>JANAVB010006198.1:0-320000 GCA_029216955.1 Iris pallida | reverse complement strand
GGCCCTGAAGGATGCGGCGCCAAGCCGCAGAGGATCTGCTATTAGCTCTGTCCATCGCTGGGTGGACGTGTTTGAAGTATTTGGCCTTCATGAATCTGGTCCATAGGTTATCGCTTGTGTGTAATTTCCACCACAGTTTCATAGAAAAGGCTTTAACGGTATGATTGAGTTTGGTGAATCCGAGCCCGCCGCTCGCGATCGGAGTGGCCATGGCTTCCCAACTAGCCCAGTGGTGTTTGTCTTGACCATCATTGTGGCCCCAAAAGAACTTGTAAAAGATTTGCTCGATCGACTCAAGGACCTTCTTGGTCGGGGAGCAAGCAGCTAGTGTATGGATGGGGTCGGAGTTGAGCACATGCTTGATGAGGATAATTTTGCCGCCAGGGGATAGGGTGGCGTTGTGCCACCCATCGATTTTGTTTCTGATCTTGGTGATGAGGTTCTCGAAGGTGCTGGCATTGGATCTCCCATACACCAGTGGACAACCAAGGTAGTTGAAGGGTGGGTGGGCCACCGTAAAGGAAGTAAGGTTGGTTAAACTGGTGTTGTTCTCGGTGTTAATGCTGTGGTGGGCGTAGATGACGCTCTTGGAATGGTTGATTTTCTGGCCTGAGCACTTGGAGTACCTAGTCAGGGTGTTGTGCACCACTTCCATCGAACCTACTTCCCCAGAAGAGAAGATTAGTAAATCGTCAGCAAAAGCCAGGTGGGTGATGATGGGGCAACCGCTGGCGGTGTGATATTGCTGAAAGTTCGGGATGTTGACCATGTTGTTGAGGTTTCTGCTCAGAGCGTCAGCTGCTATGATGAAGACCGTGGATGACAAAGGATCGCCTTGTCTGACGCCGCGGCTGGATTTGAAAAATCCCTCGGATTGCCCGTTGATAACTGTGGAGAACCATGAATTGCTAATGGCTCTCCACACGGTGTTGGTCCAAATCTCCGAGAATCCGAAAGCTCTAAAGACCCAGATCATGAATTGCCAATCGAGTCTGTCGTAGGCTTTCTCCATGTCAATTTTGATGGCGATGTTGCCCCCACGAACGGGAAACTTCATGCAAGTGATAAGTTCTTAAGCCAACATGATGTTGTCCTGGATGTTTCTCCCTCGAACGAATCCGCTTTGCTCCTCCGAGATAATTTTGGAAAGAATGTCTGACATTCTGGTGGCAATGATTTGGATATAATCTTGTTGGTGAAGTTGCAAAGACTGATAGGTCTGAAATCGCGGAAGTAATAAGGGTTGTCTTTTTTCGGGATGAGGATGAGGTTGGTGCTGGAGATGGCTTTGGGGTAATGAGCTCCTTCAAGGAAGGCGATGGCCGCGTCGGTGATGTCCCGCTTGATAATTTCCCAGCAGGAACGAAAGAATACCCCAGAAAATCCATCTGGGCTGGGGGCACTATGCTCGTTCAATGCCCACACTACGTCTTTCACTTCCTGTTCAGACAGGGGGCGTTCCAGCCAGTCATTATCGGAATCGCTGATGATAGAAGGAATTTGGTCAAGGAATGATGCGTCTTTGTGGACCGTTTCCTTAGAGAATAATTTGGTGAAGTAATCGGCTGCCGCCTCTTGGATGCCCTTGTGGTCAGTTCTGATGATGCCGTGCTCGTCGGATATATGATGAATAGATAGTTTGTTTCTTCTGCCGTTGATGCAGGCGTGGAAGTATTTGGAGTTGTTGTCCCCGTCGCTGTCCCACTTTAGCCTAGCTTTCTGTTTCCAGAATTCGGTCTCAACTTTGAGTCTGTATTTGAGGATGGCCTTGGTAAGGTTGAGAGCTCTCCTGGCCTCGGGGGATCGGTCGGTAAGGAATATGACTTCTGCCCGGGCGACGTCGTCTTCGGCGACACGAATTGCTTGGAAAATATCCCCGTAGGCTTGTTTGCTCCAATTGGAGAGGGCTTTCCTGGTGGCCTTGAGCTTGTTACTGACCCGAGTGAGGGGGTTGGGAGAGTCCTGGCTATTCCATGCTTCGGCAACGATGCTCAAGAACTGCGGGTGGTCAGTCCAAAAGTCGAGGAATTGGAAGTTCTTTTTGGGGAGGATGGTGTTGTTTTTAATCTCCACCAGAAGGGGGGCATGATCGGATTCTGTGGAGTTAAGGTGGGACAGGGTGGAACTGATTCTCATGCCTTGCCAGTTCGTATTGATGAGGGCTCTATCCAGGCGAGAATATTAGCGGCGATCGCCGTCCTGCATGTTACACCAGGTGAATTTGCTACCTTTGAACTGAAGAGGAGTGAGATGAGCGTTGAATATGAAGTCATTGAAGTCTTGTATGGCTGAAAGGGGTGTGGGACGACCTCCGATCTTCTCTTCTCTGCTGGTGATTGCATTGAAATCCCCTATGCAAAGCCAGGGGGTGTTGGTGTTGTGGAGGTAGGTATCGAGGAGATCATTCCAGAGGATTTTGCGTTCAGCGATGACACAGCTACCGTGTACCGCTGAAAGGATGGCACGCTCAGGGAGGGTGGGATGAGTGATCCAGCAAGAGAGGGCTTATTGGGAGTCCTGGATGATGTCAAGGGTGACTTCCTTCGATCCCAGAATCCAAATGTCGTGCCTTCCAGCAATTGCTGTTGGCAGGCCAAGAGCCAGTTGGGTAGATTTTAGGCGTTTGGACTGGATTTTTGGTTCAATGATGATGAAGATGTCTATTTTATGAATTTTCCGAAGGCTAAAAATTCTTCTAAGAATTGGTTTGTTGGCCAGCCCTCGTACATTCCATGATAGGATGTTAAGCATGTATGGGATGGTACGAGGGTTTTTTGTTCCGCTTTGCGGCAGATCTGGTTAGGATGGTGACGGACTTTTCTGCTCCTTCCAAGCTCCGTTTGGGGATCGGCGCTTCCGCTCTCGATGTTGTTGGGTGATTGTGGTTGTGGTGTTCGTTCGGGCTTGTGGAGGGGCCTATAAGGTCGCCCGCTGAGTCTACAATGGGATCCTCCGGAGGGATGGCCAGGGAGTCGTTTGCGCGCTCGTTCAGCAACTGCTTAAGGGGAACACCTGCATCAAGGACCTGCTGTCCTCTCCTCGCTTGGTCGGGACCAAGGAGGGCTAGAGCGTCAACGACTGAAATCTCATTGGGAGCCTGAAGATCTGCGACGTTGGGGGAAGATGCCTCGGGGTCTGCCTCCTTACCACTGTGGGGGAGACGTTGTTCTGCGCTGCCTGGGGCGCAATCCTTCTTCGCTCGCAGGAGGATGGGGGAGGGTGGGGAAGGTGGCTGAGGCTCAGAAAGTCTAGCACCTTCAGGGATGCTTACCGACTCCGGTTCCTCTGAATCGAGAATGGCGAATTGGTTGGAGGTTTCTATGTGCTGGGGAATGTACGGGATCATTGCTCTGCTCGGGGGATCACTGGAGGCTAGCTCGCTGGGACTGGATTCGAATCGGATATGGGAATTCGGGAGAGGTAAGATGGGTGACTTTGGGGAACTGCCCTTGGAAGGGTCTCTCTCTTTCCTGGATTGCTTCTTTTTGAGCTCCGGATGAAGGCGGTGGCAAAACTTCGGAAGGTGGCCTCTTAGGTGGCAGTGGTTGCAAAACTGTATGTGGTTATCGTAGATAATTTGTTGAGTATGTGAGTGATTGCCTAGCTCGATGGTAATGAAGTTGGGTGGATCTGAGGAGAGGTCTAGCTCGACGCAGATTTTGGCGTAATGGGCTTTGGTGAGGTTGCTTGTTTCGGGTGTCGTGGCCACGTACGTCCCGAACGAGTTGGCGATGCATTTTAGCGCCGCTGGGACGAAGCAAATGAGGGGGAGGTTAGGGAGGGTAACCCACGCTGCCACGGTGGGCGAATCTTTCCTTGGTGTTGAATCCCGGGGTCCACTTAATGATCTTCATCTGGTGACCCTCAATCCTGGCAGTGCCCTTGGACCACACAGACCTGTGATCGACATCCGATGATAGGTGAAGAAGGATGTGCCTGGGGTCTAGGGGGGCCACACGATAGGCAGACGATAGATTCCACCTGGCGATCGCTTCCTGGACCTTGGCAAGTTTGGGGCATCCCGTGGAGAATTTCAGAATGAAGGTGTGAGGAAAGGCCTCAGCTAACGATGATATTTCCACATCTGAAAAGGGGATGACTGGGGCTGGGGAGTCTAGAGAATAATCAATGTCCGACAGATGCACGTTAGGGAGAGTCAAGCCCTTCGAAGGGGAAAGGTCCGGACGCAGCACGGCGGCATAGGACGGCTGAGCCGACCCCGGGGCAGGTAGACCCTTGGAGCTGGAGTGGGCAGAGGATGGGCCGCTCGGAGGGTGGACGATCCCGACGCAAGGATCGAAGGAGGAGGAGGGATCCTGGGGGGAGCTGCCAGGAAGGGGGCGATGGAGTCCGGAGGGCGGCGCAAGGGGGACACCGCTTGGACCAGATTTTGGGTCTCCGCAAGGGGGAGGGAGGAAGGGGCGCACTACGGCGGCTGCCACTTCCGGAAGAGGTGCCCCGGGGGATCTGCTCCAGAGAGGGAGAGGGCGGAGGGGCAGCTAGAGCGGAGAGCGATTGAGCTGGGGATCGCCTGGGAGGAAGTGGAGACAGCCGGAAGGCTGATGGAAGAGTGGGGAATCGAAGAGGGATGGAAAGGAGGGGCGCGGGGACTGAGGAGTGGCTGCACCATGGGAGGCGAGAGGTCAGCACTCAGGGGGGGGTGGGGCGGAGGGAGGCGCAGAAGGAAGGGGAGGGGGTGGGGTATGAGAAACAGGTTGGAGATGCGGGTCGAGGGGGGCGGATTGCGCTAGGAGGAGGGGGACCAATTGCGCCGGGGGGGTAAAAGGGGAGATTGCGCATTGGAGGGGTGCTCCCAAGGGGATGGAAAATGCGCATGGGGGGCGGACCCGCCCTGAGGAACCGCGTCCCAAGCGGAAGAAGCAGGAACGGATTGCGCCTGGTTGAAATGAGCTGATTGCGCAAGGAAGGGGGCCCCACCCTGCGGGACCACGCCCCAAAGGGAATGAGCCGATTGCGCAAGGGTTGGGGGCCCACCCTGAGATTCCGCATCCCGAGGGGGGGATAATGAACGGCTGGCACGTGGGATGGGGTCCCACTCTGGGAAAGCAAAGTCCAAAACTGCTGCGCAAGGAGAGAAGAAGCCATCTCCAGCAGCTGCGCAACAGTGGTAGAGCCCGCTCCAGAGCTGACAGCGTGCTCGAGAAGGGTCTCCTCGGGACGCGCGCCAATGGCAGAGAGCCCGAGGGGCATGGAGGCGGGGGGCCCGCGGACGTCCGAACTGACGGACGCTGCACCCGAGGGGGGGAAGCCAAAATTCGAAAAGCTGGAGAGGCGGGGATCTCGGGGGAGAAGCGGGCGGGGGTCGGTGGCGTCCAAGCAGCCATCCGGACGGAGGAGAGGTGGGATCCTGCATGTGGAGCCAGCGAGGTGCCAAGGGAGCCGCCCCCTGGATTCGACGATGGGCGAACAAAGGGCTGTGCAGAGGGAGGGTCGGCCAGCGGAGGGAGGGTACGAAGGGGGAAGAGAAGAGGGGCGGGAATGGAGGTCAGCGGAGAGAAGGTAACGACGGAACAAAGCCACAACATCGGGAGGCCAGGAGGGAGACATCGGGAGACGGGAGGGAGTGGACAGAAGAGGAATGGGGAAGGGACGCCGGCCTAGGCCGGCCCGGGATGGGGGGGGAGCTCACGGGAACCAAGGGAGAAGAAGAAGAGCCATCTTTATATATACATATATATATATATATATATATATATATATATCTATATATATATATAATATATATATATATATATATAATATAAATAATATATAATAATAACAATACTAATAATAATAATAATAATATATAATAATATACATAATATATATATATATATATATATATATATATTTATATTTATATTTATATATATATATATATGTGTGTGTGTGTGTGTGTGTGTCCTATATATATATCTATATATATATATATATATATTTTTTTTTTCCATATAGATATATATAGATAATATATATATATTATATATATATATATATATAATATTATATATATATATATATTGGAAAAAAAAAAATAAAAAAATATATATATATTTGGACAACCACACACACTATATATGGACACAAACACACATATAATTATATAATATAGACACACACCCTCACACACAATGAATATATGGATACACACTCATCCTAGTTCTAGGAGTCTCCCATAGGCCTCTAACTTGACACAAAGGGAGACACCGCCATGGGGTGGATCCTATGGGTTCTTAATTAATTAAACTTCATGGGAAATTGATTTAGAGGATAGGAAAATTACCTATTAGGAGTGAATCCTAATGAAACTCTCTCCGACACGAAGATCCTTATAGGAAGGATACTTCCACCTTGCACTTTTCTTCCAAACTTTGGTAGCACTCCCTTGATGGTGTAGAGGGATCGATGGAAGAAATTTTAGGAAAAGAGAGGATTTGGAGATGAAATCAAGTTTTAGGTTTAGGTTTGGGGAAGAACTCAAAAAGGGGGAAGAAATGAGAGTAGAGAAGAAGTGAAGTGGAGAGAGGGAGTCTCCTCATGTGGCCAGCCATTTAGAGGGTTTGGGGGCATTTGGCAAATGTCCAAAATGCCCTCCAAGCCTCATTTAGGTCAAAATTGACTTACGTAAAAATTTGGGGTTAAAAGGGCCAAGTTAAAATCTACAAATTGACCGATTAAGTCATGTGGGACTTGTCTAAAAGTACTACACTAATTAGTAGATTTATGGGCCATGTCTAACTTAAGTTGGGGCCCCTTCTAGAGTCTAAGCTACCCGGGTCCCCGAAACAAGTCAGAATTGGATGAAATTCGAACCCGACTTAAAAATCCCCAAATAACATTATAATTAAATAAAAAAATTCTAGAGTTCCCAAAAATGCAAAATGACCATTTTACCCCTATTTATGAAAAGTAGGAGTGACAAATGAAGATAAAGGATTTATAATATCCAGGAATCTCGTAAACATCTGAGTGACGGATTCATTTGACTTCATTTTGAACGTCTCGTACTCTTGAGTAAGTCTGCTAATCTTTGACTCCTCGACTTGTGTTGTTCCTTCGTGGGTAACTTCGAAAAGTTTACACACTTCATTTGATGTTGTGCAAGTCGACACCCTGTTAAATTCAGTTATGTCTAAGGCACAAAATAAAGCGTTAATAGCACGTACGTCAAGACTGGCCTTTTTTTTTCATCTTCAGTATATTTATCATGGGGTTTTTCAACTAAAACTCCCTCAATAGTAATATGATGAGGCTTTTTATAGCCATCAATAACTATAGACCAGAAGTCAAAATCAAGAGATTTTAAGAAAAACCTCATCCGTGTTTTCCAATAAGCGTAGTTTGTGCCATCAAACAGTGGAGGTCTATTTGTGGCTTGGCCTTCACTTGTGAATTTTACAGTTGCCATGTGTAATGCTGTGATCTATATAATAATATTAAAAAATAACTAACTGTAGTTTTACCTTGCTTTACCTATATAACCCGCTCTGATACCAATTGTAGGAACGAAATCGTAAAGCAGAATACTCTAGAGGGGGGGCGAATAGAGTTGGCAGCAAAATATTGCTAATTAAAAAATTTATTAGCAGTTAGATCACATAAATAATAATAATCACAAAGTAATAACTATAAAAAAAGATTTCAGAAGGCAAATGCAAACACAAAGATTTATACTGGTTTTTCTCTTGTGAGGACTAGTCCAGTCGAAAGAACTCTAGCTTCCAGTTGAATCCACTATTGGAAAATCCTGTAAGTTTTTATACGAAGTCCTTGCAACTTCTACAGACGCGAGCTTTTATACGAAGAACTCGAACAACTTCAGTTTTGAAGAGTCTTTCTTCAATCAAGCCTCTAACTACAATTTCTCTGAAATCTTCTAGACCGTACCGTACCGGCAAATTAACTAGAGAATTGTAACTGGCTTAGAATTTGAAAATGAAAGCTTTTTGAAAACTCTTTGGAAGAAACGTAAGCTTTAGAAGAGAAGAGATGAAAGTGAATGAATGATTTTAAATGATCAGAATTCCTCTCTATTTATAGTTTTCCAAAGACAAAACTCTGGCAGAATTCGGGTAGAATTCGGAAAGAATTCTATGTAACAAACCGCAACTGAAGGGAGACCAAGTTCAAAAACCAACGTTCATATAACGTTCACCTTGGCCGAACTCTAGAAAGTTCTGTCAGGGTTGGTCAGGTTTATTTTAAAAAAATATTTTGGAGCTTTTTGAAATCCTTCAGAACTTTTGTAAATAAGAGATATTTTTCAAAATATAGGTCTTTTTAAAATATAGGTCAATTTTGAAAACAATAGGTCAATTGTGAAAATGATTTTGGATAGCCTATTTGTCAGTACGACTCGGTATACAATGTATTCCTATACTCAATAAAAATAAAAATTATATTGGATAAGAAAATACACTCTCGAGTGGCAAACAAAGCTTCGGTCTTAAACGGAGTAGATATCCAATCTTGATCAGCGTCCAAAACGTCTTGATCAGTTGTTCCATATATCGAGACAGAGTTTGATCAATTATTAAAATCAGGTTTGACCATGATCAATGGGTTCGGCCACCTGCTTCTGCCGACCACCCTCACCAAACGTCACCGCCACCACCACACTTCACCATCCCCCAAAACCAAAAAGAACAAAAAGAAGAAGAAATCAGAAAACCCTACCCACGCCGTTGTCGTCGTGCCCGCAGGCCGCCGGTGCTTGACCCGAGCGCCCTCCAAACTTTCCCTCCACTATGTCGTGGTTCCCCACCCCTCTAACCCTCCTCTCGTCCGCGCCCAGCCCGGTCCCGCCGTGCTCCGCCAAGTGCCATGCCCCTGCCGTCGCAGTCGCGCCTGATCTCCATGACCGCGAGCGCATGACCGGTGAGTCTTTTCCCCCTTTCTTCTCCTCTCCTCTCTCCCGCTCGCTCTTTTCGGACGCTCTCCTTCTCTCTGCTCTTTTCTCTCCACTCATCTTTCTTCTTCTCTCTCTCTTTCTCTCTCTCTCCCCCTCTTCCTCACGTTTTTTGGATCCCTCTCCTATTTAGTAATGTTTTGCGGGGGAAGGAAGCAGTAACGAAACTAATAAGTAAATTATCTTTTTAGTAAATCAAAGCAGTCAGTACTTTCTTATATTTATATGTATTAGTGGTAGATATAGCATAAGCATACTACTATGTTTGTTAATTCTTTAGTACCATTTATGAATGTTATAATTATTAAGATAATTATATATTAGCTTTCTAAAATTTGATATTTGTAACAAAAATATAGTTGGGGCTTGACTCTACTTCTATTCTCAAATTGGGTTTAGGAACCCTAAGTTATTATCATATTATTTTTCTACTTAAAACATATTTTGACCAAAAATATAGTTTGACAAAAATTAGGTTTTATCCCTAAAATATTATTATATTTTATGATATTTTAAATAATAGCTTATTTTGACCTATAATTACATTTAACAAAAACTATTTTTTAGCCTAAATGACTTCTTAGACTTCCAGTATATTTATATAGTTTTAATATTATAGATAAATTTATTTACATAATCATTTGGGCTATTTTATATGTATAAGTAAATATTTTGGGCATTTATTTGATGAGTATTTCTAAAAATTATTGTTAAGGATTTTGTTCGATAGAATTATATATTCTTGAAAATGTTTAGTACGTATTAGTTTCTAGAAAAAAAAAATATATATATGTATATATATATATATATATATATATATATATATATATATATATATAACAGCAGATCATTCGCGGCCTGGAGGCGCATTCTCATCGGGCGATCCCTCGTCGAACCAGCGATTCGGCTTAAGGTAGGGACTAGTGAGGCGTCGCCATTCTGGGAGCGCTGGGTTGGCGACCCCTTGCTCCCTAACAATTTTGTGGTCTATATAAGAGAACATACACCTCTGTTATTATGGATGCTTGTGCTCTTAATTCAGACATAATAATAGACATGTATATGCAGTGTGCATTACTTTGACTTATAAAAGAGTGAGATTCATTATCGGTCCACAACCTCTATGAATTGGGTAATAACATTGTATGTATGATGGACTGCTGATTATAAAAGGAATCTATGTCCTGATACGTCGGGTTAATGATGTCCCTTTAAAGAGCTCATAAGGATTGTCATGTAGATCCTGCAGGTAGATTATATCCGACATAACAAATAAAGTTGAGTGGTACTATTTAAGGATAAAAGATGTCGATCAATATAGTTGTCAGTAACTTAATTTGATCGATGGACATTCGATATCTTAACATGGGAAGCCAAACGAGCATATAATAAAAGGAGCCCACAATCATAATTTGGGATTAGGAAGGTAGTGCAATAATAGCTCATTAGTGGACCGAGCTATTGTTAATAGGTCTGGGTTGTGTGTTCGGACTGAACACAGGACACCCAGATCCGTTAGGAGACCTAACCCTAATTTCTCCTCATGGTTCCTGCTTTAGCCTTATATATATCCTCTATTCTCTGGTCGTCAAATTTTTATTAGAAAGAAGAAGCTTTCTCTAAATTCGTGATCAACGTAAGGAGAGAAAGAAATGGCTGCCAATGTGAGACTCGTCTCATAGTATTAGTATTTATGTACGGGTACGTATTTTGAGTCGTATTTTATATTTCTTGGTTTTTGAATGTTTTAAAATTTTCCAAAGTATAGGTTAAACATGACTTGGTTTAATTTGGTTCGGTTCAACTTGGTATCGGGCTTGGTTTGGTTTATGTGAGTTTGAGATGAGAAAGTTTGTATAAAACCTAACTCCTCTCTCTCTCCTCCATTATTTTTTATTCTCTTCATCTTCTTTCTCTTCATTTTTTCCTCCAACCTAAGGCAAGTACATCTTGCCAAATGTTGGACAAATATTATTTTGTTTGTTTTAAACTCTTTCTTACATGATTATAAGCCTCTTTAGAACTTGGAGTTTTTTATTTTCATGGGTGGATTCTTGTAGATCTAAGTTTATGCAATTTTCGATTTTTCTTGATTTTGATCTATCAAACTTCTTTGTTTTCAAAATCTAGTTGTTCTATATTGTAGAGAATTTTGTTCTACCCCATTTTGCCCGATGGAAGTCCAAATTTGGACTTATAGTGAAGGTTTTATGGAGCTTGGAAGCAATGGGTTCCATGGCCATCCTTCTCAGATTTTTCGAGAAGATGGGTACCCTTTTACCCTGCCGCATAGATGGACACCTATCTACTGCCGTATGGGATTCTGTCTACCATGCCGCATGGGATTCTATCTATGCTGCCGCATAGATGGGTACCCATATACCCTGCCGCATAGATGGGTACATATGAGACCCCATCCACCTTGCCGCATGGAACCCATCCACCTTGCCGCATGGATGGGCACCCATCTACCCTGTCGCATAGATTGGTACCCATCTACTGCCACATGAGACCCCATCCACCCTTGGCCGCATAGTACCTATTTTTGCTTTTTTTTGTGTATTTTATGCCCTTTTTGGCTGATGTGTGGCCAGAATTTCTTCCAACTCCCAATATGAAAGTTGTAGATCTTTTCCTTGCCTTCAAGAATATGTTACCAATTAATTTATGCAAGTTTCTTTCATTTTGATATGGAGCTTATGATTGCATTGCATGTTTTCTATCTCGGCCTAAATTGCGACGACCCTACTTAATAGCTTGATATTTCTTTAATAAATGAATTTCTTAACGTGATTTGATAATATTGTACAGTCAGAGAATGATTGTACCCCTCTCATACCCTTATTACTAGCACAGATTTAATTGGTGTTTTAGGCCAAGTAGTTACCTCATTTATTCCTTCTCTTATGTTATGATACATCTTTTATTAAGATCTATCTACAAGCTTTCTTACGTCTATGATTTTCTTAACATGATAGTGACCCATGGTGGAGTACTTATGATTTATGTCTTCCTTCTTTTGCTTAACATGATAGTGACCCATCGTGGTACACTCCAGACAAGTAACATGATATGATATGACATGAACCATGAATGTTGTTGCGACGGCTTTATTAGCTTAGAAGTAATGAATGATTCGGACATCGCGGGTGTTTCTCTTAAGTGTGTTTGTACAAGCTATATGTTCTGTATTGCATCATGTCTAGGACATGAATTTCTGATTTCCCACGGTCAGGGATTCATACTGAATCTGACTAGGATTAATGACTAGATTAATTATGTAGCTCATACAGAGATTTTCCAGTCACAGGCAATCCCGTTATCTGGGCGCTTTAATTAGACTTGTATCCTACCATCGAGTAGGGCGCATTTCCAGCACACTGTCATGTGTTGCACCCCCGAGTCACCATGGGATACATTTGTCTCCTGGGCGATGTATCCACCAAATACAACTCTCAACCTACGGAAGGATAACTGGATAGCTGCATGGCTTGTGACTGTGGGAACATCTCGTTGCATCTTGTTAGTAACTAGGCTTGTGATAAACCTAGTTAGCTAATGTATCAAGCCGTACTCATTGTTTGGCCGTGTATGATGGATGGAGTCAATCCAATTTTGTCTAGACAGTGTCCGTATGTTTATTTCAGAACACTATAGTTTATGCTTTACCTTGTCGATAAATGATCGAAGGCTAAGTTCTGTTTAGGAGAAGGATTACAACTCCGGTCCTTGTTTGGTTTAAGGGTTGTAACTTGGCTTCCAGAATAATTCCTAAGTCATCTTATCATTTGTCATCCTATTCAGTACTCACATTTTATACATGACCTTTATGCTATACAATGATCAGAGACTAAGTTCTATCCAGGAGACGGGTTACAACCCCGATCCTTGTTTGGTTTAAGGGTTATAACTTAACTTCCAAATTAGTTCCTAAGTCCATTTATTATTGTCTTTCTAAATAATTCTTACATTCTTACACGTTCAATTATCTCACAAGCTATATATGACTCCCTATGCCGGGTCACCATACTCTCATGACCCGGCTAACTCACAAGTTCACATGTTCAATTGCTTTTACAGATTCTCACGCTTCTGTTTACTTATCAAGTCCACAGTTTACATTATGTCATATGTTATTTACTTTATGCTCCAAGATTTTTACTTATTGTCTTCCTATGTTCAGGATAAGTGCATTGGTAGTGCACGAGTCTCGATCTACCCTTACTCATTTGTACCTCTAATTGTTGCTGTTAGTGATTGCTGGTTTTAGTTCATAGTTTGGCTTCCTTTGTGGTACTTGCTATTGGGGGTCTGACCCTACTAGTTTTGTTTGGCCAGATCTGATAGAGAAGCCCAGAGGATCTTTCGTACCATCTACTCGACGGTGACCATCAAGAGCACCAGAGTACCCAAGTGGGTTTTCTCATTTTTGTTCTCCTTCTGGTTATGTACATTATTCTTTTGTGGCATTTAGCCTTCGAGCACGTGTTTAGCTCGTATTTTAGTCCTTGACATTTAGCCTACGAGCATAAACATGATGTGCGTATTCTAGACTGCAGCTAGAGCTATCATCTATGACTAATACTCTTGCTACTTTCTCTATCTTGTATTACTAGCTTCATGATCATCCATGTATATATGGTTTGGGATGCTTTACTATTTTATATCTGATGATCATACTTCTTGTACCTTGTATAATTGCCTGTGATTGAGATACCTAGGAATGCTTGACCTAGGATTGACTGTTGGCTTGTAGAAGTAACCCTTATGTCTTGACAGCTTATACGTGATTTCATAGTACTGGCGTACTTTGGTATTATGTAGCTGGCCTTGTCCGTCCCTACTTGCTAGTATTCTGGTTCGGGGGTGTGATATAGGTTTTAGTGGTAGCCCACGCAAGGTCTGATTTTTCAGATATATGGGGGTTATTGATATTTAGTTATCTCAATCATAATTATCCTTTATTGATATCCTTCGTACTATTCTCTATCTCTGATTCTTTGACCTGATATCTGCCTTGATCATTGATCTCTCATGTTCCCTCGATTCGATCCTTGTGTCCTTTGACTTTCAGGGACACTTTTCCTAATCTATTTGATTATCTTGTTTGGGTTCTGCTGATAGAAGGTCAGCAATCTTCTGTCGGGCCAGTTGTGGAGGATCAGTATCGGCATTCAGATACAGAGCCGAGAGTTGACTCGAGGGCAGAGGTGCCAGTCTATCCCGATCAGCTAGATCAGTCCGTACAATCGATAGTCCGAGCAGATGTAGTACCAGGAGCAGCTCTAGTATCAGCACAAGGGTAATACCTTGGGAGTCTCAGGTACCATCTTCATGGTCTTCCATCAGTTCTCTTAGGATTTGTGTTTTAGTGGCAGGCCAGGTAGTGGCGATATATCTTGGGTTCTTGCAGGCGACCTTGTATTCTATCCACGTATGGAGTACAATGGCCTGCTTGATTTATTCGGTGATTGAAGGCGAGTTTCTCGTCCCCAACTCTTCTGTCTTCGTAGTCGAGGCATGTGATAAATTCATTGGTATCGACTATGACGATACATCCTGGGTAGAGTCCTGTCTTAGACTAAGTCATTAGTACCGACTTACTTTAAAACTTGACCTTGTCCATTTTGGAGTCAGCGTAGGTCAGCAAGGACGTTGGTCCCTACTCAACTGTCTTAGGGGACATATTTATTCATATTCCTCCAGCCCTTCCAGATTATGATTGTGTTATTGCTTACGCATTTATTTACATTACAGTTGCCTCTATTTACTTATATGCTTTGCTACGTTTTATAGAGATGATTGTGTTTTCTTGTGCTTTTATTTTAGTTATCTTACTCGACTGGCTTTAGAAAATTTTGAGGATGAAATTTTTCTAAGGATGGAAGAGTTGTGAGACTCGTCTCACTGTATCAGTATTTATGTACGGGTACGTATTTTGAGCCGTATTTCATATTTCTTGGTTTTTGAATGTTTTAAATTTTTCCAAAGTATAGGTTAAACTTGACTTGGTTTAATTTAGTTCGGTTCAACTTGGTATTGGGCTTGGTTTGGTTTATGTGGGTTTGAGATGAGAAGGTTTGTATAAAATCAAACTCCTCTCTCTCTCCTCCATTATTTTTCATTCTCTTCATCTTCTTCCTCTTCATTTTCTCCTCTAACCTAAGGCAAGTACAACTTGCCAAATGTTGGACAAATGTTATTTTGTTTGTTCTAAACTCTTTCTTACATGATTATAAGCCTCTTTAGAACTTGGAGTTTTTGATTTTCATGGTGGATTCTTGTAGATCTAAGTTTATGTCATTTTTGGTTTCTTTTGGTTTTGATCTATCAAACTTCTTTGTTTTGAAAATCTAGTTGTTTTATGTTGTAGATAATTTTGTTCTACCATATTTTGACAAATGGAAGACCAAATTTGGACTTACAGTGAAGGTTTTATGGAGCTTGGAAGCTATGGGTTCCATGGCCATCATTCTCAGATTTTTCGAGAAGATGGGTACCCTTTTACCCTGCCGCATAGATGGGCACCCATCTACTACCAATGGGATTCTGTTTACCCTGTCGCATGGGATTCTATCTATGCTACCGCATAGATGGGTACCCATTTACCCTGCCGTATAGATGGGTACCCATCTACTGCCGCATGAGACCCTGTCCACCTTGTCGCATGGAACCCATCCACCCTGCTGCATAGATGGGCACCCATCTACCCTGCCGCATAGATGGGTACCCATCTACTGTCGCATGAGACCCCATCCACCCTTGGCCGTATAGTGCCTATTTTGGCTGTTTTTGTGTATTTTATGCCCTTTTTGGCTGATGTGTGGCCAAAATTTCTCCCAACTCCCAACATGAAAGTTGTAGATCTTTTCTTGCCTTCAAGAATATGTTACCAATTATTTTATGCAAGTTTCTTTCTTTCTTGATATAAAGCTTATGATTGCATTGCATGTTTTCTATCTCGGCCTAAATTACGACAACCCTACTTAATAGCTTGATATTTCTTTAATAAATGAATTTCTTAACATGATTTGATAATATTGTACAGTCAGAGAATAATTGTACCCCTCTCATACCCTTATCACTAGCACATATTTAATTGGTGTTTTAGGCCAAGTAGTTACCTCATTTATTCTTTCTCTTATGTTATGATGCACCTTTTATCAAGATCTATCTACAAGCTTTCTTACGTCTATGATTTGCTTAACATGATAGTGAACTGTGGTGGGGCACTCATGATTTATGTCTTCCTTCTTTTGCTTAATATGAAAGTGATCCGTCGTGGTACACTCCAGACAAGTAACATGATATGATATGACATGAACCATGAATGCTGTTGCGATGGCTTTATTAGCTTACAAGTAATGAATGATTCGGACACCGTAGGTGTTCCTCTTGAGTGTGTTTGTACAAGCTACATGTTCTGTATTGTATCATGTCTAGGACATGAATTCCTGATTTCCCACGGTCAAGGATTCATACTGAATCTAGCTAGGATTAATGACTAGATTGATCATGTAGATCATACAGAGATTTCCCATTCACATGCAATTCCGTTATTTGGGCGCTTTAATTGGACTTGTAGCCTGCGGTCGAGTAGGGCGCATTTCCAGTACACTGTCATGTGTTGCACTCCCAAGTCACCATGGGATACATTTGTCTCCTGGGCGATGTATCCACCTAATACAACTCTCAACCTGCGGAAGGATAATTGGATAGTTGCAGGGCTTGTGATTGTGGGAATATCTCGTTGCATCTTGTTAGTAACTAGGCTTGTGATAACCCTAGTTAGCTAATGTATCAAGTCATACTCATTGCTTGGTCGTGTATGATGGATGAAGTCAGTCCAGTTTTGTCTACACAGTATCTGTATGTTTATTTCAGTACACTATGGTTTATGCTTTACCTTGTCGATAAATGATCGGAGGCTAAGTTTTGTTCAGGAGAAGGGTTACAACCCCTGTCCTTGTTTGGTATAAGGGTTGTAACTTGGCTTCCAGAATAATTTCTAAGTCATCTTATCATTTGTCGTCCTATTCAGTACTCACATTTTATACATGACCTTTATGCTATATAATGATCAGAGACTAAGCTCTATTCAGGAGAAGGGTTACAACCCCGGTCCTTGTTTGGTTTAAGGGTTGTAACTTGACTTCCAAATTAGTTCCTAAGTCCACTTATCATTGTCTTTCTATATAATTCTTACATTCTCACATGTTCAATTATCTCACAAGCTATACATGACTCCCTATGCTGGGTCACCATGCTCATGACCCGGCTAACTCACAAGTTCACATGTTCAATTGCTTTTACATATTCTCAATATTTTGTTTACTTAACAGGTCCACAGTTCATATTATGTCACATGTTAATTACTTTATGCTCGAAGATTTTTATGTATTGTCTTCCTATGTTCGGGATAAGTGCATTGGTAGTACACGAGTCTCGATCTGCCCTTACACTTTTGTACCTCTAATTGTTGATGTTAGTGATTGCTGGTTTTAGTTCATAGTTTGGCTTCCTTTGTGGTACTTGCTATTGGGGGTCTGACCCCACTGGTTTTGTTTGGCCAGATCTGATAGAGAAGCCCAGAGGATCTTTCGCACCATCTACTCGACGGTGACCATCTAGAGCACCAGATACCCAAGTGGATTTTCTCATTTTGTTCTTCCACTGGTTATGTACATTATTGTTTTGTGGCATTTAGCCTCCGAGCACGTGTTTAGCTCGTGTTTTGGTCCTTGACATTTAGCCTACAGGCATAAACATGATGTGCGTATTCTAGACTGCAGCTAGAGCTATCATGTATGACTAATACTCTTGCTAGTTTCTTCATCTTGTATTACTAGATTCATGATCACCCATGTATATATGGTTTGGGATGCTTTACTATTGTATGTCTGATGATCATACTTCTTGTACCTTGTATAATTGTCTGTGATTGAGATACCTAGAATGCTTGACCTAGGATTGACTGTTGGCTTGTAGAATTAACCCTCATGTCTTGACAGCTTATACGTGATTTCAGAGTACTGGCGTACTTTAGTATTACGTAGCTGGCTTTGTCCGTCCCCACTTGCTAGTATTCTGGTTCTGGGGCGTGACAGCCAAGGAGAAGAAAAGATTAGGCGATCGTCGCCCACACAACGTCCAACCCGAGGAAGAAATACATACAGAAGATCTTGGGGTCGTGACTACTTGAGATTACTAGGAACTGTTGTCTTCTTCCCACCGCAGGTATAATTTGTTAACCCTAGTTTTCGCCTATAATGGGTTAGAACACGTTTATATCTGTTTAACTTTCTATCAATCAATACGCACACCAAACTAGGGTCCTGGAATCCCCAGTTCCATCACAAGTGGCCAGTGTGGCATCTATATTATTTCAGATATGATCCAATCTGTTTGTTTAAACTGTCACTCTAAAGGTAAGAATGAAGTTTGGATCTGTTGATAAAAGCAATATCCAGCCGATTTGTTTAAACCGTCACTCTGAAGATAAGAGCGGAGCTTGGTTTTATTGATAAGGACAGTATCCAATCTGTTTGTTTAAGCCGCTGCCCCTAAGATGAGGACAAAATCTGATTTTATCTGATTAATATTATCGAGCAATAAATGCACGCCTTGCGTCGTTTATTCAGTTATGTAGATAACTACCCGAGATCTTAATAGAAGAGAATCTTAGCGTCGGTTACGTGTCAGCTCAGTAGCAGCCCTCACTGTGCAATCACAACAGATTCTCTTATATCTCCACGCGCAGCACTCCTACGTGCCAGAAAAATACTTATGCACATCGTATATGTGCTCGCCTATAAATAGAAGGAGTTTTTCTTCGATCAATTTTTTGTGACAACTTCGACGTCTACTTGATTGGCAATCCAGAGTTTCCCTCACAAGCACCAGAAAGTCAGAGCAAGTTCAACTCGTCGTCAGATCGTCAACAGAGTATAGGAGCCGCTGCGGTGCTCGATCTCCACTGTCATACTTCCGTAGAAATTTTGTACTTAGTTCTTCTGTTTAGGAATCCTTTGTACTCTTTTACACGTTTAATATACAAAAAATTCGTTCAACCTTTTGTCATGGCAAACACCTATGAAGGTTAATTTTATTGGTGTTTTTACCATTGCAACTAGAAAGATAGTCCCATATTGCTTATAACAAAATATGAGTATCTCAATATATAGCCTTGCTTTTATTGAGATGTGCACATGGTGTGTGGTGGGGCACATTGGTGCCATGTGATGGGTGTTTTTCTAGTGGAAAAATGATTAACTCCTCAATGAAGCATTTATGCTATTTGTCATGCTCATAGGATTATTTTCGTAGGAGATTAGCCCCGAAGGGGCTTAGCGACTCGGACTCGGGCTTGGGCTTGAACTCGGGCTCAAGGCAAAAGGTGGCATTTTGTTGGCGCACTTTGCACATAGCACGTCAATATCGATGCATTGTGCTTTGTTCGCTCTTGTTGCGCTCATGTGCTCATCTTATGCGGTAGGTGTATGGGCAGGGGCATACACTGGAGAATGTTCAGGGGCTTACGTCCGCTATGCACTTTTACGCGTATGCATGCATGCGCCGCTACGAGGCTATGCGCTTGTGCTGCTGCTTGCATGTGGGGTTGTGCACCTGCGTTATTGGGTGGTTGCATGCGCAGGTGCATGGGTTGACGAGTTGTTAGGTGCATGGCCGTTATTTGCAGTTAATTCGGCTGATTGGAAGATATGAGTAGTTATGAAAAGATTGAGCCAATTATTTAGATATATTTTATGGGATTTGAACTTAATTTGGTTATATATTTCCATTATTTGCTCCTATCTTTTAGCTACCAGTTAACGGCCATGATTAGGGTTAGGGCTTCCACCTAAATCTATAAATACTCTTTTCGTGCCTCGTTTGAGGACTTAATCCAGAATTGAGTGACAAAAAGAGTTAGGTGGCTACTGCCTTCAGAGTCCAGAGGAGTTTCGAAAGTTTGTATAAGAGGTGACTGTGAGCGTTCCAGATGTTCCCTCAAAATTTGTTGGTTACTGGAAGCAGATCGCAGTAGGGCGAATCTTGCTTTGAGCAATGGTGATTGATCATCCCAACCGAGTTATCTTTCTCTCTTTCTTCTTCTTCTCCGAGTGGCTTAAAAAAATTAGGAGAGCAAATTAAACAGAGGTCTCCGAAATCTTACAAAGTCAGAATAAATAGCAAATTTATTTGTAAGAGGTCTATACTTCCGACGAATGCTATATCAGAATAGAGAACAAATTTATTTGCAAGAGGTCGTTAAATTATGATTGTTCTTCCATTTAGATCTATTTCGGAAATAACAATCTCAAAGCAAGATACAGATCTGATGGAGAACAGTCGTACAAACCTTCTCGACATAAGTTTTAACAAACTTGAGAAGTTTGACAGGAAGCATTACAACGCCTGAAAGAGAAATGTCAGTCTTAATCATCAGCTTGTGAGCAACAACTACGTGTTGACAGATCCTGAGCCTTTAATTCTAGAAGGTAAAAAAATTTGAAGGTCGTTGAGGCCACTATTTTGTGGTCCAAGAGGATGAGAGATAACAACCTCTACAAATTGCTTATTTTGAACTCGATGGAGGACTCTCTGGCAGAGTTATACAGCAAGACGGTCAATGCCAAGGATGCCTAGAATTTTATGGAGAATCTCTACAAGGCATATGAGAACTGAAACAAGATCCACATGACCGAAAATGTCTAGAGAATGTGATTTGAGGGCGACAATATAATGTTATCTCAAGTCAAGGTATTTCTCAAGTTACGTCAGAACCTTGCGGATGACGGCATGTCCTTGGTCGATGCTTTTGTCTTTATGAGTATTTGTGAGACTCGTCTTACAGTATCAGTATTTATATACGGATACGTATTTTGTAGTATATTTCGTATTTTCTTGGTTTTCAGAACACTTTAATTTTTTCTCAACTTATTGATTTTCTCCTTGACCGTCATACCGCCAGTATACCGATGTATACCGACGGCATACCGCCCGGGCAGATATTCCATATTTTAGATATTTTTGATTTCTGATATTTTCATAATTAGTGTTTTCGATATTTTCGTAAATAGTGTTTTAAATATTTAGATGAATAGTATTTAGATATTTTCGTGATTAGTGCATATGCACCCATTTACCCAATGGATATTTAGTTTTGTTTGAATGGTCATGATTGACTGAGATTTTGACATAGATCACCATCTAATGGCCAAAATTAATTTCCCCTTCTATATATACCCTTTTACTTTCTCTCTCCTCTCCCTTTTCATTCTTTCACTCTATCTTCATTTCTTCTTCTCTTCTATCCCCTTTGGAGCTTGCCAAGAGCTTGGCCTTGAGGCTTGGGTGTGGTGTCTAACCCCCCTAGGAGGAGGAGTAGAAGATTAGGCTTGGAGCTTAACCTAAGCAAGTACATCTTGGCAAATTCATAAACAATATTATTTTGTTGTCATTTTTGTTTTTCTTGGTATTAAATGCTTATAATTGTTCTAAACTCATTTTGTTAAGAATGTTTTCCCTGTGATTCTCGTCTATATATATATTTCTAAATTGTGTTAGAACTAGGATTTGATTTTCTGTTAAAATCTAATTTTGACTTAGTAGAAAACTCGGTATCAAGAGTGATACTGGTGTTACCATCAGGGATCCTGGTCACATTTGCATATATGAGGTCCTCACCATGCTTGTATACATATATTTTGAGTTTGGTGGAAATCTGATCCCGTTTTGGTTTTTCGAAAACCTATTTTTGCAGTATTTTGAGGTATGGATCTATCAAATCTTTGAATTTGTGAAAACTAATACTCCCATGTTGTAGGAAATTAAATTTTATGTGATTTTGACTTTTAAAAATCTAAATTTCGATTTAAAACAAAGTTTTCATGGCCGAAACAAGTTTTGAGTTTTCAAGAATCAACTTTCTGTGACGGTTCGAAAAATCCCTTGGAAATCCACGAAAATCCGTCGAAAAAATCCGAACTTGCACTACTAAACTTGATGTGACACTTCAAAAAATTTGTCGGTAATCTGCAATAATCTGCCAGATGATCCGGTTAGGCTGTTTTTGTCTGTTTTTGCCCGTTTCTACCGATTTTTGTTCGTTTTTGATATTTTCTTCGTTTGAAATAAATTCTTAACATGATTAGATGACCTTGTATACTTAGAGAATGACTGTACACCCTATATACAATTGACACTAGCTTATGTTCATATATTCTCTATACTCACTATGTATTGCTATGCCCTTCCAGAGTTATTGTACTTACAGTCTATGCCATGTTCAATACTTATAGTGATCCGTCATGGTGCACTCTTGTACATGTCCTTTCCTAGCTCACTAGATAGTGGCCTATCATGGTGCACTCTCCAGTTACCTTAGTGGCTCGTCGTAGCGCACACCAGTCTTGATGCTTGTCTTGATATTGTCATGTCTTCTTGTGGCTTCTTATAGTGCTTGTTCTTGCTTGTCTTATCTAGTCTCGCATGTCTCATGTATAGGATGTATTCTGCGGAATGCCACACCCGAAATCCTAATAAATATGTTAGGAACTATACAACTAGCTTGATTATCTAGATCATTGGGAGGTGAGGACTTCCCAGTTACCTGTTGTCCCTTTTGGTCTTGGTCTTATATATATACATAGGATTTAGAGCTATCTGTCACGATGAGAACTCTTTCAACACACCATCGAGTGGGGCACTTCTCTAGGACACATGTATCTTACTACAGTGTGTCTGCTATACTTGTTTTTCTTTTAGCTTAGATCATTCAGGTAGCAGCAGGCAGGTAACTGGAAGTGGATTTCTAAAACTTGCATATATTAGTAATTAGGATTGTGACAACCCTAGTTAGCTAAAGAATCAAGTTGTACTCATTGTTTGGACGTGATTGATGGATGGAATCCATTCCTGTTTAGTCTAGTCTTGTTCTAGTTTATCTTATTACAGTACTTAGCTTCCTGCTATTTTCTCACATGCTATCATTTCTGCTACAGACTTAGTTTTACTACATGTCTCACATGCTTATCCTTTCCACTTGTCCTATATGATCTGTTTCATCACATGCTATATACCCTTTATATTCACATGTTTACATGCTGTTTCCTTACATATTTCTAGTTTTCTTTCCTATTCATGTGGTACATTTATATTATTCTTGTCCTGCTTTTACTGCTTTACTTTAGAGTTGCTATGATTTGCATGCTGGTTTTAGTTCATAGTTTGGCTTCCTTTGTGGTACTTGCTATTGGAGGTCTGACCTCACTAGTTTTTTGGCCAGATATGGTAGAGATGCCCGAGGATCTTCCATACCTTCCACTCGTTGGTGATTATCCAGAGCACCAGAGAACCTGAGTAGGTTCCTTCTTTTCGCCTACTAGTTATGTATATTATTCTTTTTGAGGCTTTTCGCCACCGAGCACTTGTTTAGCTCGTGTTTGGACTTGACATTTAACCTACGGGTTTACACATAATGTGCGTATTCTAGACAATAGTTAGAGCTTATCATGTATAACTATTACTCTTGCTAGTTCTTTATTTTGTATTACTAGCTTCATGATCATTGATATATGATGATTTTGGACGCTTTACTATTTTATATTCCAGATGATCATACTTCTTGTACATTATTTATTGCTTGTGATTGAGATATCTAGGATTCTTGACCTAGGAATACCTGTTGGATTGTAGTAGCGACCCCCATCTATACAGCTTATACGTTATTTCAGAGTACTGGAGTACTTTGGTATACGTAGCTGGCCTTGTCCATCCCTACTTGCCAGTATTCTGGTTCTGGGGCGTGACATAGGTTTTGGTGGTGGCCCATGCAGGTCTGATTTATCAGATATGTAGGGGTTGCTGGTAGTTATCTCAGTCACAAATTCTTCTCCAGTGATATCCTTCGTATTACTCTCTACCTTTGATATTTGACCTGATATCTGCTTTGATCGTTGATCCTTTATGTTTCCTCGACTTGATCGTTGTGTCCTTTAACTTTTAGGGGCGCTGTTCTTAATCCTTTGGACCATCTTGTTTGGGTTCTGCCGATGGCAGGTCAGCAATCTTCTGTTAGGCCGGTTATGGAGGATCAGTCCCAACATTCAGGGGTAGAGTTCAGAGTTGATCCAAGGGCAAGGATGCCAGTTCTCCTTGTTCAACTAGCAGTATAGTTCAGCGAGAGCAGCCAGAGGGTATTGTTCGAGCGCAGATGGGCATGACCGTCGATAGTCATATGGCGGAGTTCAACGGACTTAGTCGGTTTGTCCCTTTTATGATGGCGACCGAGTTAGAACGGGCGAGGAGGTTCTAGCAGGGACTTCATCTAGAAATCATCTTGGGAGTGGAGCAGCATAAGTTACAAACTTTTGAAGCCCTAATAAGAGCATCTAGGAGTCATGACTATGCACCCTAGAGGATTGGGGATAGAGTTGAGGGCCAGAAGAAGCCTCGCATTAAGAGGAGATCATCTTTCCAGTCGTAGGTACCAGCTCCAGCAGTTCGAGCTTTGACGATTGAATCTCCGAGGGGACCAGCTCCAGCGGCTTCCCTTCAGTAGTCATCTCAGTCGCATCTTCAGCAGCAGAGGCAGTCTACTTTTGGTCTAAGGACTCACATTTTATCTGAAATGCAGGTGTGGGTTTAAGAACTTCTGATAAATAGAAAAAAACTTTCGATACAATGTGAATCCCGCCAAACCGGGCGACGTGGTCGCGAATCGAAAGCATCGAAAGGTGCGTCTTCGTGGATGTGTGGTCTTTGACGAAATTCAAATTGGTTGCGTGTGCGCGACGAATTTGATACGTATCCGTCGAAATTCACCGTATCGACCATTTGCAAATTTCCTAATTACTTTGTGCACGTTCGTCAGATCGAGACGAAACTTGCACCAACAGGACCATATCATTTTTTTGGTACTGTATGCCAAGTTTGGTCTAATTCTGAGACAGTTGATCGCATCGTAGTTTCGCGGGCCCACGATCCGATTCAACGGGCAAATTTGTGCACGACAATGCCGAAATCCAACTTTGGACATATGGTTGGGTTCGTATCATCAAAACAAATACGTAGACATATAGTTTGGCGACTTTAGAGACTACTGACTCTGGCACGCTTTTCGGTATAAAGCGGGTCTAACGACGAACACCGTTTTGGCCCAAAATTACCGTTTTGCCCCTGTATCCAGAATTGGACTTAAGGATAGGCAATCGTAGCTAATTTGACTATTCTGAGAATGTTGGCATTGTCTATTTCAGCTTTCGGAGATAGTTGTGATGATTTGGACTTTATGGCATAGCAGTTAACTATATTTTATTGGATCTGCGTACAACCTCCATGCAAGATACCTTGCCTCCCTCTATAGTTTATTTACATACATATTCTTATTATTATCTAGTTTTACTAGTCGATTATTTATATATGATTTGTATATCATGCATGCTAGTATATATATAGCCTTGTTCATAGTTAGCTTGCAGTTCATATTGGATCTGTTCTCACGTGTATCTTGACTGGGTCATATAGTTTCGTCACCTGTAGTTCGACTGACTCGTATCGTGTCATAAGATGAATAAGTCATAGCTAAACTGTTGTACCTTGTATTCATGAAGCTAACCTGCAAGTCCACACTAGGGGCGAGGGTTAGTAGTTATTTGTACCTTGATTTCGTGAAGCTGACCTGCGAGTCCACACTAGAGGCGAGGGTTAGTAGTTATTTGTTCCCCACTTGCAAGTCCACACTAGGGGCGAGGGTTAGTAGTTGTTCAAACCTGCGAGTCCGCACTAGGGGCGAGGGTTTGAGTATCCATTGATCTTGTGACATGTTTTCTCTTTTTCTCATCCAGCAGTTCATTTATGCGTAGTGGTTCTTGTACCCGTATTCATGATCATTCTGTCAGTAGTCACTTGTCTATAACCACTTGTCAGTAGTCATCATGTCAGCTGTCATGATTCTATCTCTTTTCCTGTTTATACCATATTTATTTTTTTGCATGATTAAACTGCTAGATAGGCATATTTTTATGTATCTTGCTATGTCCCCATGAGGACCTGATGATCTCTTCAGGTCTAGTGATTGTATGGAGTTAGCTAGTATTTCTGGATGGCGGATGTGAGGATACGCTTGCAGGATTCAGGTATCATAATTACGTTTATTATCCGCTCGTGCTTTCATACCTTATCATGAGATATTATGTTTCTTGATTCAGTTTTTAGACTCTTGTTACTTTTTTTAGAGTCTTATCGGACATATATGCTAGTGGACTGCAGACCATGACCCATAGTGTTCAATCATGTTTTGTACATTTATTGTGGACATAAGATAAAGAATATTTTGCCATGATTTGGCAGTTTACCATGCTCTTGATAGCGTTTACGTATTCGAGTCAGACTGGAGTCCGCTTGATACGTAGTTGGCTTGCTCACGCTCTCGCGTCCGAAAGGTTGGTGTGGGTCGTGACAAGTTTTTTTTAACTTTTAGGGGCACTATTCTTAATCCTTCGGACCACCTTGTTTGGGTTATGCCGATGGCAGGTCAGCAATCTTCTGTTAGGCCGAATATAGAGGATCAGTCCCAACATTCAGGGGTAGAGTTCAGAGTTGATTCAAAGGCAGAGATGCCAGTTCTCCTTGTTCAGCCAGCAGTGTAGTTCAGCTAGAGCAGCCAGAGGGTGTTGTTCGAGCGCAGATGGACATGACCTTCGATAGTCATGTGGCGGAGTTCAACGGACTTAGTCGGTTTGTCCCTTCTATGATGGCGACCGAGTTAAAAAGGGCGAGGAGGTTCCAGCAGGGACTTCATCCAGAAATCATCTTAGGAGTAGAGCAGCATGAGTTACAGACTTTTAAAGCCCTAATAAGAGAGTCTAGGAGTCATGAGTATGCACATCAGAGGATTGGGGATAGAGTTGAGGGCCAGAAGAAGCCTCGCATTCAGAGGAGATCATCTTTCCAATCGTCGGTATGTAACGCCCTAGAACCAGAATGCTGGAGAACGGGAGCATACATAGCCAGCTACGTATATTCAACTGCAACCCACCTCACTATACGGTCACGGCTGACTAGATATATGAGGGTTCAACTACAAGCCATCAGTCTCTTATGGTCATGAACAAGCCTATTGTCTCAATCTCAAGCAAGTAATGATAGTACAAGATGTCAGAGCACCAAATATACAATAATAAGGCGTCCCATACATTACATATTTGGATGATCATGAAGCTAGTCATACAAAATGTGAAGACTAGTAAGAGTTTCAGTCATACATGATCAACCGTAGGATTTTCCAATCATGTTACAGCCCGTAGGCAGACAGTAAGTAAAGTACAATCGAGCTAACACGTGCTTGTCGGCTAAACGCCTCAAAAGAATACTTTATACAATAAAGTGGGAGAACAAAAAGAACCCACTCGTTGTCTTGGTTACGCCTGGTGGTCACCATCTGGATGAAAGATAGGAAGATCCTCTGGAGTTGCTCCGGTATCTGGCCACACAAAACCAGCTGGGTCAGATCCCAGAAAGAGCAAGTGCCACAAATGAGTCTTTACTTAAGAACTAAAACCAGCAATTAGCATAAAACATAATAATATAATAAAACTAGAGATATGGAGAAATCATGATGATTTAGGATAAGATAACCATGGAACTATTCAGATAACCAAGTTACAACCCTTAAACCGAACAAGGACCGGGGTTGTAACCCTTCATCTGAACGGAACTTGGTTTCTCCCCATTTATCGAATAAATAAAGCACAAGTAGTCAGGTCATGCTACAATCTTGTATAGAGTCAGGACAAAACAAGACTGGCTAAACTCCATCCAATCAATCACGGCCAAGCAATGAGTATGACTTGATACTTTAACTAACTAGGGTTATCACAGGCTTAGTTACTAGCAAGATGCAATAAGATTACTTCGACAGCCACAAGCCCTGCAGACCATCCAGGTTATCCAGGTCGAATATACGTTCAAGAAGGGTGCAACACATGACAGTGTGCTGGAAATGTGCCCTACTTGTCGGCAGGCTACAAATCTACTAGCGCGCCCAGATAACGGGATTGCCTGTAGCTGGAAAATCTTTTCATGACTACTGATTTATTCTAGTTATTAGCCCTAGTCAATTTCTGTAGGTAACCCTGACCGTGGTACTCAGGAGTCCCTATCCTAGACATGATGCAAGACAATACTGGTTTATTTGAACAAACACAATCGCCCACGGTGTCCAGGTCATTCATTCTTATCATGCCATGCTAGCCGTCGCAACAGTATATCGAGGTATATCAAGTCAGGTTTACTTATCAAGATTACTTATCATGTCAAGAGTGCGTCACGACGGAACACCATCAAGAATTATCATGTCAAGTTACTTGTCAAGAGTGCACCACAATGGGTCACTATCGTGTTCATAGAACATGTGCAGAATTAACAAAGTGCAAGCATTCTATCAAGAGACCCAATTACACAGGGGGTCAGGGGACATAAGCATAAAACAACAACCCATCAAAAATAATAATAAAAGAGGACAAGAGCTATGGAAAAGCCATGCGGCCCGGGATCCAAGGGTCATGGCTCATGCGGCTAAGGGGGTTATATGCAGCCAGAAAAGAACAAGTTAATGCGGCCCGGGTCTACCGAAGTCAGGGGTCGCCTTGCGGCAAACAATGGGGGGGTCTCATGCGGCTAGGAAATAAAAGCTCATGCGGCTGGGAAAGGAAACAAGCATATACGGCAAGCACTGTCAAGAGCTATGCGGCTCGAGGAAAACAGGGCCATACGGCAATGGAGACGGTGCCATGCGGCTCGTGGGAAAGATCTCATGCGGCTTGGGACGGGACGGGCATGCGGCTAAAATCAACCCAAGCCATGCGGCTGAAAAGATGGAGTCTTATGCGGCGGCTAGGAGAGGAAGGGGCTTATGCGGCTCGGGAAGATAGGCTCAGGCGGCTAAGGAAGCAGGGCCTCATGCGACAAAGAGAAATAGGGGCTTATGTGGCTGAAGGGTTTATGGGGTTCACGTGGCTCAGGGGTTAAGGGGCTCATGCGGCAAGGGTCAAGCGAAGCCATGCGGCTCAGCCTATGCGGCAAGAAAGGGAATGGCTCATACGGCCAGGGGAAAAGGAGTTCATACGGCTCGGGAAGAGCGAGCTCATGCGGCTATGAGGATGGGGTCTTATGCGGCTGGAGGCCAACCTAGCCATGCGGTTGAAGCTGCCAGGGCCATGCGGCCAAAGGAAAACTTGTCGCATGAAAAGCCATGCGACTAAGTACGGTTCTTCTTCCCCATTTGTCCGAGAAGAAGAACCATGAAAACCATGGCTTCCAAGCTCCACGAATCCTTCATCTAAGGTCAGAATGCGGACTTTCATAGGTTAAAATGGGGCAGAAAGAAATTCTCTACAACATAGAACCATCAAAACTTGAAAATAACAGGGTTAGATAGATCAAAACCCAAGAAATCCAAAAATATAACAAACTTAGATTTACAAGAAATAAACTATGGAAATTAAATATGCTAAGTATTAAAGTGTCTTAGAATATCGTGAGGAAGACAATGAGACAATAAAACTTGAGTTCCTCCATGAAGCAAGTTGTACTTACCTAAGCCTCTCTGGTAGGTAGAAAGAGTAATGGTGAGGAAGAAGAAGAGTAAATGAAGAGAGAGAAGGAGTTGGCGGCTAATAAAGGAAAAGCGTAGGTGGTAGGTGGGGTTGGTCCACATGCAAAACCAAACCAAGCCGAACCATGCAATCCGAACCAAGCAATGAAATGCCAAAATAAACCAGGCAATGAGACGTGCAATACGAGTCAAAATACGTACACGTATATCCAAATACATAATACGAACTATGGCATTACACGTTACCAGCTCCAGCAGTTTGAGCTTTGACGATTGAATCTCCGAGGGGACCAGCTCCAGCGGCTTCCCTTCAGTAGTCATCTCAGTCGCGTCTTCAGCAGCAGAGGCAGTCTACTTTTGTTGGTTGTTCTCATTGTGGGAAGGCAGGACATGTGTTGTCAATGTGCCGTAGGGCTTAGGGCTTGTGCCTAGCTTGTGGGGCATTAGACCACACGATAAGGACTTGTCCTCGGAGGAGTTCGGCTAGTTCAGCATCCTTTCAGCCAGCAGTTCAACAATTCAGGATGCCAGTACCGGTTCAGCAGTAGCAGACTTGCAGACCATTATCGATGTAGTTCCAGCAGCAGAAGCCTCAGCAATATGCTCAGGCTCAGGCTCAAAGACAGAGGGGTCCAGCACCCAGAGGCCAGGGTCAGGCTTTTACGCTTTCCATCGAAGAGGTGCTAGCAGTGGGAGAGGTGGTCGCAAGTACCATTCTCGTTTACTCTCATTCAGCTTCAGCTTTATTTGATTCTAGTGCTTCACATTCGTTTATATCTGCACAATTTGTGACACATATTGGTTTGGAGCCAGAGACTTTACCTGTAAGGTTGAATATACTTACTGGTAACGGTTTAGTAGGAGTAGACCGAGTCTATGCCTCGTGTAGAGTCATAGTATGCGGGAGGGAGTTTCCCGCTAGGCTGATAGAGTTTTTTATGGGCAATTACAATATCATCCTAGGCATGGATTGGTTGAGTGCTCGACATGGTACGATAGATTATCATACTGGCAAGGTTATCTTTCGTGTTCCGAATGAGGAGGAGTTCTCATTCTCTAGAGGCAAGATAGAGTCATCATCGGTGGTCATATGGATGGATGTAGCCGAGGAGGTACAGTTGCCCCGAGTGGTTTGTGAGTTTCCAGAAGTATATCCCAATGAGCTTCTGGGTTTGGCTTCAGCTCGAGAGATTTAGTATTATATTCATTTGGTTCTGGGAGAAGAGCCAGTATCTGCAAGAGTCTTCAGGATGTCTTCTTTAGAGTTGTTGGTGTTGTATCAGTCTATTGAGGAGCTTAGGACCAAGGGATTCATTCATCCCAGTAGATCACCTTGGGGAGCTCCAGCCCTTCTTGTGAAGAAGGATGGTTCATCATATATGTTTAATGGCTATTGTTAGCTTGACGCGGTGATCATAAAGTATAGGTATCCCTTGCCATGGATATATGTCTGTTTGATCAGCTGATTAGTGTAGTTGTATTTTCAAAGATTGAATTGCGATCCAGATACCATTAGATCAGAGTCAGAATATATCCAAGGCAGTGTTTAGATCTCATCAGATTGAGAATGAGTACATAAAGCATCTTCATATTGTTCTCCAGATGTGTCGGGACCATAAGAAGATCTATCCAACGCATGATCTTGAGTTGGCCGCGGTTGTGTTTACCCTCAAGCTCTGGAGGCCTTATATATATGGTGATCGAGTAGAGATTTTCAATGACCATAAGAGCTTGAAGTATGTGTTCACCCAGAGGGATCTGAATATGCGGTAGATGAGGTGGCTAGAGTTACTGAAGGATTATGATGTTGATCTTCAGTATCATTCTGGGAAGGCAAACGTCGTTGCAGATGCTTTGAGCAGGAGACCTGGAGTCTATTTCTTGATAGAGCAGTGTCATATTAAGGAAGATCTTCAGGAGATGGACATAGAGGTAGTGCTACCTGGTGAAGCAGGTATGATGGTGGGCTTACAGGTGCAGTCTACCATTGTGGAGAGGATTAGAGCAGCATAGTCAGAGGATGCCAAGATTTAGCAGCTCAGAACAGAGTGTATGGCAGGGTGCAGATCAGAGTTGTGCATCCATGAGGATGGGATACTCCAGTTTGGGAGTCATCTTTGTGTACCGAGTGGAGATATTCGACATGAGATTATGTCGAAGGCCCACAGTTCTCAGTATTCTGTTCATCTAGGAGGGACGATGATGTACCGTAATTTTTGTCAGCATTTCTGGTACTATGATAAGAAGAGGAAGATAGTTAAATTTGTCTCTCGGTGCTTGGTTTGCCAGTAGGTCAAGGCTGAGCATCAGAGACCGGCCGGACTTCTTCAGCCTTTTTCGATCCCGGAGTGGAAGTGAGATCATATTACTATAGACTTCATGGCTGGTCTTCCTAGAACCTCGAACGGTAGAGATGCCATTTGGGTTATAGTAGATCGACTCACGAAGGTTGCCCACTTTCTACCTTTCAGAGTTGGTCAGTCTACAGAGCAGTTTGTCGAGCAGTAAATAAGGCAGATTACATTAGATTCCATGGGGTACTAGTTAGCATAGTCTCAAATCGGGATTCCACATTCACTTCTCATTTCTGGCATAGTCTTCAGCAGAGCTTGGGTACCCGTTTGAGCTTCAGTTCAGCATACCATCCTCAGACAGATGGTCAATCGGAGCGTACAATTCAGACTTTGCAGGATATGCTTCGATCATGCACTCTTGACTTCAGTGGTTCTTGGGAGGATCACTTGTATTTGGTGGAGTTCTCTTACAACAATAGCTTCCAGGTGAGCATTCAGATGGCACCTTTCGAGGCTTTGTATGGTAGGAGATGTAGGCCACCCCTAGCTTGGGATGACATTGGAGAGAGGCAGATGCTGGGTCCGGAGATGATTTTTCAGTTAGTTGGAGTAGTCAGGCAGGTCAGAGAGCATCTCAGAGTGGCTCAAGATCGACAGCGTCACTGGACAGATCAGCATCGACGTCATCGTGAGTTCTCTGTCGGCGATCACGTATTTCTTCGAATTTTGTCTACCATAGTGTCATCAGGTTTGGCGTACGAGGAAAGTTAGTCCTAGATATATTGGGTTATTCGATATTCTCGAGTAAGGCGAAATGATACATACATTTTGCCTAATCGTCTTGCTCTTCCGCCGTCGCTACGCGAGGTATATAACATATTTCACGTATATCAGTTGCATCGGTATGTTTCGGATTCGAGCCATATCCTAGATCATTACGAGCTGGTCGTTGGTACTGACCTATCATTTGATAAGAGGCCCATATCCATTTTGGACCGGAAGGAGAAGATTCTCAAGAACCAGACTATCCGATTTGTTCGTGTTTCTTGGGATCATCACTCAACGGGCGAGTCGACTTGGGAGCGTGAGGATAATATCCGAGCTCGTTACCGGTATCTGTTTGACTCGTGAGGTATACTTATTCGTATATCTATGTTCTACCTTTTGAGTGTGATTGTAGGAATACATGATGTTGTTATTTTCGTATGTTTAAATTGCTTTTACATTTCTTGTACATTACTCTAGTTGGATTTCATGCTTTATGAGTTTTCCATCTTGATCCTGATAGTATGTTTTCTTGGATTTCTCGCTTGCTTTTTATTACCTTTAGGAAATTTCGAGGATGGAATTTTTCTAAGGAGGGGAGAGTTGTGAGACTTGTCTCACAGTATCGATATTTATTTACGGATAGGTATTTTGCAGTGTATTTCGTATTTTATTGGTTTTCGGAATACTTTAAATTTTTCTCAACTTATAGATTTTCTTCTTGACCGTCATACTGCCAGTATACCGGTGTATACCGACGGCATACCGCCCGGACAGATATTCTACATTTTAGATATTTTCGATTTCATATACTTTTATGAATAGTATTTTTGATATTTTTGTGAATACTGCTTTAGATATTTTGATGAATAGTATTTAGATATTTTCGTGAATAGTGCAGATGCACACTTTTACCTAATGGATATTTGGTTTTGTTTGAATGGCCAAGATTGACTTAGATTTTGACATGGATCACCATCCAATGGTCAAAATTAACCCCCCTTCTATATATACCCTTTCACTTTCTCTCTCATCTCTCTTTTCATTCTCTCTTCATTTCTTCTTCTTTTCTCTCCCCTTTGGAGCTTGCCAAGAGCTTGGCCTTGAGGCTTTGGTGTGGTGTCCAACCTCCCTATGAGGAGGAGTAGAAGATTAGGCTTGGAGCTTAACCTAGGCAAGTACATCTTGCCAAATTTTTGAATAATATTGTTTTGTTGTCATTTTTGTTTTCCTTGGTATTAAATGCTTAGAATTGTTCTAAACTCATTTTGTTAAGAATGTTTTCCTTGTGATTCTCGTCTGTATGTATATTTCTAAATTCAGTATCAAGAGTGATACTGGTGTTACCATCAGGGATCTTGATCACATATGCATATATGAGGCCTCACCATGTATACATAGATTTTGAGTTTGGTGAAAATCGGAACCAGTTTCGGTTTCCCAAAAACCTATTTTTGGAGTATTTTGATGTATTGATCTATCAAATCTTTGTATTTATGAAAACTAATACTCCCATATTGTTGGGAATTAAATTTCATGCGATTTTAACTTTTGAAAATCTGAATTTTAATTTAAAACGAAGTTTTTACAGCCGGAACAAGTTTTGAGTTTTCAAGAATCAACTTTCTGTGACGGTTCAAAAAATCCGTCGAAAATCCACGGAAATCCGTCAGAAAATCCGAACTTGCACCACTAAACTTGCTGTGACACTTCGAAAAATCCGTCGGTAATCCGCTGTAATCCGCCGGATGATCCGGTTAAGCTATTTTTGTCTATTTTTGCCCGTTTCTGACCATTTTTGTCTGTTTTTAATATTTTCTTCGATTGTAATAAATTCTTAACATGATTAGATGACCTCGTATACTTAGAGAATGATTATACACCCTATATACACTTGACACTAGCTTATGTTCATATGTTCTCTATACTCACTATGTATTGCTATGTCCTTCCAGAGTTATTGTACTTTAACGTCTGTGCTATGTTCAATACTTATTTGATAGTGACCCGTCATGGTGCACTCTTGTACATGTCCTTTCCTAGCTCACTAGATAGTGGCCTGTCATGGTGCACTATTGATTCCAGTACATGTCCAGTTACCTTAGTGGCTCGTCGTAGCGCACACCAGTCTTGATGCATGTCTTGACATTGTCATGTCTTGTTGTGGCTTGTTATAGTGCATGTTCTTGCTTTTCTTGTCTAGTATCGCATCTCTCATATCTAGGATGGATTCTGCGGAATGCCACACCCGGAATCCTAATGAATATGTTAGGAACTATACAACTAGCTTGATTATCTAGATCATTGGCAGGTGAGGATTTTCCAGTTACCTGTTGCCCCTTATATATATATATATATATATATACACACACACATAGGATTTGGAGCTATCTGTCATGATGAGCACTCTTCGAGCACACCATCGAGTGGGGCAGTATCTTACTACAGTATGTCTGCTATACTTGCTTTTCTTTTGGCTTGGATCATTCAAGTAGCAGCAGACAGGAAACTGGAATTGGATTTCTCAAACTCGCATATGTTAGTAATTAGGATTGTAACAATCCTAGTTAGCTAAAGTATCAAGTCGTGCTCATTGTTTGGCCATAATTGATGGATGGAGTCCATTCCTGTTTAGTCTAGCCATGTTTTAGTTTATCTTATTGCAGTACTTAGGTTCCTGCTATTTTCTCACATGCTATTATTTCTGTTACAGTCTTAGTTTCACTACATGTCTCGCATGCTTGTCCTTTCCACTTGTCCCACATACTCGATTTCATCACATGCTACATACCTGTTTATTCATATGTTCACATGCTATTTTCTTACATATTTCTAGTTTTCTTTCATATTCATGTGGTACCTTTACATTATTCTTGTCCTACTTTTACTGTTTTACTTTAGAGTTGCTATAATTTATATGCTGGTTTTAGTTCATAGTTTGGCTTCCTTTGTGGTACTTGCTATTAGAGGTCTGACTCCACTGATTTTGTTTGGCCAGATATGGTAGAGATGCCCGAGGATCTTCCGTACCTTCCACTCTTTGGTGATTACCCAGAGCACCAGAGTACCTGAGTGGGTTCCTTCTTTTCGTCCACTAGTTATGTACATTATTCTTTTTCAGGCCTTTCACCACAGAGCACTTGTTTAGCTCGTGTTTGGACTTGACATTTAACCTATGGGTTTAGACATGATGTGCGTATTCTAGACTATAGATGGACCTTATCATGTATGACTATTACTCTTGCTAGTTCTTCATTCTGTATTACTAGCTTCATGATCATTGATATATGATGGTTTAGGATGCTTTACTATTTTATATTCCAGATGATCATACTTCTTGTACATTATTTATTGCCTGTGATTGAGATATCTAGGATTGTTGACCTAGGAATGCCTGTTGGATTGTAGTAGCGACCTCCACCTATATAGCTTATATGTTATTTCGGAGTACTGGAGTACTTTAGTATACGTAGCTGGCCCTGTCTGTCCCTACTTGCCAGTATTCTTGTTCTGGGGCGTGACAGTATTATCGCAAAGCTCCTACATGGGTGGAGCAACTTCATTACGGACATGCACCGCAAGTAGATAGAGGTGGATCTTGAGCGCCTCTTTCACTGGATTTATGTTGAAGACGAGTTGAGGGCTCAACTCAAAGTAGACACCAAGTCCAAACAGATGGCCAAGGACAACTTAGTACAAAAAGGAAACATTAAGGGAAAGCAGAAGGCTCCCTACTATAAGAAGAATGAAGTTCACCATCTAAAGATGAAGTCGATTCAGTTAAATCCCAAGTCTAATGACCCGGGGACTTGTCTCAACTGTGGCAAGAAAGGCCACTAGAGGAAGGACTGTAGGAAAAAACCTAAATGAAAAGAGCAATGTGAGGCAAACTTTGTTGCTATGATTGCGCAGGTTGACTCGACTAGTGTTAACACGGATTGGTGGATGAAAACTGGGGCATCATGCCATGTTTTCTTAAAGAAGGAGTGGTTCACCACATACAAACCTACATCAGAGAAAGTTATGGTAGTTATGGTTCACCACATACAAACCTATATCAAGAAAGTTATGGTAGTGAACTAGACACAAGCTAAAGTTCTGGGAAACGGATGGTGGTACTAAAACCGACTTCAAAAAAGTCACAAATGATTCAGGATGTGAAGCATGTACCGATGATAGCTAAGAACTTGGTCTCAAGAAGTCTGTTCTACAATGTAGACCTAAGGATGGATATTAATGCTGGTCATGTGATTATATCTTAAAGGAAAATAATTCGAAAAAGCATTTTGTACTGAAGAGATGTTCAGACTTCAACTTGTAACTCCAGTGGAGAAAAAATACAGACTCTTTTTCTGGTTATTCGCTTGAGTTATGGCATAATAGACTAGGATATTTTATTCTAAAAGAATAAACAAGATGTCCAGTCTAGGGCTTATCTCCAAATGTAGGGGTAAGGAGGTGGAGAAATACGAAGTCTATGCGCAGACTAAGATCACTAGAAAATTGTTCAAGCGGATAAAACGAAGTATAGATCTTTTGGAGTTGGTGCACTCAGATATCTGTGACTTCAAACAATTCTCCACAAAGGCCAGGATGAAGTATTTCATTACATCCATCGACGATTTCTTAAAGTACGCGTTCGTTTATCTAATCAAGTCTAAAGATGAAGCATTCAAAAAATTTAAGGACTTCAAGTCCGAAGCCGAGCGTTAAACCGGACAATAATTCAAGGGACTTAGAAGTGATCGTAGTGGAGAGTATATATTTCATGAATTCGCATCATTCTGCAAAGAATATGGAATTATCAACGAGACGACTGCTCACGCCCCTCAATTAAATAGCATTACAAAAACGAAGAAAGAACGTTAATAGAGATGATAAAATCAATGTTGCTAACTAAAGGTCTTCTAAATTGCTTCTGGGATGAAGCTGTGCTTACAGCTACTTTTATTTTGAATAGATTGTTGCAAGCAACTTTCGATGTCACTCCTCATGAACTCTGGTTCAAGTTCGGACCCAACTTAAATGTCATTCGAGTGTGGGGTATCTGTCGTACGTGAAGCTTTTGGACTTGAAGATTTAGAAGTTGGGAACGAGGACTACAAGACAATCTTCCTAGGTTTTGTTGAGAAGAGTGATGCTTGGAGATTTCTTGAACTTGAGTCAAATCATATCATTGAATCTCTTGAAGACAATTTTGTAAGGCACAAGAACATTGTTCTTGTGAACATTCCGTAGAAAATTGTGGGTGCACAGGAGGCTGAAACAAAGATGTAGTTGAAGAAGAAGTAGATGTTGCAAAAATAACTATTGAAACAAAACTCGTAGAACCTCTGTCTAAGCGAGTGAGGAGACAAAAGGACTTCGGAGAGGATTTTTCACCTATCATGTGGAAGCAGATCCTCTTACCTATGATGAGACAATGAAGACCTAAGGCACTGTCTTCTGGAAGGAGGCTATTAATTATGTGTATGACTGGATAACGTCCAACAACACGTGGGTGTTGGTCGATCTACCTGAAGTAGAAAAATCAATCAAATGTAAATGGATCTTCAAGAAGAAGATGAAGGCCAATGGAATTGTTGACAAGTTCAAGGCATGGCTGGTAGCCAAAAGATTTTCTCAGAAACAGGGATCAATTATTTTGACATATATGCTCTAGTAGCACAAATGATGACCATCGGGATGTTGATTGCTCTGAGTGCAATTCATAAGCTAGTTATTCGTCAAATAGATGTTAAAACTATATTCTTGAATGGTGAGTTGACTGAAGAGATTTAAATACAACATCCAAAAGGATTTGTCATCAAGGGCCTTGAAGATAAAGTCTGCAAGTTTGTGAAACCATTATATGGTATGAAGAAAGCTCCCAATATATGGCATGAGATATTTGATAAAGTCATACAAAGAGCTACCAGGTCAACGAGACGGACAAGTGTGTGTACACAAAGTTCGCTGATGGGAGAGGAGTTATCATTTGTCTGTACATGGACAACATGCTGATCTTAGGTACAGATCGAGCAAGTGTTAATGAGAACAAAAAATATCTCTCCTCTAAGTTCAGTATAAAGGACTTAGGGGAAACTGATGTTATCCTAGGGATAAAGATCATCCAGACGAAAACGAGAGTGGCATTGTCAAGTCTCATTACATTGAGAAAATGCTCATATGTTATGGGTATCAGGATCTTCCAAGGATCGATATGCCGTATAGGTGTGACAAGAAGCTGATGCCAAATCCAAAAAAAAATCGTCAGACATCTAGAGCATTCAAGCATCATTAGGAGTTTAACGTATGTGACTACTGCCGCAAGGCCTAACATAGCTTTTGCCGTAGAGATGCTGAGCCGGTTCACGAGCAATCCAGGTGTGGAGCACTGAAAAGCTGTGAAGAGAGTAATAAGATATCTCAAGAGGACTGAGAAGTATGCACTATACTACAACGTAGATCAAACAGTAGTGAAAGGCTTCAGTGATGCAAGTTGGGGCTCAGAAGTAGAGGGTGAAAGGTCCATATGAGGGTATGTCTTCTCCTTGAATGGAAATGCTATATCCTAGAAGTCGAAGAAGCAAACTATGCTCTCACGCTCTTTTTTATAGAATCTGAGTTCTATGCACTGGCGGTTGCAGCGGATAAAGCAGAATGGCTTCGCGAGCTCATGTATGATCTTCTAATGGTTGGTATGCAAATTTTGACGGTACCAATATATTGCAACAACCAGGCAACTGCAGCGTTGGTATCAAATGACCTCTTCAATTGCAAGAAGAGGACTGTGTGGTTGAGGCACATGATAGTTAATTATCTTATCAAAAGAGGAGTCATTTTTGTAGTTGATGTTCGAGCCAGGAGAATCTGACGGATCCGTTTACAAAAGGTCTCAAGTGCCAGCTGGTCGAAGACACAACAAGAAAAATGGACTTGAAGACATTCTAAAATTGTGTCTTTGTTATTCTACCATAAATTTTTATGCTATTAGTTTAAAGTGAAATCTACTAGGCAGCTAGCTTTTGGTTCAAGGGAGGACCATTAACTAGAAGAATATCAAGAACAGTAGATAGTTCTTTGGGACATTGAGGGTTTACGGACCCGGGAGCATTGTTGTCTACTGTTTGTTCATTGTATATAAAAAAGCCCTATCAAATGATGGCTTGGAAGCCTTAATGACTTCTCGGGCATTTGAAATATCTGGTGTGCTTTACAAGTACCTCGTAAGGATAAAGGCTTGACTTCGGGCCAAGTCATCGCGACGTAGCATCGTACATAGGCAAGTGAGCCTAATATTGTAGAATGAAAAGTTGTAGGCAGCACTACAAAGAGGCCGGGCCTCATGTTACAGTGGTGTGACACCATATAAGGTACCTAAGAAGGGTAAAGCGGCTTCACGAGCCATGTTACTATGACGTAACACCGTAAGGAAGAGAAAGACTTCATGTGGGGTAGTTTGGCACTACAAAAAGGATGGGCCTCATGCTATGGCCGTATGACACCACAGGTATAGCCTTTGGGCCATGTCATAGCGGCGTAGCACCGCAAGGAAGCGAAAGACTTCATGCCAAGACTCTTTAAAAAACTCACTAGAGTCTATGGATAGAGATATATGTGTCTTTTGAGGGAAACCTTGTAGACACCCAATATACATACACCGAAACTAGGCGGACACATGACCTTTAATGTGCATCCAGAAGTATAATTTCATTATGTAAGTAGGAATAATTGTAGTTATGGTGTAGAATTCAAGACTTAGTCCATTCTTGTATTATGTAGTTATTTAACCACTATAGGAAGATTCAAATCGTCGCAACATCTATCCTAATGCATGATGGTAGTCATTATTGGGAATGCTCAATCCATATATTGGGATATGTGGGGATTTTTAGTATTTTTGTGTTTGGAACAAGAAAGATCGTCCCACACTGCTCACACAAAAAATGAATATCTCAATATATAGCTTTGTTTGTGTTGAGATGTGCACATGGAGAGTGGTGGGACACATTGGTGCTATGTGGGGGTATTTTTTTAGTAGAAAAAATGACTAACTCCTCAATGAAGCATTTATGCTTTTTGTCATGGACATAGGATTATTCCCTTAGGAGTTAAGCCCATAAGGGGCTTAGCGACTCGGACTCGGACTCAGGCTTAAGGGAAAAAAGTGGCACTTAGTTGGCGCACTTTGCACTTAACATGTCAACAATGGCATATGGTGCATTGTTTGTTGTTGTTGCGCTCGTCTTATGTGCGTGTCAAATGTACTAGGTGCATGGAGGAGGCGTGTGGGAAGTGGCTTGCGTGGGTGCATGTGCTGGAGCATCTGCAGGGGCTTGTTGGGCTATGTGCGGCTATGTGCATTTATGCGTATGTGTCGGTACGGGGCTGTGCGTTTGCGCTGCTACGTGAATGTGTGGCTGCATGCCTGTGCTGTTAGGGAGTTGTGTGCGCAGGCACACAGGCTGACGGGCTGTTAGACGCATGGCGATGTTGGCAGTTAATTAGGTTGATTGGAGGATTTGGGGGACTATAGAAAGATTGAGTCAATCATTGAGATCTGTTTTTTATGGGATTTGAATTTAATTCAGTTATGTTTTTCATTATTCGCTCATATCTTTTAGCAATCAGTTGGCGACCATGGTTGGGTTTAGAGCTTCCACCCAACTGTATAAGTACTCCCTTCGTGTCTCATTTGAAGATTAACCCCGAAATTGAGAGACGAAGAGAGTTGTGTGGCAGCTGCCTTCAGAGTCTAGAGGAGTTCGATGAGTTTGTACAGGAGGGGACAGTAAGAACTCCAAAAGTTTTCTCATAACTTGTTGGCTCTTGAAAGCAGATCGCGGTAGGCCGAATATTGCTTTGAGCAACAATGATTTTGATTATCCATGCAGAGTTATCTTTCCCTCTTTCTTCTTCTTCTCCGACTGGCTTAAGAAAAGTAGGAGAGCAAACTTGTTTGCCAGAGGTCTCCAAAATCCTATAAAGTCAGAATAGAGAGCAAGTTTATTTGCAAGATGTCTCTCCTTCTGACGGTTGTTATATCAGAATAGAGAACAATTTTATTTGCAAGTGGTCTCTAAATTCTGATCATTCTTCATACTAGATCTGTTTCGGGAATAACAAATTTTAGTACACCATCTGAATGTCAAAAACTTGGTTTTCTTGTTGATTGATCAGTAATTCTGATACCATACACAAATGCATGTCATTAATACTTGAAAACTAAGATAAGAAGCAAAGACACATATGCAAACTCTTGCATACTATATGAAGAAATTTGTTTCAAATGTAGGTCATGTTAACATGGTTACACAAATGCATATAATCAAACCACTACACTGTATATATTCATGCAATAATATAGTATAATGAAAACACCCAAAATCATATATGCCCAAGAAAGAGAAAAGTACTTAGGAAACATTATAGTATTACTAACTAGTGAGAGAATTGGGTGAGATTTCCTTAGAGTTATGGTTAATACAAAAATTCGCAAACTAGGATGAGTGATACCTCTTTGAACAGTTAACAATACCACCTTTACAAGGCCCCAACAATCCCTCTTATAACTTCACATAAATTACATTCGGTGAATGGTTGTTGATCCAAACACTCATGTCCTTGTAACATGGAGGGAACTGCAAAAGAATGATTTCATTGCATGATAACTAATAGAAAATCATCAAGTTTCAAATGTAACTGGAACAAGTAAGATTCTTGAATAAAATAGTTAATGCTAGGCACACATAAAATTTGTATGTATAGAGGAAAGTTAACTTCTTTTCTCCTAAGATAGGAAAATTTTAATTCCTATAAATCCTATATAAGGAATATAAAAGAATGCACAAAGAACAAACATATAAGTCCACTCACTAATACTAAGGTTTTCCTGAGAAATGGGTGTGGCAGCAAGTCAAGTGGGAGATTTAATCGCCAGTGCATCCAATATTAACATCTGACGCCTCCAAAACTAGCAGGAAAACATGAGCATAAAAATGAAGCCTCTCTTTCAATCTTCTTATTTAACTACTTATAGAACAAGGAGAATATAAAAAAATGTAAGAGAATAAGAAATTGAAGGGAACAAATCCACCTTTTTTGGTAGAATATGTTCAACAAGCAGTATACTCTTACTTTTTACCATTTTCTAACCCTTCGAACTTTTGTAATTCCCTAATATTGACCTAGCATCCATGATAAGCTGTGTATTCACAAAATTCTGACTGTTCTTCTAGTTGCAGATCTTCTGGGTATATGTTGCATCTCGGTTCATCTGATCAAGACATGGGTAAATTTAAAAAATAAAATAAAAAGTATGCAAAATCAATCAAAAGAGGGATAGTACCATATGCATCATAGATGAGAGCATGTTCACTTAGATGGAGTAGTCGACATGCCTACCGTGTTTTATTTCAGCTCAAAAGAACTCGTAGGGACTCTTTTCTCTTCCGCAAGTGTTTGGAAGTGCTTACGAAGAGGGTACCCCTCCAATTGATTCTGAAAACTCGGATTCTGAGCTCTGAAAATAGGGTTAGGGCATCCTCGACAACCATTCTCGGATGTATTTATACGAAATGTCAGTTTGTCAATTCATCATTACATATTGTACTGTTGTTACAACTTTCTTACTGTGCATATATGTTTGAATTTCAGAACTAGATTTTTCTATATATTTTTCTATCATATGGTGAAGTTGTTATGAAGTTTTATTGTGTGCATACGTTGAACTTCAAAATTAGGATTATGTATATTTGAAGTCCCCTTGAATTTTTCTATGCTTCTATACTTCGGTGGTGGTCATATGTACTTGTAGTTCCCTCTCCTTTTTGAGTACATTTGTATTTGATGGGACACAACAGAAATAAATCCAAGAAATCGGAGAATACCTTAGAAAAAATTCACAACCACAAAGACAATGATTTACGTGGTTCGGCCAAGATGCCTAGTTCTACGGACGAGGGTACTTCAGTTCCACTATAAAAAAGAAAATAAATTACAATGACTCTCTCAACGCTTCTCTATTTGCTTTCAAAAAACTCTTGATCAAAAAGATAAATAAAAAAATCTCTCAAACTTTTGTGTTGAACTTATTCAACAGTTTTAGCTCTTTTGTGTTGAACTTATTCAACAACTTTTATTGAGCACAATGACATATCTCAAGGAGAACCTATAGACCCCTTTATATAGCATAGAAATCCAATCCTATGCAGGCTTAAAATCCAATCTTATGAAGGATTACCATGTATATGGTCATAGTCAAAAAAGGTTATGGGCCTATTTTTGGACATTTTTCATCATATCTCCACCTCGGCAAGATTTTGCCACACAATCAAGTCGACACTTCTCCACCGCACAGCTTAACCAAATCAAGCACTTATCAATTCTAACCTTAAGGGCACAAGCAATGGTAGGACTTGGATCAAGTCCAAGCAATGTTGAAACTTAGCTCCAAGAACAACCTTAGTCAACATACTAGCAGGGTAGTCCTTGGTATGGACATTTTCTCTAACCATACATATATAATCAGCACAAAATAAAGGTGAAGGGTTGTGGGGTACGTGAGAGAAAAGAATTTGGGGTATTTTAGATTTGGTTTGGTAAGATTTGGAGGAGGTTTGATTTTTTAAATCAAAGGTGTATCTCAAAGAGATTTGATTGGGTCCAAATTAGGAAAGTGGTTATAGGATTTGATTTAAACTAGATTTAATTAATGTGGCTGCATATTAATCCACAAAAAGCAATTTAAAATAGGTGTAAGAGGTTAGGGCACCCTAGAATAGGCTCTACGAACCCTACTTGGACTAGTTTTGGGTTGGTAGAATTTTTGTGATCGATTTGAGTCAAATATGTCTATAGTTTCGACTTGCGTGTCATTTGAAAATAAATAGCACATTGGAACTCAACTAAGTGACACACCATTGGCATTGTGTTGTAAACTCAACATAGGTCAAAACCATATATTGGATCAAGTGGTTTTGATTGATATCGAGTTCTGAACTCATGTTAGAAGTTAGGTCTAGAATTAAGGTAAATAATCAAATAGCCTATATTGATCCGAAGTTATGCGAAGTCAAAAAAATGTTAGGGGACAAATTTGGATAGGACATGATATATCAAGTTAAAGGTGGACTCGTTTACTTCAAAACTCATGAAGGATATTCTGAAAGGTTGGCATTTCTTGTGCTCCAAAAATCAAAGCTACAAAAAAAATACTTCTATAGTCATAATTATTATTAAAATATAATTTAATAAATATAAAATCATATAAAAAAAATTCAAAAATCAGGGTGCTTACAATCTACCCACCTTAAAAAAAATTTGTACTTGAAATTCGAGCAACTTGATAATGATAAGAGAGAATGCGCTTTTCAATCCATCGAACAATTCGTCTTGTCTTCAAATATTGCTACTATATCCTAAAAGAAACAACTTGCAAGCTAATACTAATTCAACTATCTTTAATTGTTTTCTCTCATCCATGGCCACTAACTCCTTCCTAAATTTGGAAGGTTATCAACTTATTTACCTACTAGGGATCCTCATGGATTATTGTGAATATCTAAGTAGAGGTATGAAACTTGTAAAATATGCATCTAATCTAAATGTCTAACTATATCCTCCAAATCATTATCACAATTATATAAGTATCTTTTAACCAGACCAAGCTAAGTGATACCTACCATTCTGTCTAATCCTCACTATACAACTAATATGGCATAATAGTAAATGGGTTGGGTTAGGCTATGTTTAGGTTCTTCTTCACTCTCTACACTAAAACTACCATTCTATTTTTGATCAAGTGACTACCATAAGAGTGTAACCTAGTATGAACATATTTTTGTTTCTATAATGATGACGTCTACCCACCTTTGGTCACACTACCCCATCAAACACATGACGCCCTCAAATTTTATAACCCATGCACGCTAATTGCAAAAATCTATACCATTAGATAGTACCTATGGCCTATGATATTTCTAATCTCCCCTAACTATTAAGCAACCAAAATTTAACAAGCAAACTAATTTATACTATAACTTTAGAATTTTTGATGAATTCTATATAGCACGATCATTCGTCACTCCGAAATAAGAAGGGACGAGAATAAATGGTACGAAAAAGCAAAAGAAGAATAATCAAGAGCAAATACGAAGTTCAAGGGCGGTAATAAAATTTCTAAAAGAATTTTCAAGACAGTGTAGATTGAGATTCCTAAGGGTTTAACCATATTTGCAGGCTTGCTCGGTACATAACGTAACCGAAACGGCTAACTCGACCTGCATGGGCCACCAAAAAAAATATGTAACGTCCCAGTCCTAGAATATGTATGACTAAGAGATCGTATACATGCCAGCTATGTATCAAGAGGACTCCAGTCCATCTCGAATACGTATAAGATGTATTGGTTATTCTAAACCAACTATATCTCAATCCACTAAATAATGATAAAATGACGAATCAAGTGCACTAAGGCTGATCAGAACGTAATATACAAATTTTAGATTAGATAAATGTATTAGAGTGGATCCCCAATAACACATTTATCATGAAGAAGCTAGAAGAAAATATAAGCTTGTAAAAGACTAGGCTAATAACAGCAACTATCAAATATTGTAGAAAATATAAATAAGAAAGAGAAAGATAACAACAACCACTAAATATACTTGAAGTCTTGGTGCAGCTACCATCACCCATCAATGTATCATACCTTCATCTAATACCTGGAGAGATCAACAGATCCTAAGGGGACTAGCAAGATACATAATATACATGCCTATTGTACAGTAAATAACCTGCAAGAAAAGACTGAAATAACAAGTACAAGAAAGAATAACACATAGAAGAACTATATAGATGGTGACATGTCATGAGAATATATATAATATTAATCGTAGCTATAGCTACATGTGATAATAACTACAGTCCGGAGAGGCACCAACAGCCCTATAACAGGTTCTCTACCGTAGCCCGGTAAGGCACTAACAATAAAGGTATAGCCACGGCTAATAAAATACTCTCTTCTAAAGTACTAGAAAGTCATGTCTATCACGTCTAATCATGTCCAAGTCAAGTATAGGTCAAAAAATATCAGGTAATAATGGCACATGATAACACTGTTGGTGTTTTTGCCTTTGGACTAGAAAAGATAGTCCCACATCGGCTATACCAAATGGTGAGTATCTCAATATAATGCATTGCTTGTGTTGAGGTGTGCACAAGAGGTGTAGTGGGGCACAAGTTTGTGCCATGTGGAAGTATTTTTCTAGAAGGAAAAAGGATTAAATCCAACAAGGATGAAAGTTAATTTTTGTTGTGCGGACTCGGACACGGACTCTAGGATGTCTCGTGCATGCACGGGAGTGTTCGGGGGGTAGGCGTGGACTGGCACACTTCTATGCTGATTGTGGGATGATTTAAAATATCAAACTCTATTTTTGAGTATTGGTATTTTAGTCCCACATCGGATAGGAGAAGAGGTGAAGTCTCAACTCCACTCTATATATAGAGCCCCTTGGCCTCCTTTGAAAGATGCACCAAGAAGAGAGTTGAGGGAGTCTGTTAAGTCCAGGAAGCCCGTTCAAGTCTCAAATATTGACTTACGAGCGTTCCAAAAGTTCTTCGTGAACTTGCTGGTTCCTGAAAGCTGTTCGTGCTCGTGTGGGGCGAATAAAGCTTTAAGCAACGGTGGTTCATTCACCCCAGCATTTCATTCTTGCCTGTCATCGCTGCTGTTGTCTTTTATAGTAACTTTTTTTAGAAGCTCTACTGCCGATAGTCGCTTGCACAAAGTCGCTTTAGATTTTTTGTGTATTACGTAGAATCTTTTAGATCCTCGTAATTCAGAATCCTCCAGGATCTCTGTTGCACATCTTCTTTAAGGTGTTGCATTTGAAACGTTGTCTATACAATTGTTTCAGTTTCAGAATTTTTCCATCGAAAATTGTGCCTCGGCACTAACAATCTCAAAGCTTTATTGAGAAGATGGATAATTCTCGTGCTTCGCTCATCGATACCGGCTTTAACAAGTTGGAAAAATTCGATGGCGAACACTTCCAGATATGGAAACGAAAGGTCACTTTAAATCTTCAACTCGTGAATGTTGATCACGTGCTGTCAGAAGAAGAACCGATCGTTCCTACCACTGGATCTGCTGCGGCTGTGGCCGCTGCTACGACCAAGCAAGCGAAGTGGAAGAGAGAAAACAGTATATGTAAACTACTGATACTCAATTCCATGGAAGACTCTCTGGCAGAGTCCTACTCCAAGAAGACATCCGCCAAAGAGATATGGGACTCCTTGGGAAAGCTCTATGAAGATGACGAGAACCGGTCCAAGATCTTCATGGTAGAAAAATACCACAAGTGGACCTTCGAAGACGAAAAGGCGATGCTGCCCCAAGTGAAGGAGTTTCTGAAGTTGCGTCAGAAACTAGAAGATGAAAACATGCCCCTCGTCGACAAGTTTGTCGTTGGAGGGATCGTCGCGAAACTTCCTACAGAATGGAGCAACTTCTATGCAAGGATGCATCGAAAGAAGATGGAAATTAGCTTGGAAGATTTTTTGCAAGAGATCCATGTTGAGGACGAGATGCGCTCTCAACAGAAGATGGATACTCTGTCCAAGCAACTGGCGAAGGTAAATCTGGTCCAAACCAGAGAGTACCAGGGAAAGCAGGCTGCTTCTCATCGCAAAAAGAAGGACTTCACGAATCTGAAAGTGAAGGGTCCTGCTTTCAAACAGCAGAAGTCCAAGTCCCATGTGACTTGCTTCAATTGTGGCAAGAAGGGCCACTACAAATCCGAATGCAAGTCCAAGCCCAAAGAACAAGGTGAGCCTAGTAAGGTTTCTATGATTACTAATTTAGTTGCCATGATAGCACAGGTTGCAACTGTGGGGGCTGACTTGGACTGGTGGATAGACACTGGTGCGACCTGCCATGTCTGTTCAGACAAAGACTGGTTCGTCTCTTATGAGCCAACTTCAGAGAAGGTTATAACGGCAAACCAGGCACAAGCTAAAGTACTGAGGATCGGGACGGTGGAGCTGAAACTCACATCGGAGAACACTCTGACGCTTCAAGGTGTGAAGCATGTTCCAGTAATTGCTAGGAACCTAATCTCTGGAAGTCTGTTCTGCAATGCAGGCTTGAGGATGGACATCAATGCTGGCCAGTTGGTGATGTCCAAGAAGGGTACATTCTTCGGGAAAGCTTTCCAAACTGAAGGAATGTACAAGATTCAGCTTGTTGTAACCCAGCATGATAATATAAATGCAATCACTTTTTCTGATTATTCTCTTGAGTTGTGGCATAATAGGCTAGGACATGTTCATTGTAAAAGGATTAACAGAATGTCTAGTCTAGGACTTATCTCCAAGTGTGGGGGTAAGGTAGAGAAATGCGAAGTATGTGCTCAGACGAAGATCACAAGGAAACCCTTTCACAGGGTCCATCGAAGCACAGATCTTCTGGAGTTGGTTTACTCAGATATCTGTGACTTCAAACAATTCTCTACAAAGGCCGGGATGAAGTATTTCACTACTTTCATCGATGACTTCTCAAAGTATGCTTTCTTCTACTTGCTCAAGTCTAAAGACGAAGCATTCGAGAAGTTCAAGGAGTTCAGGGCCGAGACTGAACGGCAAACTGGACAACAACTCAAGAGGTTAAGGAGTGATCAAGGCGGGGAGTATCGGTCTCATAAATTCTTATCATTCTGCAAAGAACATGGAATCATCAATGAGACAACGGCTCCGTACTCTCCTCAATCCAACGGAGTAGCAGAAAGGAAGAACAGAACGTTGACAGAGATGATGAACTCCATGCTGTTGACTACGGGTCTTCCAAAGTGTTACTGGGGAGAAGCTGCACTAACGGCAACGTTCATGCTGAACAGAGTGCCATATGCAACTTTCGACATAACTCCTCATGAACTCTGGTTCAAAGTCAGACCTAACTTGAATGTCATTCGAGTGTGGGGGTGTCTGGCTTATGTGAAGCTCCCAGATCTGAAGATTTAGAAGCTGGGGACAAGGACTACGAAGGCGATCTTCTTGGGGTATGCCGAGAAGAGTGATGCTCGGAGATTCCTTGATATCGAGTCAAACCATATCATCGAATCTCGCGATGCTGAATACTTTGAAGACAAGTTTACAAAACACAAGAATATTTCTCTCACGGATCTTTCGAAGAATGATGAGGGTACAAAGCAGACAGAAGTCTTTAATGAACCAGTAGTCCAAGATGAAGCTATCGTCAAGGAGACACCAGCTGAACCAGAAATCGCTGAGCCGTCAACTAAGCGAACGAGGAGGCCGAAAGACTTCGGAGATGACTTCGTCACCTATCATGTGGAAGCAGATCCGCTTACCTATGATGAGGCGATGAAGAACAGAGATGATGTATTCTAGAAGGAGGCGATAGACAACGAGATTGACTCAATCACCTCCAACAACACATGGATATTGGTTGACCTGCCAGAAGGAGCAAGACCCATCGGATGCAAATAGATCTTCAAGAAGAAGATGAAAGCAGATGGAACCATTGACAAGTTCAAGGCCAGGCTAGTGGCCAAGGGGTTTGCTCAGAAGCAGGAGATCGACTACTTTGACACTTATGCTCCAGTAGCTCGGATAAGAACCATCAGATTATTAATTGCTCTAGCAGCAATACACAAGCTGGTGATACATCAGATAGATATGAAAACGGCACTCCTTAATGGCGAGCTAACCGAAGAGATCTACATGCAACAACCAGAAGGTTTTGTCGTCAGAGGCCTGGAAGACAAAGTCTGCAAGTTGATGAAGTCTCTGTATGGTTTGAAACAAGCTCCCAAAATGTGGCATGAGAAGTTTGACAAGGTGATAAGGTCAAATGGCTACATGGTCAGTGAAACAGATAAGTGTGTCTATACGAAGTTTGCTGACGGAAGAGGAGTAATCGTATGTCTTTACGTGGACGACATGCTAATCCTAGGTACGGATTTAAGCTGCGTCACAGAGACAAAGAAATTCCTCTCGACCAAGTTCAGTATGAAGGACTTGGGGGATGCCGACGTAATCTTGGGGCTCAAGATCATCCAGACAGGCACTGAAATAGCGCTATCACAATCTCATTATATTGAGAAGATGCTCACTCGCTACGGGTATCAAGATCTTCCTTTTATTGATACACCGTACCGGAGTGATCAGAAGCTGGAGCCAAATTCGAAGGAAAGCGTCAGGCAGTTGGAGTACGCTAGCGTCATCGGAAGCTTGATGTACGCTACTACTGCCACAAGGCCTGACATAGCTTTTGCCGTGGGAATGCTGAGTCGGTTCACTAGCAATCCAGGCGTTGAGCACTGGAAAGCTGTGAAGCGTGTTATGAGATATCTCAAGAAAACTCAGACATATGCACTTTTCTACAGCAGAGATCCGTCAGTAGTAGAAGGCTTCAGTGATGCTAGCTGGTGTTCAGATATGGAGAGCGAGTATTCCACAAGTGGATTCGTATTCGCCATGGACGGAGCTGCTATATCGTGGAAGTCGAAGAAGCAGACTATGTTATCTCGCTCCTCCATGGAATCTGAATTCTTTGCATTGGATGCTGCTGCAAATGAAGCAGAGTGGCTTCAGGAGCTCATGTATGATCTTCCGGTGGTTGGGGCTCAGATACCGGCAATACCGATATACTGTGACAACCAGGCGGCAGCAGCAGTGGCATCAAATTAAACTCTTTAACGGGAAGAAGAGAATGGTGCGGTTGAAGCACCGAGCATTACACGATCTTATCAAGAGAGGTGTTATTGCAGTGATTGATGTTCGGAGTCAGGAGAACCTGTCAGATCCGTTCACCAAGGGCCTCAAGCGCCAGCTGGTCGATGACACAGCTTGTAAAATGGGCTTGAAGGCATTCTGATATTGTGTTATTATATTCCTACCATAAAGTTTTATGCTATTAGTTCAAAGAGAAATCTACTAGGCATCTAGCTTTTGGTTCAAGGGAGGACTATTAACCAGAAGAATATCAGGAACGGTGGATACTTGTCCTATGTGACATGGAGAGGTTACGGACCTATAACCACTGTTGTCTACTATTGTTTTCTGCGGAAAACGGTTTCTGTGGGAAGGTTGGCTTAAACGCCTTAATGAGTTCTCAGGCAGAGTGAATGCCTGGTGTGCTTTACAGAAAGCACGGTAGAGCAGCACTACAAGGAGTGAAACTCCATGCTACAGAAGGGTGACTCCACCATGAGGTTCCCAGGTAGGGGTAATGCCTCGGCTTTGCAAGCCAAGTCACAGCGGCGTAGCACCGCAAATAGGCAGGTAGCCTAATGCTGTATGACGTAATTAAAGAGTTGTAGACAGCACTACAAAGGGGAGGATGGCCCCATGTTACAGTGGCATGACACCACGATGAGGTACCCAGGTAGGGGTAAAGCCTCGGCATTGCAAGCCATGTCGTTGCGGCGTAACACCGCAAGGAAGCCTTAGGCTTCATGCTGGGTAGTTTGGCACTACAAAGAGGCTTGTGACCTCATGCTACAGTAGTATGACACTACGATGAGGTTCTCAGGTAGGGGTAATGCCTCGGCTTCAGGCCATGTCATAGCGGCGTAGCACCGCAAGGAAGCGCAAGGCTTCATGCCATATCTCTTTAATAAAGAACTCACCTATAGTGTATGGAAAGAGATATCAGGCCGTCTCTTGAGGGTAAACTTGTAGACGCCCAAAATTATACACTGAAACCAGGCTGGCACAGGGCCTTCAATGTGCAGCCAGAAGCACAGTTGATGTCATTATGTGAGTAGGAAGAATTGCAGTTATGGTACAGAATTCAAGGCTTAGTTCATTCTTGTATCATGCTGTTATTTAACCTATGCGGAAAGATTCAAGTCGCAGCGACATCTCTCCTAATGCATGATGGGCAGTCACTGTAGGGAACGCTCAACCCATATATTGAGATATGTGGGGGATTGTTGGTGTTTTTGCCTTTGGACTAGAAAAGATAGTCCCACATCGGCTACACCAAATGGTGAGTATCTCAATATAATGCATTGCTTGTGTTGAGGTATGCACATGAGGTGTAGTGGGGCACAAGTTTGTGCCATGTGGAAGTATTTTTCTAGAAGGAAAAAGGATTAAATCCAACAAGGATGAAAGTTAATTTTTGTTGTGCGGACTCGGACTCGGACACGGACTCCAGGATGTCTCGTGCATGCACGGGAGTGTTCGGGGGGTAGGCGTGGACTGGCACACTTCTATGCTGATTGTGGGATGATTTAAAATATCAAACTCTATTTTTGAGTATTGGTATTTTAGTCCCACATCGGATAGGAGAAGAGGTGAAGTCTCAACTCCACTCTATAAATAGAGCCCATTGGCCTCCTTTGAAAGATGCACCAAGAAGAGAGTTGAGGGAGTCTGTTAAGTCCAGGAAGCCCGTTCAAGTCTCAAATATTGACTTACGAGTGTTCCAGAAGTTCTTCGTGAACTTGCTGGTTCCTGAAAGCTGTTCGTGCTCGTGTGGGGTGAATAAAGCTTTGAGCAACGGTGGCATTCACCCCAGCATTTCATTCTCGCCTGTCATCGCTGCTGTTGTCTTTTACAGTAACTTCTTTTTAGAAGCTCTACTGTCGATAGTCGCTTGCACAAAGTCTCTTTAGATTTTTTGTGTATTACGTAGAATCTTTTAGATCCTCGTAATTCAGAATCCTCCAGGATCTCTGTTGCACATCTTCTTTAAGGTGTTGCATTTGAAACGTTGTCTATACAATTGTTTCAGTTTTAGAATTTTTCTATCGAAAATTGTGCCTCGGCACTAACAAACACAATAGTATCAGGATATATACAGGAAACAATGATAATAAAATAAAGGAAATAACTCGCATGCACGTATAATGAGAAAATAGTAGTAATAATGCAACAGTAACGATAACATGAATCAAAGGAAGTATGTGACAAAAAGGTAACCACAATATAAAAATGCATGTAAATACTGTAAAGTTCGGCAAAGTGTACATTTCAGGTGTAGAATCGTCCACGTCCAAATAAACAACTAGTCAACCAATAAACCACGAAAGCTGAACTTCTAAAAATGCCTCGGGATGCTGAGACAAACATCACCAACATTCTTGTCATGAAAGAAATATCTAAGTTTGATTACTCATATGTCCAATTCTAGATACATGAGTAAAACAATAATTTTGGACCAAAATATTATCCATCGTTGGACCCACTTTACACCAAAAATGTGCCAAAACCTATGGTCTATAAAATTGACAAATTATATACCTACGAGTCCTGTTTTTTGATATGAACTCAAGGGTATGTCCATATTTGGATTCCGATGAGCCGTACACAAAATCGTCCATTGAGTCGGATCGTGGACCCGCTAAACTTGGTTCACAGAAGCAGAAAAATGATACTAGTCCAGTAGCGCAAGTTTCATCACGATGTGACGCACATGCACAAAGTACTTGGGATATTTACAAAGTGGCCAATACGGGGTATCTCGACCTATATACCTCAATTTTGTTGCGCACACACAACAAAATCGAGTTTCGTCGAATTCTACACGTTCACAACATACGTACGCATTTTTTGATGCTCATGGGTTGCGATGAAGTCGTCTGATTTGTCGAGATGGACCTCGTATCAATATTTTTTGGATTTTTTTAAAAAAATTCTTGGGTTTATAAACTAATTTTCAACAAAACTTTATTATCAAAATAGTTTATAACTAACATAAAATAATAACTTAACTTTTGGAAGATAATTATAAATATATTTATATTACTAATAATATTATTTTTATGGTGGAAACTCAAGCATAATAGTTCCATGTCGATACTACAACATTAATATCATAATTAGCCTATAGTTGAGTCCCGAAACAACAAATAATTAAAAATATTAAATTTTAGAAAAAATTTAAAAATTAGTTAAAATATGGGCTTCAATATTAAACCTTGCACAAGAAATAGCTTAGTAAAGTTTTATGAAGTATTGGAACTTTTTGACACAAAGAACATAGGATTTTTGGAGTTACGGTGTTACAACAAATGTCAGGAATTTTTAAAATAGCAACCAAAATCAAAACCTAACAAATAGATACACATTTGAAATCTTTCGATGTCTAGTTTTTGAATAAAAATATTAGAATAATCAAATCTGAGCTTAGGTAGGCAAAAAACTACTCGTAACATATCTCGTCGATTCTGGACACCTTGTCTTAGAATCGATATCGTGGCCAAATCGCTTGGAATTGTCTGATCCAACAATTTGAGATTAAAGTAGACACATAGAGGTAACTTCTAGTTTTTGTTTGAGGATAATCAGATGAGAAAAAGTATATGAAACCTAGTCTACAAGTCGACTAACTTGTTGTGATGAATTCAGCACAAGTTCAGTCGACTTTGGATGCAATTTGCGCCTCATATCGACCAAATTAGGGGTTGAGGCTCCTCACAAAGGTGTCGGGGTATTAGGTGAAGGTCTTGGGAAGGCATTTTGTGTAGTAGAAGGGTTGGTGGTGGTCGAAAAGATGGATTTCTGGTGGTTGGAATAAAAAGTGCAAAAGTAGAAAATAAATAGGCAGACGCTCGGTTTTCTCTAACCATACATATATAATCAGCACAAAATAAAGGTGATGGTTGTGGGATTCGTGAGAGAAAATAATTTGGGATATTGTAGATTTGGTTTGGTGGGATTTGGAGGAGTTTTGATGGTTTAAATCAAATCAATGGTCTATCTCAAAGAGATTTGATTGGGTCCAAATTAGAAAAGTGATTATAAGATTTAACTTAAATTATATTTAATTAATGTTGATACATATTAATCCATAAAAATTAATCTAAAATAGGTATAAGAGGTTGGGGATAGAATAGGCTCTACGAACCCTACTTGGACTAGTTTTGGGTCTGTAGAATTTTTGTGATCGATCTGAGTCTAATATGTCTATAGTTTTGACTTATGTGTCATTTGAAAATAAATAGAACGTGGGAACTTAAATGAGTGATATATCATTGGCATGTGCATCGTAAACTTAAAAAGGGTCAAAACCATATGTTGAGTCAAGTGGTTTTGATCGATGTCGAGTTTCAAACACATGTTTGAAGTTAAGTCGAGAATTATGGTAAATAGTCAAATAGCCTAAATTGATTCGAAGTTATGCGAAGTCAAAAAAAGTTAGGAGATAAATTTAGATGGGACATGATATATCAAGTTGAAGGTGGACTCGTCTACTTCAAAACTCATGAAGGAAGTTCCGAAAGGGTGGCATTTCTTGCGCTCCAAAAATCAAAGCTACAAAAAAAATCCATTTATAGTCATAATTAATATTAAAATATAATTTGATAAATAGAAAATCATATAAAATAAATAGAAAATTAATTCTCAAAAATCAGGGTGCTTACCTAACTAAAGTCTCCACCAAAATGTAATGCCACATCAATGGTGCCCTTCAAGTACCTAAATATCAACTTCACATCCACCCAGTACTTCTTTCCCTGATTAACCATAAAACGACTAACCACACTTAGGACTTTTGCAATGTTTGATCGATTGCACACCATAGCATACATTAAGGTGCCAACTGCACTTGTATAAGGAACTAGAGTCTTGTGATCCTTCTCCGCACCTGTAATAGGGGATAATTTGGATGAGAGCCTAAAGTGGCCAGCCAAGAGAGTAGAAACAGACTTTACATCTTTCATACCAAAATGAGCAATGATCTTCTCAATGTACGACTTCTGAGACAAAGACAATTTCTATTTCTTCCTCTTCCTTTTAGTCTCCATCTCCAAAATCTTCTTGGCTCTGTCTTTCATCTCAAACTCCAAGCTAAGTTGAGATTTCAGTTTATCTATCTCTACCATGCTTTTGAGGCAATAAATATATCATCCACATAAAGTAATAGATATATGTGATCTCTACCACAAAGTTTATAAAAGTAAAAAAACAACAGTCATACCTACTTCGGTTGAGATCATGTCATATCATAAAGGTGTCGAACCGCTTGTACAACAATCGAGACGACTGCTTCAACCCATAAAAAGATTTTTTAATAAATACATGATTTTCTTTGCCAACCACCTTGAAGCCCTACGGTTGATGCATATAAATTTCTTCGTAAAGATCGACAAGCAAGAATGTCGTCTTCACATCGAATTGCTCTAACTCGATATCATGATGAGCTACCAAGCGCAACAATATGCGAATAAAAGTATGCTTGACCACCGAAGAAAAGATCTCATTGTAGTCCACTTCCTCCGTTTATGCGAAGCCCTTTGCCACTAATCTCACCTTGAACCGAGTGCTACCTGACTCCGGAGAAGCTTTCTTTTTCTTGTACACCCACTAGCAGCCTATAGCCTTTTTGCCTTTGGATAATGGAATAAGATCCCATGTACCATTTTTGTGGAGAGACTCAATCTCTTTATGTATAGCCACCATCCAGTTCTTACTGCTAGTATCTTTGATAGCCTGTTTGAAGGTGATAGGCTTGTCATCCTCCACTTGTAGTACATATGCCACCATATTTAACTGTCCATAGTGCTTTATTGGTTCCTTAAATTTGTGCATGTGAACTGGTTTGACCGATCTCCTTGGCCTAGTGGTAGCCAAGGAATCATTCTGCGGGTGTTGCTCTTCATCTAGTTATTACTCTTATGGGACTTGATAAACATTTTCAGAAACTCCACCTCATCTGATGCATCTTAGACGAATCAATCTTAACAGTTTAAGATTTGCTAGATACACCACCATCCTGATCGGACTTACTCTTCTTGCTTGAAGCCAATACTGAAGACATATGGAATGCGATACCATCTGATTAAGAACTTATTATCCTCCAAGATATACAGATGGTATCCCTTCACTCCTTGTCCATATCCCAAGAATGTGGCTTTCTTGGCTCTCGGATCCAACTTACCTGCATTGACATGAAAGTAAGCTTTGCATCCAAACACGTGTAAACTGCTGGTTTGTCGATCATCATCTTATATGGAGTCTTACAGTCTATCTTCGTAGTTGTTGATCTATTAACCAAGTACCGCATAGCGTCCGTGCACCAGTCCTTGCCTAAATTTGCATTGGAGTGCATACAACTTGCTTTCTCAAGTAAGCAAAAAAATCTTTGAAAGGTCTATAGGTATATTCATTATCATTACCATACCTTATCATTTGTACCTTTTTGTCCATTCTGTTCTCTACGATTGTTTTTCACTACTTGAACTTTTCGAACACTTGATCCATGGTTTTGATGAAATACAGCCAAACATAACTTGTATAATCATCAATAAAAGTGATGTAGTACCATATTCCATTCTTAAAAGGAATCTTGCAAGACCCCATACATCTTTATGCACCTAGTCGAGAATGCCTCTTATCTTCGGTTTGCCTATACTGAAGGTTGCCCTCTGTTGCTTGCCATAAACACAATGCTCATATAAATCCATACTTGGCTTCTTCAAGTTCTTCAGTAACCCATGCTTGGTCAAAAAGAACAAACCTTTCTCACTTATGCCCAAACCGCATGTGCCAAAGACATGTGATATCAGACGAATCAGATGTACTAACTATTAAAGATCCAATCATAGTGCTTCTCAATAAGATATAAAGGTTACCATGTCGGTGACCTTTCATTACCAACAAAGAACCACGAACAACCCGCAAGATTTTGCCCTCGAAAATGAACTTGTTACCATTCAAGTCAAGCGTACCAAGAGAAATAAGATTTTTCTTATGGTCGAGAACATGTCTGACATCAGCCAAAGTTCGCACAATTTTATCATACATTTTTACCTTGATAGATTCAATTCCAACACCTCAACATGCATTATTGTTGTCCATCAACATAGAACCATCATTCGTCTTATAGGAAGAAAACTACTCCCTCTTTGGACATATATGGTACAGGAATCCAGAATCGAGATCTAACGGTCACTCATATTGTCATGTGCCACCGAAAAAGAAATCTCATTATTGTCGGTTTCTGAAGCATAGTTTGCTTCATCAACTTCTCTCTCTGTCTTATTCTTCTTTTTCTTATTCTTCTTCTTTGGACGATGAAACTTATTTGCTTAATGTCCTTTCTCGTTGCAGTTGAAGCACTTCACCTTATCAATAAGTGTCTTGGACTTGGATCTTGAACTTCTGCTATAAGATACACTCTCATTTATTCTTCCTCTTGTTGTCAAACATTGGGCTTGGTCTCCACCGTTTTCGCCAGTAGAAGCCAACCTCTGTATCTCATTAGTCAATAAGTCACCCGTAGCCTCTTCTACGAAAATTGAGTGCTTCCCGTGTAGGTATGTTTGAATAAGATTCTGATAAAAATTGGGCAAAGAAAATAGTAGGATTAACGCCAAACGATCATCTTCTTCATGTATGTCAACATCCTTCAATTAATAAATAATTCGATTGAATTTTAAGATATTATCCCGAATTGATGTACCTTCTTCCATCACTAGTCTGTAGAGCGACTTTAACATGTAAAGTCGGTTAGTAAGAGTCTTCGTCATGTAGAGTGATTACAACTTCAACCGAAGCCCAGCGGCAGTGGTTTCGTCCTTCACAGAGTACACGACATCCCATTCCAAACACAGACAAAATTAGCACATGCTTCGAGATCCATGTCATCCCAATCATCAGGTCATGTCAGCAGGCTTTTTGGATTTTTTTTCTTCATAAAGCCTTGTAAAGATTTTGAGATATGAGAACGTCATTCATATGGCTTTTCCAAAAGCCAAAATCATTCTTTCCATCGTATTTCTCAATTTCCTACTTTCCGATCCTGCTTGACGGAGCCATATCAATCTATCCAATTACCTTTCTCTTTGTTGGATACATTGCTAGATTATCAAAAGCACTGATACCAATTTGTTGGGGCACAAAAAAAATAAACCCAAAAAAATCAGATAATACATTAGAGAAAATTCATAACCACAAAGACAATAATTTACGTGGTTCGTCCATGATGCCTACTTCCACGGACGAGGGTGATTCAGTTCCAATATAAAGAAGAAAATGAATTACAATGACTCTCTCAACACTTCTCCTATTGCTCTCACAAAACTCTCTATCACAAAGATGAAGGTAAAAAATTCTCTCAAATTTTTGTGTTGAACTTATTCAACAACTTTATCTCTTTTGTGTTGAACTTATTCAACAACTTTTACGGAGCAAAATTAGATATATCTCAAGGAGAACCTATAGCCCCTTTATATAGCATAGAAATCCAATCCTATATAGGCTTAAAATCCAATCTTTTGTAGAATTAGCATATATATAGTCAAAGTCAAAAAAAAGTCATCGACCTGTTTTTGTACATTTTCCTTCAGTATTCAATCGAATTTCCAAGGTACATATGTATTCAGTCGAATTTCCAACAAATTCCAATTTTCTTAGAGCAAATAATAATTAAATTATGCCACCTAACACCTAAGTATTGACACAATAGGGCATAACAATCACACCATTAACTAATGTTGCATACGTGCACATATTATGGAGTTATAATTTTATAATTTCTGATGTGGGTCACTAGGAACACATAAATATCTGGTGGTGGAACTTTTTCTACCTATTTTGCTGAAGGTTTGATCTGGTATCCTAAGAACAAAAAGGAACAAAAGATTCTAGTTGTGTATGATAAGATACATTGCATCAACATTACCAACTATCTAGAGTATAATAATAATCATGTCTCTCTTTGTTAGCGACAAGATCTATCTTAATCTTGCATAATCTACTTATCTTGATTTTATAACCAGGTTACAAAGATCCATAAAGAAGCACCTTTCTTAGCAAAAATAATTTCCAAACAAATAGTACCCTGGAAATTTATCCCTAGTAGAAAGTAATAACAGACCACCAAGAGGGTACCGGTAAGGGAGGGCATGAGTGGGTGTTTACAAAATTTAATTAAAATGAGAGGAAAATGGAGGAGACGATCATTAATAGTTGGTCTAAAAGAAAAAGGAAAAAAAAAGTCCTAACAAGACAATCTGTATTGGACACTTTTACCGCCACCAAATTTGAAAATCTGAACATTAAATCGCATGCAAGACACAAATCCAACAATACTATATTAGGTATGCACTCAAAAAAAAACTACACAATAATTTCACCCAAAAATTCTATAACTAATGTGTTCATAGTTGAAGATAAGCTAATATTAGAAGAATTTATATTTCATAAATCTATGATTGGCGGTTATGGATGACAAATACATGTCCAACTAACAACTAATTCTATATGTATGTACGGCATCAAACTATGTATACGCGATATGTAACCGTTGGTAAAGGTTATGGACTTTAGATGTAACCTCAGTTAACATTTTTGTACTTTTAGATGTATGAAATAAAATCCATAATAAAATAGGCAAGACAATGTATAAAGTGACTGACAGCAACTGGTTCCTCCAAAGTGACAAGCAAACTGATTTCTCTAATATGACAAATACATTCAGGCCACAGAATGCTACAAATTGGATGAGTCAAAAAATAGTTCCATGTTTTTATAGTAACCAGTGTTCCTCTTGCTACTGGTTTTCCCATCATTAGAAAACCACTAGCGCCACAAGTAGTCGCATACAAGGACTGTGTCCAAATTCTCTGTGGCAAGAAAGCAAGCAATGGGGATTATTACTTCTAACAAGCCAAGGTCAGGTGTTACAACTTACGCAAAATTTTCTCAAGATAGATTTTTAAAGAATCAAAGCTACCACTAGTATAAAGCAGTGAATGTTACATAGATGTTCTAGTATCTTGTATATTTCTATCACATATCAAGATGGCAAGCTATATATGCAATCATGTACGACACATCAATTTCTTATCCAGTTCTAGTAGCACATCAATTTCTCAACTGTAAACACATTATGTAAAGAAATACACTAGGAGATTATTTATCCAGAGTGAGAACTTGGCCCTTAAGATTGCTTACACAAAATATTTCAAGTATGACACTAATTCAAAGGATAATGGCAGTACACTGTACCAGCAAAAAGAGACTTTAAACATCAGTTCATTTAACTAGACGAAGAGAAATTTAATATATTCTACATTAATTATTATATCTCAAGAGACCAATATTTGAGGGTGTATTGCTAATATATTAGGGGTAAGCATACATGTTCATAATAAAAGGGCCTAAACTTATTGACGGAGAAGATGCAAGGAAGATAAGAGATTCAACCCCCTGTACCATCACATTGTCCACAAAAGCAATGACTTCATCCCTTTTAAGAGGCATGTTTATGCTATGAGTGATGCCTAACTCAGCAAAGGATGACATTTCAATATTTCCTGTATGTTTTAAAGAAACCTGTAGATCCCAATCCTGCAATATTTTTCCAAAGAAGAGATTGAAGAAGAAAATAGTTAGGATTAGTATTATGAAACAAATTGAATTACTGCAACACTGGTAATATTAATTAACATCTGAACCTTTGGTTGTGATATCTGATTGTAATTTCATGAAACGGCAACAATTCAGTAAACTAGAAATGAAGAAATCAATCAAAAAGAGTTTAAGGAAAAAAAACCTCATACAGAGGGACATGTCAAAGACGGGGAACTGGGCGGGGGAATATACCCACCGACCGACTACGAGACAGCACTCGACGAGATCAATGCCAGCATCTCGAACCAGATGTCGTCGCTGCCAGAGTGGTTTCTCAACTCGTTAGCGATCTTATTCGAGTTAGAGCCAACGTGGCACTTTGAATCGCATGGCTGGTGCTCATCCTCCTCTGTAAAATGGAAGGAAAGGCCGAGGTTTATTCCTCGACGGTGGAGGAGAGTCGAGTACTAGGGTTCCTTCTCGGAGAGGAATGGATCGAGAGCACTCGGCTCCTTCTTCTTCTTCCGGTGCCCTTTCTGTAGAGGTGAATGAAATGAGGAGGAGAGGAGAAATTTTGTTTAAAAAGAGACTAGTAATAAATTAAAAGGCTTCATAGAGGGGAAAAGATTTTTGTAATAGAAAAAGGTTTGGGATTGAAAATTTTTAGAATGCATTCTCCAACATGGACACATGTTGCCAAATGTATTGTCATTTTGCGACACACAAGAACATGTCGTCAAATGTATTGTGTCATTATGCATCACACAAGCACATGTCGCAAATTTATAGTATCATTCACGACATGTTGATGTCGCGATATACAAAGAGTTTTTGGCGGAATTGTTATTTGGTTTCCTACTAGTCAAATTTTTGTGGATTCCACGACATACTAGAACCCATGTCGCAAATATATATAAAAATATCTTTTAGAGACATAAAAGAACCTATCGCTCAAATGTGTTGCTAAAACTGCAATTTCTTGTAGTGCCATTATAGTGTACAAGAATTCAATCAAAATCCAAGGACGTAAAGTCATGCTCTAATACCATTATATCACGCATCGGTTCCATAAAATCGATCATTCTCGCATGGATGTGATGTCTTGCAAGTCTAAGTTGTGCTCGCACAAGATAAATACCAAAACGGATGATTAAACATCTTAGCGACGGAGCCATCGCATAAAAGTCCCCAAACATAAAAGTTGATATTGCAAAGGAATTACAAAGGCTCGAAGCCAAGGTTACAATAACTCTAGCTCACTCTCCCTCTTTCTTACTCACACTCTATCTAAATACAATAAATCATGCCTTTAGGCGTATAACTTGAGCCCGAATACAATAGATGATATCCATACATTATGTCCCATATACAAGTGAAGACTTCAACTCGGTTGTACGCCTCCAATTGCCAAAAAAAAAAAAAAACAACATGCCATGGTGACATCCAAGAGAGCTCCAAACCAGATGAGTTACTCTTTGCATCCTACATACAATCTGGTAGGGTGTTAGTACATAAAAATGCATTGGTGGGGAGATCTCTCGCCTACCCAAATAAAACCAACATGTTAATTTAGTGAGTCCATACTATTATTTCATGGTCTTTTTAATCTTGCCTTAGGATAAGTTCATGACATATAGTAGCAAACCCTAGTTGTGTCTCAAGATCGTAACCGTACCACACAACAAAATTGAACTTACCCATACTTACCGTCTGCCCTTACCTATTTCATAAAACCAACATGATAATAACACATAATGAATTAACAAAATCTCTATTCAAGTGTCACAAGTGTGTCTCTACAGAAGACAATCGGTTGACTCAAAAATGTGTTGCGTGTCATACGTCCACTTCCTGACTCAATTAGTGACTTGTACGCGGATTGTCGCTAGCATGCCAACTTAATCTTTATGAAGGTTATTGGCATGACAAGCCATCTTAGACTATAGCTTAGTGTAGATAGTGATCCTTGCAGTGCGAGTAGCGAGCCCCGTTGAAGTTTTTGAATCACCGTGCTGAAATACAGCACAACTATCATGTTTCCTCCACGGCCAAATCAGTCATGTGGCCTCGGGATACCGCTAAAAAAACATCGCCTTTATTCACAAGTTTTACATGACGATGCAAGGTCTCTACTCAAGCTTACCATACTACTCAAACCGTTACTCATCTCAACTTTCCATCTCTATGCAGCTCCCAGACCAGGGACTGTCTCGACGATTCACAATCCCAAAAACTTTTCATCTTCCTATATTTTCTATCTCAAATGCCGAAACAATTATTTGATGACCCTCATGCCTAATTTGACCAAACCGTGTTCCATGAAGTACCCCAAACAGTATTATGTTTTATATGACAAGCATTAAAACCATGCGAATGTATATACTATAACAAAAAGTCAATTGTCTATATGGAAGCATCGATAACTTCTACCTTACGCAAGATGTGAAATCGATAGAGTGAGTGATAATTTGAAAACATGATGTGAAGTACTACTATATGTAGCATCCGGTTAGCATTCCATGTTCTATACAAATTGACTATAAGATGAGATTATTTCCTTAGCTATGTGGGCTCAAATCTTTTATTAGCATGCATCAATTTATTTACTAACAGAAGAAGCACGTGATTCATGTTATTAAGTATGAAGGTAAGGCAGAGACGAGTTCATCAAAGCCACCCACCTGAACGAGGACTTGCCTCGACCGAGCGGGACTTCGAGCAAGTTAGTGTATAGCAGAGTTTGAACGTCATTTGCCAAGGATTCATCCTATTAAACTGAACAGAACCAGGAACTACATCTCACACATGAGTAGTACAGCTTGATTCAGATCTTTTTGTTATCTTTTACTGATTGATATCGTGTTTCACATATATAGATAGAAGTGATAAATGAAGGAATACCTTATTAGGCATGTAGAAAAGCTATCATATTTATTGTAGATAGTCGTCATATGTCATATGAATCAACGTATTGTACGTTATTATGTATAGCCGTCGTACGACTTGTGTATCGGTGTCATATTTTACCCTTAGTCATCTATTTACCGAAAGTGGTATTCCAAATCACATAAGTTACTTATAGTTGTTATTACTAATTCCCCTGTTACTTTTATTATAACGCATAGTTGCATTAAATTTATGTTTATTATATACTTATCGCATGTATAGTTTTGATTATATTATTACATGTTACTACATATTTTATATTATTTTGGTGTAAGTTTAAGTTGTAATTGTGCATTGCTCAATCTTGACTGGATAACTTTAATATTTAGGCAAGGAGGATATGTATTATGTACATGTTGATATTATGCTTACCCATTTTCGAGTGGTGCATTATGTACATGTTATCTAGCTTACCTTTGTGTGGTGCTCTTACTTTTTTTGCCAGTCTTGCTAGTCCCTAGTTGGCATAGACCGTCTAAGTGCATGAGACTTTGTAACCTAATTTGAGTTTGTAAGTAATTAGGAGTGTAATAACCGTGTTAGCCTAATGATATAACTATATTTTTTATTGTGGTTATTCAATTAAGTTTAACATTATGATACCACTAATATTTATGCTATCACTATAGTATTCATACTTAGTGTACTCCTAATGTGCATTCATTTTATCATACTTGTTGTTAGGTATGTTATTTTGTTCATCTAATATGTATTTGCAGAAAAGCAATAAGCAAGATCACCATGGACATATGCAATAAAAAAAATTATTATGGGCCAAAGACAACGATATCCGAGGATGATCTCTCTAAACCACCTAACATCATCTTCGGGCCATGCACTCGAGAGTTTTGCTACGGGATCAGTGGATGGAGGTCGAGGAGTAGCACCTCCCGTAGGGGTTCGGGGGCGAAGCCCCCGAAAGGTATTCAAATTTTATAATCAGAGTATCTTTGGACAACTATCGTCAAGGAAAAAAGTCATCTCAGTATAAATGAAGAAGCTAATCCATGACATCATTATTTCAAGACTCTGAAGAAACATGCACCTACTGAAGTATATCTAGAGTTTATAATAAGTCTAAGTAATAATTGTAAACAAAAGAAATGGCTAGCTAATTGAAAACTATGGTAGAAAATTATCCAAGAACACTTTTTGGCAGATAGGTGGAAGATCCAACGAATATCTGTGGAATCCAAATGATGATCCGAATGGACTATAGAAAACCTTCTGTGAACTATTAGATTATTCGACGGAAGTCTGCAGAAATCTGACCGATAATACAAATTATTACCATTCATGTTCCAATGGTAGGATCTTGTCCCATCACTGGTCCCAACGGCCATATTTATAGCCGTTGCATAATGCAGGCAAAAGATCCGACGGACGTCAGCGGATAACCAACGAATCTTCAGCCCGCTGACTAAAAGTTGCATTATTTGCACTTTTATTGCTTTGGTTTTAAATATCATTGAATCCCTTTATTCAAGGTTGATGTTTTGAGACTAAATTTTTTTTATCTACCAAAGCCTATCCACAAACAACTCTACCAAAGCTTTCACTTGTCTATCCACAAATTTTGTTAAGTGTTCTTGAGTTGTAAAAGTGATATCTTCATATTTGTTATAAGATCAAAACTATCTTGTAAAGATGTTAAAATGACAAGCCTTCAGACCAAAGCTTGGGTAAAAGTTTGAGGGTCTTCAGATCAAAGCTCTCGTGTATTGAAGTCGGAGAGGCCTTCGGATCAAAACACTCGTACAGGGAGTTGATGAGCCTTCGGATCGAAGCTTACATTGTACATTTGCGATAATAGTGGATTAAAGCCAGAGAGAGTTTCGGGACTGGAGTGCCCAATGAAGGATACCGCGATACATCGAGTGTCGATATTTTTATTGTTTATTGTCTTACACTCATAATTTTTAAATTTTCCACGAGAAATTTTGTTATGCTTGATTAGTAAGCTTGACCATATTCTCCCATCCCCACCCCGTCTAAGGTGCTTTCAATTGTTATCAGAGCAATGACTCTATTATCAGGCTTAACATTCTTAAAATAGATCCCTATTATATCTATGGCATCGCATTCCTCCTCCGATAAAGAGGGTTCCATTTCTAGTAGCATAGACAATCATGTTTCTTCTAAATACAAGAAATGCTCTAAGTGAAAAAGCTATGACTATTATCCTTAGAGATTCTTGATGACCATCGTTTTACAAATGGAGAACATTCAGAAAAGGTTGCTCATTTAGAATAAGCTAATGAGTTGTTAAGATATAAAAACAATAATTTATTATTTAGACTTGATTCTCAAAACTCTTCTTTTTCTTTAAAGTGTTTGAATGAGGCTTTACTTTTGAAAATCAAATCTCATTCCTCTTCAATAGAAGACCTCAAGACACAAACACAAGAGTAATCTCATTTGCATGATTCTTCTATTGATGTTTTAAAGAAACAAAATGATGGTTTTATCTCTAGAATTTCTTTATTTGGAAAAGAGAATAATTTATTGAATGCTAAATTTGATTCTCTTACTTGTATGCATGATGATTTTTTGTTAGAATATGATATTCTTACAACAAAATCTTCTTATGCTCACTCTAGAGATATCCATCATTTTAGTATGTCATATGATCACAACCACACTCATTTAGGTGCATATACACCCACTAGTAATAGTTACTTCTTTTTCTCCCGCATTGGTGATATGAACTTTGTTTGTCCTATACGTAGGAGCTTTAATACCAATGGTAGAGTAAATACTATATGGGTTCCCAAAGCTGACAAATGTGGATCCAAGTTTATTTAAAAACCAAAGTCTTCATCTAATATTATAGGTGGAGCTTCGTATGTCGAAACATAGTACCGAGGAGCATGTCGGTGGTTGCAAAGGTACAAAGGTCATCTTTTAAGTAATTGTACCAACACAAGTGTGGTCACTAGAGCCACTTTGATAACATGCTAAATGATTCTTCCTAAATAGTTTTATTCATATAAATCTAGCATGTTCTTATACTGTCTTGCTACTAGATCACATTGATATCTTTTAGTTGATTATTATCTAAATCTTTATTATATATGATACTAGCATGCTTAGTTAATTCTCTTGCAATTACTTTTATCTAGCATGACTAGTTATTTTTCTTAAACGATTAGTTCACATTATATAATCTTTTACTCATTTTCTATTAGTATGACACATTTATTTATGCATGTTCTTTATTCTTAGTCTTTATCTATTAAGCAAGCATATCACTCTAGTCCATAAAAGCGTAAGTTTTTGTTTTGAGTTAATGTGTTTTCACTTTCTGTCGTTAATTTTTTTGAGATAGTTAGTTCTTACCGATTTGCCTTTACTATGTCATATTTAATTTAATCGGTATTTGTGAATATATGTGTTTAGCAAAAGCTTCTTTATTGCTTGAATAGTATAGACTTGAAGAGTATAGACTTATACTTCTTTTTAACCTTGTTGTAAACCCCCGTTCCGATTATCGTTATTTTATTCTCAGTATTTTATGAAATAATAATTTCGTGTTTTACAAATATATTTTTTCTAATATATATATACTATACATTAGTGATTTATCATAAAAAAATAGATAATGATATAATGATTTTGGCATTTAAATGAGTTGTAAATCAGAATTCAGAAGGGCGGCTTGTTTGCAAAAATCCCAAATTCAAATTCCCTTTCGGTTTCCCTGCTATGGGCGAACCTTCAGAGCCTTATCCCCTTCCTTTTTAAATACAATTCAAACGAGATTCCTCCCGATCTTCACAGGATTAATGCAAACCTAAACCCCTAGTATATATGTACTATATGTAGATAGGCAGGTAGCCGACCCCTTACATCTCTGAAAAACCCTAGTCGCCTAAATTGTTAGCCCAATGATTATATCATGTTTTTGAATATGGCTAATCAATTAAGTTTAACTAGTGATGTCACTAATATTCATGCTACTTAAACTTAGCATTGTCCTAAATGTTCTATATCATATTATTATGATTATATCATACTGCATCATACTGTTTTGTTCGTCTAACATGTACTTGCAGACAAAAAGGACATATGCAACAAAGAATTATTAATGGGCCAAAGACGGCATTATACAAGGAGATTTCTCTGAACAGAAAGGTATTCAGATTTTCAGATCTGTTTATCTTTGGACGATTGTCGTCAAAAAAAAATACGTCTTCAATGTCAGGAAAAAGACGTCATCTAAAGGGCTATTAGTTTTCATATTTATTCTATATTTTTCCTTTTATTGAGTCTAGGAGAAATGTGAGATTGATCGGATCGGTACTGGCTTAGGTTTTTCTCAGTCCACAAACAAAAATAAGCCTACCTAAGTATCCCAAAAATCCACAATTCCAAAAGGCCCAAAACCTATGCAAATTTGGTTTATTCCTTACTGTTCTGAACCAGCAGAACTCTGACAGAACTCTGACCGAGTTCGGTCCGAGTTCGGCCCGAGTTCGGTCTGGGTTATTTGAATTTTAGTTCCCACCAAATCTGCATGCAACGTTCGTATGCGAAATCCTAGCATCCGAACTCTGCCCGAGTTCGGTTCCCCAAAAATACTATAAATAGAGTTGAGATTACCATTCATTTCAACAATCCAATTTCATCTCTTCTCTTCTCTATCTAAAGTGTTCTGAGCTTTTACTTTCATATCTAAGCCTTTACGACTCTTAGCCAAGCCAGTACAGTTTCTGTTTAATCTAGAGTTTGGTATTGAAGAGTTGTATCGGAGGTTGTATTCAGAAAATATTCCAGTTTTCCAATTGCCTTCTGGAGTCGGTCGTGCGCTCGTCACCAAGCACGGTGTTGTGAAGTCGGTCGTGCACTTGTCACCAAGCACGGTGTTGTAAGAGTTGCAAGCGCTCAGTTAAAGCTTTTGTCATAGTGGATTAACTTCGAGCAAGAGTACTCGAGACTGGATTAGTCCTCTCAGAGGGATACCAGTATACATCGCTGTGTCACTGAGTTTGAATTCTTGACTCTTACTTTACTGTATTTATTTACTGTCTCCTATTTATTGCCATAGTTATTACTTAAGTTTTTAATTGGTGATTATTTTTCGCTGCACACACACACACTCTATTCACCCCCCCTCTAGAGGTGCTCAACGGTCCTACAATTGGTATCAGAGCGGGTTGTATTCATATATAACACTCTAGAGAGTATAAATATGGCAGCCGTGAATTCAATATTCAACGGTGAAGGGCAATCCACAAATAGACTCCCACTATTTGATGGAACGAACTATAGTTATTGGAAAACACGGATGACCTTGTACCTGAAGTCTCAAGACTTTGACTTATGGTCAATTGTTGTCAATGGCTACCAAAAGCCTACTATAACTTCTATTCTCACATCCTCTAATATTAACAAGCCTTATTATAGTTACACAGAGGAAGAGAAGAAGTTAGCTAGCCTTGATGCAAAAGCAAAGCATGCTTTCTATTGTGCTGTAGACTTTAATGTATTCAATCTCATTACTACTTGCACAACATCTCATAAAATTTGGTAACTTCTTAAAGCTACTTATGAGTACAGGTACGAAAGCAGTGCTAGCAACTCCAGAGAGGAGGATAGTCTTCATAATGATTCAAATATGTGCATGATGGAATTGGGATTTAAGGTACAACACAATTTCTTATACGACTTGTATGTAACAACTACAAGAAGATAGACCACATCCAAGATGATTGTACTACTACAAGAAAGGAGACTCACTACGAACAATCAAATAAAGGAAGATCATCGGGCATATGGTGTGAAAGTGAAGCAACAAATTCTGAAGAAGAAGAGAGACCTCATCAAGCTGCAAATTTATGCTCAATGGCATTATCTAACGAGGTACAGAATAATTCCCTTCTTGAAGAGAATGAATTTTCTTATGATGAGTTATCTGATGCTTTCAGTGATCTGTTAGAAGAACACAAGAAAGTATTAGATAAGTATAAGCAAGCTAGAAAGGATATTCTATCCTATAAGCGTGAGAATGAAAAGCTTACTTGCTTATTGAATGATGCTAGAAATACTTCTACTTCTAATAATTCTACTGAGATTTTCACACTTGAGTTTAGATTGCATGAGGCACTTGAATGCATTGAGAAAAGCACTCAAGAAAATGCTAAACTTAAGGAGGAACTAGAATCTGAAAAGAAGAAGTATTCTATTATTTCATGTAGAATTGATGCTCTTTCTGCTAAATATGATGAGATCTGTGCTAACTCTAAAAAGTTAGAGATTAGACTGGGAAAGCAGGTAGTACAACCTATGACTCAGTCTAACACAAGACACGTGACACATCACAAAGTCACACACGACAGATCATCTAGAAAGGAAGCAAGCAAAGCTAAAGCTTTACACAACCATGCTTTCTACTACAAGTATCCACTAAGATCATATCACACCACTTCACATTCTCATACTGCTATACATAGCCCTAATGTTAATACTTTTTGTCATTATTGCGGCATGAATGGACATGTTTCTCATTATTGTCAGATTAGAAAACTTGTTGATATGAACTTGTGCAAATGGGTTCCCAAAGCTAACAAATATGGTGTCACGACCCGCACCCTAGAGTAGGGGCACGAGAAGTGGGTACGTCCAGCCTACGCCGCAGTGTCGGCGGTAGAACGCTGTCCTAGGTCAATCATCTAACAATATAAAGGTACCTGTACAGTTTATACTCTTTGAATGGAGGTAACATCACAACATGCTGACTCAATCACATCTAAGGTAGAAGAATGAAGAACAGATAGATAGATAGTAACTCAAAGAGAACCATAGCATAGATGAAAAAGTCTAAGTGTCTAGTACAACATAATATCCAGAATGTCAACTCATAATACAACAAGTCTAAGAGTCTATATACCTCAACATCTCAAAATACAACTCAGATGTGAGACAAAAAGATAATACCGAAAGACTGTCTAGCTAAACTAGCCTAGACTACTGGGGCAACATCCTCAGCTGCAGGTGGATCCTGCTGAGGGTCCACAACATAAGTGTCATCTAGTCCTGCTCCATAATATGTAGTCACCAGGGCCTCATCCTCTGTAATATTTTCAACAGGTCCAATCAGGACAGGAACGAGCACAATACATCTTACGCAGTGCATAGCAGGTTAGAAAATACAATACAGACAATAGAGTAAGATACATGAACTGCTGAAAGGAAATATACGCTGTAAAAGAGATAGCTGTAATGAAATATCTACTGTATATAGAGAACTGTAAGTGACTAGTGATGTAGAGCACAAGATAGGCATGTGAATGGCTAGAATTTATACATGATTATACTACTGAGTTTGCACATGATTACACTACTTTGGAATTATTCACATGTCCACTTCTACTCCCCCGTTACCCCAATCAATACGCAAGGATCTATACAAGTTACGTTATTGTACATGATATCACATGGGGCCCATGAAAGGGTGCACATGATAGTATACATGAGGGCTCAGTAAATATGAGAGTACATGATCACATGAGTGCACATGAATAATGGAAGCATAGGAGTACATGATGATAGTGAAACACACATAACATGAAGTACCCGATGCTCCCGAGGGGGATAACATCTCATGTAAAGATCCATATAGTACCAATCCGTGTTACCAATGTGACAGCAACAAGTAAAGTAATCTAGAGCGAGAAGTAAAGCCTGAACAAGTATGAAACGGTCAGAGAATGTACTCGCCTGCTGTATGAATGTCTGTAGAGAATATGCAGTCTAAGGAGAGGTGTCTGGCTCCTGATCAGAGCAACACAAGTCACAATGTATTCTAAATAGTAAAAAATGAAGTCTACTATGCATACTACATGATTCTAGGTCAATCTGGTCAAAAGTCAACTCTTGGTCAACTCTAAAGTTAAACTAGTCAAAGTTAGGTCAACACTAGTCAACTAGTTAGGGTTTTAGTCAAACTAGTCAAACTAGTTGTTTTAGGTCATTCCTAGTCATTTCTAAGTTAACTAGGTCACTTTTAACCTAAGGTTGACTTTGGTCAACCCTTAGTCAACAAGGGTCAACAAGTTGGGTTTTAGTCCATTAGGGTTAGCCCCAAACCATAGGCTAATAATCTTGGCCATAGGCTAGTGTTTAGGTTTCTATATAAACCTATACCTAGTAGTCATACATATATATATATCTATATATATAGACATACACTATCTATCTACTACCCAAATACCAATATGTAATACTCTATATAATACAACCCACACTCACATATATATATATACATAATACCATGTATAATCTAATACAATATATATATATATATATATATCAATATATATATATATATACATATTTATATATATAACTTATATATATTACATATATATAGAGAGAGACATAGAGAGAGAGACTTAGAGTGAGAGAGAGAGTGAATTTGAGTGTGAGAGAGAAAGATGGACAGTGAATGGGGGGGGGGGAGTTTCAGATTTCCTGAAACTGGAAATCCCAGCCCCCAACCTATACACACACACACACCTAATATATACATATATATATATATATATATAACTTATTTATATATTACATATATACATAGAGAGAGGGAAGAGAGAGACATAGATAGAGGGAGAATGGTCTAGATAGGGGGGAGGGGTTCCTGAAATCAGGAACCAAGTTGGCTCCCCAACACACACACACATAACCTATATACATACATATGTATATATATACATAACTATCTATATACACTACCAAAAACTCCCAAATCTCACCCACACTCTCACATACATATATACTACGTATATAGATACTAAAAATATACCATACAATGTATAATTCAGATCAAAATTAGGTTTAAAACTCGGATTTGCAAAACTGGATTTATCCTAAAACCTGGAAAATAGGGACTGTGTAGGTAAACAAGGGTAAACCCGATTTCACCCACGAAACCAAACTAAGACTCGATCCTATGGGTTGGTAATTAACACCCCACACATACACTAGTGTCCTAGGTGCCTGACACGACACCACGACACGGTTTCACGTGTCCAAACTCCCAAATTCCTCACTCGGGTAAACACAGTGCACACCCTCACAAATACAGTATCGTGCACGCGTGCAGTCCACTCTAGGACACACCACGAGACACGACACGTCTCGTGGTCGTGCACACGTGTAACCCACGTATAGGGCTACACATTTGACACACTGTTACGTGTCCACGTGTCGTATAGGGTCGACACGAGACCCGTATCAGTCGAGGAAACTCGACTGATACGCGCGGTTTGGACCGCGTCGTGCAGAGATGCACATGTCTCGTGCTCGCGACACAGGACACGATGCATCTCGTGCTCGTGTCCTCGTGTATGCCACATGAAGGGCTACACGTTAGTGTCATCACGAGGTGTCCACGTGTCGTGTAGAGTAGACACGACACGCTCAAAGTCGAGTGTCTGTGTGTGTACACTGTGCACTGAACGACCCTTTGAGAGTCGATTCCGTGTCCGACAGGACACGAGGTCATCCCAAACTTTGGGGATGACCTGTCAGTCATTGCCCCGTGTCGTGTGTCAAGTTTGACGTGTCCAAGTGGCGTGTAGAGTGTGGTTGGACACTGTGGTAGCAGGGCACATTTCATGTGCACTGTGCAGTGTCTAAACAGTGTAAACTGAGAGCTGTTGTGTCCAATTTTGGACACGACACAAACCAATACGTGCTCAGTGACACAGGGTTAGGGTTAGGGTTAGCTAGGCTAGGTTTTGGTTCAAAAAGATTTGGAAAACAGTGAGTTAATATACTATGACAGTGAACAAAAACAGTGAGCAAAATTAGGGTTTTACATGTAGGATACGTGTCCGATACGACACCAAACAACCCTAAAATTTTACCAAACCCTACCCACAACTATATTATAACTATATGCATGCAATAATAAAGAAAAATCAATAATCTAAATAGGTTTAGCCATAATACCTCAATGTGTGAAATGTCTTGAAAATCACAAAATGAAGGGTGATTAGCCTCAAAGCCCAACTTGTCCTTCCTTGCTAAAATCTGAGTAGCACACTTCCCTAGGCTCCCTTAGATTGTAGGTGACCTAATGGAGAAAACTAGAGGTTCAAAGCTTGAGTATTGAGAAAGTTATGGGAAATAGAGTGGAAGGATTCTTGGGTTTTTCTAGGTTTAATTTCATGTAAATGATCATGAATAAATGCAATGGGGTTAATATAGGATGGTGGGCTGCCAAGGGGGTGTCCTTGGCCGGCCATAGCAAGGGGGGGGTGTCCTAGGCTTGCTTCTAGGTTAAGGCAAGGACTTTTGGTGCTAAAGGCTTGATCTTTTGAGTGTTTCAAGCAAAAGATCTAAAATGTATCTAGATATTTTCCCTACTTTAACCCATGACTAATATCTATCCCCTTATCATTCTAGGTTAGTAGCTAACCTCTAGATTAGTGCTAAACTAGGTTAGGGGCTCTCATGATACTTAACAATAATTAAACAATAATAAAAACATATAAATCTAAATAATTCCTAGAAAATTACCAAAATACCCTTTAGGCTAAAAATCACTAATTTGATGTTCTAAGCCTATGGCTAAGCTCTCATGGTCATGGCAACTTCTAGGTTAGAGAAAACTAGGGTTTATACTAAGTTATACTAACCAAAATCACAAAGTCATAAGTCATGACTTAGCATGACTTTAGAAATGGTTTAACTTAACTAAAATCACCAGAAAATCATACCATGACTAAAATACCACTAATAAATAATAAAAATAATAAATTTTCAAAAATCCCCAATTTCAGAAAACAGTGTGTTACAAGTCTACCCACCTTAAAATAATTTCGTCCTCGAAATTTAGATGGTCGTACTCCTCCTAGGTCAAACCTCCAACAATCAGGGACGAAGCCACTACCTAGGCAACATACAAGGTCAAATAAGCAAAATATGGGTAGTAGACCTATACTGGGTCATGTCCAAAAATTGGTTGGCAGTTTTAGGTCATAAGGTGTCCTCGATTTAAATCGAAGCCAAAAGTAACTCCATGGGGTAAATCAGGATGAAGCCTCGGGTCAGGAATATCGTACTAAGCAAATGAGGCACACAATGGTATGCCTGGGTGGGACACTAAGGTCATGGGTGTAGTATGTCATGTCTAGGTCATGTACGTGAAATCAGTTTTGGGAAAACAACTAGTCTTGTGCTCCAAATTTAAAAGTCACGGTAACGTGTCTACGGTGATCACAATTTAGAGTGGGAAAGGTCTATGGCCTAAATTGAACCAAAATCATGATGAATAGTGGTACCAGGGGGACAGGTTAAATGGAACAGTCTGTGGTCTCATCTAGGTGCACTAGTCATTCTAGATCAATACTGTCCTATGGTATCAAAACGTTCAAGCAATCTAAGGTGTCCAAATTTGGGAAGGTAAGGAAACAACAATCATCAAGACTATAGGGTCGTTTACCCTCCTATATAAAAATGGGTCATTAATAAGTGAGAAATCATTAAAGTTACCATTCCATAAAAAGAAAATTGAAAATTTAGGTACAAACAATCACAATAGATTTTAGTCTTGACACGATCTAAGTTGATCAATTTTAGGATAAATCGAGATTGGGCAAGATAGGAAATCAATGAAATCAAGTATGAGCACGGGCATCCAATGATGAAGATCCAGGTCATGATTAAATTTTAATTCAATTGGATACGAATACGAGATTCATAGGCGATAAAATAATTCCAAGGAGAATTGTCAAGGCTGTTGTGGATAAGATTCTAGGGTAAGTTTAACTGTGTCTCCATCCACGTAGATTAATATATGAAAAAGCGAACCAAAATGCAATAGGTTGATCAGACCATCATGCGCCGGTTCTGATTAGACAATATATTAGTGGGTGCGCACCCAATAAAATATATCATGATCAAGCTCGAAAAAGGATAAGCTTGTAAAACTAAGGATAAATTTGTAGCATAAGATATAAGTAAGTATAGAATGATGAAAGAAGATACATAGTCCTGGTCATGGGCATAGACTAGAAAGATAAGGAAACAATAAATCATCGGGCTAAAAGGGTCACCATTCTATGGTCAGAGCTACTCTATCAACTCTAAGTCAAAAGGCATAACACATAAATTAATTTATTTAAGAGGAAAATTCTTGACAAAAGAGTTAGTCAAGAATTATATTAATAGCTAAAGCTACTCTTACTCCTACTCCTAAGTAAGAGATAAAGAAACAAACAAACAATCGACAAAAACAAAAGAACTACCAGGTCAAAACTGATCACTAATAAAGAACAGGTAGAAGCAGATAGAATTGGATTTTAAGATAGATATAATGAAGTAAGGTGGGAATGGAATTTAGAAGAACAGAACCTGCAAGCACATTGCCAACTGCCTGGGCATCCTCAACTGTCATGGCGTAAGCACGCCCCTGCTGACCTCTTCCAGCCTGTTGCTGAAACTGCATAAATCTCTGCTGCTGTGGCTGTAACGGTCCTCTCTGCTGCTGTCCTACCGGAGCCTTGGCTCCTGCTCCTAGTGCTGCTCCCTGTGCTACTCTGCCTGTGTACTAGGAACACTCCCTCAGCTGGTGGTCCGCTGCCCCACATATTAGGCACCGGCCCAACCTCTTTCTGCACTCACCCCATCCATGTCCCGACTTCTTGCAATAGGGATAACTGATTGTCTTCGGGTCCTGACCCCGATACTGATGCTGCACTTGCTGAACTCCCACTGGGGTCTGCGTCTGCTGAAACTGCACATAGGGCCTCTTGGCCTGGCCTCTACTGCTGCTGGTACCACGAGCGTCCCGTCCCCTCTTGAACAACTATTGCCGCTGAGTTTCCACTATCTGCTGGAAGAAGGAGAACAACCGTGCCACGTCCCCTGATCCTGATGACGACTGCTGCTGAAAAACGTTCGGAACGACAGAAGAAGGTCTCAGAGTAGGGAGAGGTGCACTCCCATAGGCTGCAGATATCCTAGCCTGAGCTGGCACAACAGGAACTGCAGTCTCGTGGCCCTGCTGATCAGGACGAGGAGTGGTAGACCCCTCAGTGGTATCTCCCTGATCGAGATGATGAGATCCTGTCTCCATACCCATCCTGGAGACAGATCAAACAAGGAATCAATACTGAGATATAAAATGATAATTCAAGGGTGGACAGTTATTCAAGGAAGCAAACCTTCAACAGGAATTTAGATGGCAGGAATCCAGTTAAGAGTTTTCCTAATGCGATTGAGCACCCTAAAATAAGGATATTAATCTAACACAAGAAATTAAAATCACCAACTAAAAAAAAATTTCAAAATCATCAACTAACACCAGGATTCAAAGTTCTATAGTGAATCCTCCAAAATCAAATTCAATCAAGGGAAAAGGAGTTTAAATCGTAATTTAAAATAAGATTCTCAAGGGTCATCCCAGGAATCTCTCAAGGTATCCTAACAGTGATCGAGTATCCACTCTCTCTAAGCCTATTCCTCAAATCCTATCGCAGGCTGTAGTGATACTCTAGTTCGAATACCACTACATAAACTCGACCTGCATGGGCCACCACTAAAAATGTGTCACGACCCGCACCCTAGAGTAAGGGCACGAGAAGTGGGTACGTCCAGCCTACGCCGCAGTGTCGGCAGTAGAACGCTGTCCTAGGTTAATCATCTAACAATATAAAGGTACCTGTACAGTTTATACTCTCTGAATGGAGGTAACATCACAACATGCTGTCTCAATCACATCTAAGGTAGAAGAATGAAGAACAGATAGATAGATAGTAACTCAAAGAGAACCATAGCATAGATGAAAAAGTCTAAGTGTCTAGTACAACATAATATCCAGAATGCCAACTCATAATACAACAAGTCTAAGAGTCTATATACCTCAACATCTCAAAATACAACTCAGATGTGAGACAAAAAGATAATACCGAAAGACTGTCTAGCTAAACTAGCCTAGACTACTGGGGCAACATCCTCAGCTGCAGGTGGATCCTGCTGAGGGTCCACAACATAAGTGTCATCTAGTCCTGCTCCATAATATGTAGTCACCAGGGCCTCATTCTCATCCTCTGTAATATTTTCAACAGGTCCAATCAGGACAGGAATGAGCACAATACATCTCACGCAGTGCATAGCAGGTTAGGAAATACGATACAGGCAATAGAGTAAGATACATGAACTGCTGAAAGGAAATATACGCTGTAAAAGAGACAGCTGTAATGAAATATCTACTGTATATAGAGAACTGTAAGTGACTAGTGATGTAGAGCACAAGATAGGCATGTGAATGGCTAGAATTTATACATGATTACACTACTGAGTTTGCACATGATTACACTACTTTGGAATTATTCACATGTCCACTTCTACTCCCCCGTTACCCCAATCAATACGCAAGGATCTATACAAGTTACGTTATTGTACATGATATCACATGGGGCCCATGAAAGGGTGCACATGATAGTATACATGAGGGCTCAGTAAACATGAGAGTACATGATCACATGAGTGTACATGAATAATGGAAGCATAGGAGTACATGATGATAGTGAAACACACATAACATGAAGTACCCGATGCTCCCGAGGGGGATAACATCTCATGTAAAGATCCATATAGTACCAATCCGTGTTACCAATGTGACAGCAACAAGTAAAGTAATCTAGAGCGAGAAGTAAAGCCTGAACAAGTATGAAACGGTCAGAGAATGTACTCGCCTGCTGTATGAATGTCTGTAGAGAATATGCAGTCTGAGGAGAGGTGTCTGGCTCCTGATCAGAGCAACACAAGTCACAATGTATTCTAAATAGTAAAAAATGAAGTCTACTATGCATACTACATGATTCTAGGTCAATCTGGTCAAAAGTCAACTCTTGGTCAACTCTAAAGTCAAACTAGTCAAAGTTAGGTCAACACTAGTCAACTAGTTAGGGTTTTAGTCAAACTAGTCAAACTAGTTGTTTTAGGTCATTCCTAGTCCTTTCTAGGTTAACTAGGTCACTTTTGACCTAAGGTTGACTTTGGTCAACCCTTAGTCAACAAGGGTCAACAAGTTGGGTTTTAGTCCATTAGGGTTAGCCCCAAACCATAGGCTAATAATCTTGGCCATAGGCTAGTGTTTAGGTTTCTATATAAACCTATACCTAGTAGTCATACATATATATATATCTATATATATAGACATACACTATCTATCTACTACCCAAATACCAATATGTAATACTCTATATAATACAACCCACACTCACATATATATATACATAATACCATGTATAATCTAATACAATATATATATATATATATATATATATATATATATATATATATATATATATATATATATATATATATATATATATATATATATATATATATATATACATATTTATATATATAACTTATATATATTACATATATATAGAGAGAGACTTAGAGTGAGAGAGAGAGTGAATTTGAGTATGAGAGAGAAAGATGGACAGTGAATGGGGGGGGGAGTTTCAGATTTCCTGAAACTGGAAATCCCAGCCCCCAACCTATACACACACACACACACCTAATATATACATATATATATATATATATATATATATATATATATATATAACTTATTTATATATTACATATATACATAGAGAGAGGGAAGAGAGAGACATAGATAGAGGGAGAATGGTCTGGACAGGGGGGAGGGGTTCCTGAAATCAGGAACCAAGTTGGCTCCCCAACACACACACACATAACATATATACATACATATGTATATATATACATAACTATCTATATACACTACCAAAAACTCCCAAATCTCACCCACACTCTCACATACATATATACTACGTATATAGATACTAAAAACATACCATACAATGTATAATTCAGATCAAAATTAGGTTTAAAACTCGGATTTGCAAAACTGGATTTATCCTAAAACCTGGAAAATAGGGACTGTGTAGGTAAACAAGGGTAAACCCGATTTCACCCACGAAACCAAACTAAGACTCGATCCTATGGGTTGGTAATTAACACCCCACACATACACTAGTGTCCTAGGTGCCTGACACGACACCACGACACGGTTTCACGTATCCAAACTCCCAAATTCCTCACTCGGGTAAACACAGTGCACACCCTCACAAATACAGTGTCGTGCACGCGTGCAGTCCACTCTAGGATACACCACGAGACACGACACGTCTCGTGGTCGTGCACACGTGTAACCCACGTATAGGGCTACACATTTGACATACTGTTACATGTCCACGTGTCGTATAGGGTCGACACGAGACCCGTATCAGTCGAGGAAACTCGACTGATACGCGCGGTTTGGACCGCGTCGTGCAGAGATGCACATGTCTCGTGCTCGCGACACAGGACACGACGCATCTCGTGCTCGTGTCCTCGTGTACGCCACATGAAGGGCTACACGTTAGTGTCATCACGAGGTGTCCACGTGTCGTGTAGAGTGGACACGACACGCTCAAAGTCGAGTGTCTGTGTGTGTACACTGTGCACTGAACGACCCTTTGAGAGTCGATTCCGTGTCCGACAGGACACGAGGTCATCCCAAACTTTGGGGATGACCTGTCAGTCATTGCCCCGTGTCGTGTGTCAAGTTTGACGTGTCCAAGTGGCGTGTAGAGTGTGGTTGGACACTGTGGTAGCAGGGCACATTTCATGTGCACTGTGCAGTGTCTAAACAGTGTAAACTGAGAGCTGTTGTGTCCAATTTTGGACACGACACAAACCAATACGTGCTCAGTGACACAGGGTTAGGGTTAGGGTTAGCTAGGCTAGGTTTTGGTTCAAAAAGATTTGGAAAACAGTGAGTTAATATACTATGACAGTGAACAAAAACAGTGAGCAAAATTAGGGTTTTACATGTAGGATACGTGTCCGATACGACACCAAACAACCCTAAAATTTTACCAAACCCTACCCACAACTATATTATAACTATATGCATGCAATAATGAATAAAAATCAATAATCTAAATAGGTTTAGCCATAATACCTCAATGTGTGAAATGTCTTGAAAATCACAAAATGAAGGGTGATTAGCCTCAAAGCCCAACTTGTCCTTCCTTGCTAAAATCTGAGTAGCACACTTCCCTAGGCTTCCTTAGATTGTAGGTGACCTAATGGAGAAAACTAGAGGTTCAAAGCTTGAGTATTGAGAAAGTTATGGAAAATAGAGTGAAAGGATTCTTGGGTTTTTCTAGATTTAATTTCATGTAAATGATCATGAATAAATGCAATGGGGTTAATATAGGATGGTGGGCTGCCAAGGGGGTGTCCTTGGCCGGCCATAGCAAGGGGGGGGTGTCCTAGGCTTGCTTCTAGGTTAAGGCAAGGACTTTTGGTGCTAAAGGCTTGATCTTTTGAGTGTTTCAAGCAAAAGATCTAAAATGTAATATCTAGATATTTTTCCTACTTTAACCCATGACTAATATCTATCCCCTTATCATTCTAGGTTAGTAGCTAACCTCTAGATTAGTGCTAAACTAGGTTAGGGGCTCTCATGATACTTAACAATAATTAAACAATAATAAAAACACATAAATCTAAATAATTCCAAATAATTCCTAGAAAATTACCAAAATACCCTTTAGGCTAAAAATCACTAATTTGATGTTCTAAGCCTATGGCTAAGCTCTCATGGTCATGGCAACTTCTAGGTTAGAGAAAACTAGGGTTTATACTAAGTTATACTAACCAAAATCACAAAGTCATAAGTCATGACTTAGCATGACTTTAGAAATGGTTTAACTTAACTAAAATCACCAGAAAATCATACCATGACTAAAATACCACTAATAAATAATAAAAATAATAAATTTTCAAAAATCTCCAATTTCAGAAAACAGGGTGTTACATATGGATCCAAGTTTTGGATACCAAAGTCTTCACCTAATATTTCAGGTGGAGCTACTTATGATGAACCATAGAACCATGGAGCATGTTGGTGATTGCAAAGCTACAATGGTCATCTTCCAAGCAATTGTACCAACATAAGTGTGGTCACTAGAACCACTTTGGTAACATGCTTCCTAAATAGTCTTTAATGTCTAGCATGTTCTTATTGATGTATTGATATTAGCTCTTATTGATATCTTTTAATTGTTTATCATTAATGTGAGTTATAATCCTAGCATGACTAGTTGATTAGCTTAAATAATTTTATTTCACACTATATAGTCTTTTTTCTTATTTAGTGTGACACATTTATCTAGGTATGCTCTTTACTCGTAGTATTCATCTATGAAGTTGCATACCACTCTAGTCCATAGAAGCCTTTGTTGTTGGTTTATGCTTTTGACTCTTTGTCTTTAATATTTTTAATGGTCACTTCTTATCGATTTTTCTTTAACATGTCACATTTACTTTGATCGGTATTTTGTGAGTATGTGTGCTTAGCACAAGTCACCAATTTACTTGAAAAGTATATACATATACTTTTATGTTAACCTTGTGCTTGCATAATATATTCACTATTGATTCTCATATTTTATTTTGATTAATTTTATTATGAATCAATTACATCTTTGTCTGATAAAGTTTATTTATGCATATTTTTGATCTTGTGATATTTTTTATGCATGTTAATGATATATGAATAATTCATTATCAATCATATATTGCTCACATGTTTCTTATATTGTATAAATATCTTTATGGAGATATATGAGTTTAGGTCAAGTTCTATATTATATTATTTTGAAAAGTAGTTTCAAACTTGTGCTTATTTCATATGTAAGCTAATTTTTTTTTAACAAATTCATGTACTTCTCTTTATTAGCTTCTTCCTCAAAGCCTCTTTTTAAATAATGTATTTTTTTGGGTTTTTGGTTGACATTTTGTATACATGATGTTTTTAATATCTTGATCTTGATAAACCATTCTTTGGATATTTACTTTTAGGAATTCTGGATTTCGACGATGTTCAATGATACTGCATATATTCCTTTGAATCTAAGTTCTTAAGAGTAGAAATCATTTTGGGAACAAGCCGAAAGGGTCCTTCTGTCATACAGGTGTAAATAGCCTGAAGCGACACGGTGTACTAGTCTTCGGACTACCGCTAGCTGGGAACCGGCCCCTACAGCTAACCCGAAGTGATCAATACTTTATAGACTTAAGATTTATTAAGGTCTAAATGCAACTATTATCTAGTTCTGGATCCAAGGTACTGAACCCTGTCCCCTAGATTCCAGAATACATCAACGTATCTAGATCCTACATTTTGAGTTACAAATATTCTATATTTTATTGTTATCCAATATTTTTGTAGCACATATAGATAAATGTAATTGATACATCTTATGTTGTATGCTACATTGTTCTAAAATTTTTTCTAAGTCCATAGAATATAATTTATTTCATATTGCACTAATTCTTCTTAAATCCTCGGTTATTAAAGAATATATTTGTTTTGGGTATAAGCCTACAAAGGGTCTGTCGGTCACCACGACTACGGTCGAAGCGAAGCGGTACTTTAGTGTTCCCCGGTGAACCTCCGTTAGCTGGGACAGTACATCTACAGCTAATCCAAGATTGATCAATGCTTTATAAACTAAAGATTTATTGAGATCTAGTTGTAATTGTTATCTGATGAATTTTAAATTTTAGATTTGATGGATAATATTCTCTCTTTATATTTTTCACAAAAGGTAGCATTTGTTGATCTATCTTGTCGATTGTGAGATTTATGTCATCTTTTTGACTTATACGATTATTCATCATGCTAATTTGAAATATCTTTTGATTATTTTTATTTTTAAATGTTCATTTAATGAATATTTCTTCTTTTGTCTAAAGACGATTGTTTTTCGTATTCGTGACTACTCATTGAATATTATGATCTTGTGATTTCATCTTTAGCTTGTATAATACTCAATGATTTTGAGCTTTGTATTATTATCTTCTTATTCAAGTTACTTACTGTCTACAACAGTAACTCTTTGAAAGGGAGAAGTCAAGCATATTGAATGTGTCACGACCCGCACCCACTGTGAGGGTACGAGAACGTAACAACGCCCAGCCTACGCTGCAGTATCGGCGGTAGAACGCTGTCCTAGGTCAACATACATGTAACAATATCTATCTAAACAGTTTATACTCCCCGAATGGGGGTGACATAGCAGTAATAAACTCAATCACAACTAAGGAAGAGATAGCACGATATGAAATAGAACTCAAGGAAACAAATAGATGAAAAGTAGTCTAAGAAAATCCCAGCAAATATCCAGAAGTACATGGTCTCAGATACAGAATAAAAGAATATACATCTCTGAACTCCGAATGAAGTCTAGCTAAACATGCCTCAAGGCTACATAAAAGAAACTAAACCTCACTAATCTAATCTAGGCAAACTGGGTGATATCCTCAGCTAGAGCTGGGTCCTCCTGAGGGTCCAGCTCATAGGTGTCATCTAAGGCTGCCCCGTAGTAAGTATCCAGACCAGCCTCCTCCTCGTCCTCTGTAATATTTTCAACAGGTCCAGTCACGACAGGAGCGAGCACAATACATCTCATGCAGTTCATATCATGTCAGGAAATATAAAACAAGCAATAGAATAAGATACATAAAATGCTGTAAAAGATGTACATGAAAACAGGAGAGGTATTTGATAACTGGAAATATATACATGATAAGTAAGAACTGTAAGTGACTAGTGATTTAGAGTACGAGATGGCATGTAATTGGCTTAGGTTGTACATGATGAACATGAAAAGTAACAGAGTGTATATGATGGGTAAATCACATGACCATTTATACTCACCCCTACCCACAATCAATACACAAGGATCTATTCAAGTTACGTTACGGACATGATATTTTGGTTATACAAGAGACACATGGGCAAATCATGAGCGTACATGAAAGAACATGAGAGTACATGGACATACATGTAAGAACATGAGAGAACATGAGTGTACATAAATAACGCAGAAGCAAGGAATACATGATGTACATGAAACACATGTCATAAAGTATCCGATGCGCCCGCTAAGGGGGATAACATCCCAAGAAGAGATCCATATAGTACCAATCCGTGATGATAACGTGACAGCATCAAGTAAAAGTAATCTAGAGCAAAAATATAAATCGTGACAAGTATGAAACGATCAGAGAATGTACTCGCCTGGTATCTGAGTGTCCGATATGAAAGTACTGTCCGAGGAGGGGTGTCTGGCTCCTAATCAGAACAGCACGAGTCACAACAAGTCCAGAATAGTATAATGAAGTCCTACTATGCATTCTACATGATTCTAGGTCAATCAAGGCCAAAGTCAACTCTTGGTCAACTCTGGTCAATCTTAGAAGCCAAACTAGGTCAACCAAGTCTAATTAAATCTAAACTAGGCTAACTAGGTCTAACAGATCTATTCTAGTCAACACACACCATTCCTAGGCTATACAAGCCAACAAACAAACACACATTAAATTACCTCACATTAGCTATCTATCAAGAGATTCATGTATACATGAGTAAAGGCTTACACCTATACACATACCACATATACATAGAGCATATATATATAATACATGCCTATGATAACCATACATCAATAGATCATCACTATCTACATACCCACAACCTTCATAACTTATATATTAAACCACACTTACATTACACTATATATATACATACATTATCATATATGTCTACATACTAGACATATAGTCTACACATGTAAGGACTAGGCATAAGGAGAGAATGATAGAGAGAATATGTGTGTGAATGTGTATACTTGTGTGTGTCAAATGTGATTACATACATGGCAGGAAAACACAAAACAGTGAAAGAAAAGGAAAGAGTGTGTGTTATGTGCTGTGGTGTGCTATACATTTAGGCATACATGAAGAATGTGTAACATTTAACAGTGGGTGTGTGTACAGGAATTAACTACATATATGCAGGAATATAAGCAACAGTGAAGGAAGGGGCAGTATGCAAACTAGTGCAGGAAATACAAAACAGTAAAAGAAGGAGGAAAGCATATCATGTCAAGGCTTTGGAAACTGGGATTCAAAGCCCAGGTTGTACAGTGATGAGAGCATGATAGTTCAGGATGTGGGAAATGTAGGATACCTAAAGTCTTCAGGTAAGGAAAAGGAACTCAGGTTTGAGTTCCAGATATCAAGGCAACTCAGTTGCCTAATTCAGACCTTGAAAAGAAACAATCAAATTCTCAGTTTAAGAAGAAAAGAAAAGGAAATCAATTCATTGTCCCCCCCTTCCCTTCAATCTCAGTTTTGTAAAAGAGTGTAACACTCTGGTGTATCCAAGTATTCACTCCCAGGTTTTTATAAAAACAAAACTCAGGAATCACTTTGACAGTGTATACACAGGTTTCATGTATCAAACAAACTCAGATTAACACACAAGTAGCCCAAGTCTGGGAGAACCAATCTAGGAATTATAACTCAATCATTTAACAGCATTAGATGGGTAAAATTGATGGCAAGGTTCAGAATAAAAATCTTGAACAATTTAGAAAACAAAACATCAAGTTTCAGAACTTGCTAACTTGCCAAAAACCTATTTTGAACTCCATTCCATGCCAAATCACCCAAAAACTTAACCACAGTTAGTATACATAGAGAGGAACATGTTTAGGATTTAAAACTCAGTATTAAACATCATTCTAGAGGCTAAAATCATCATACAAAAACATATATGAAATCTGGCAAAATTGGAAACTGAACTTACTTTTCAGAATTTCTATCTTGACAAAACTCATAACTCAAACATGCTTTATCATGTATTTACATTATGATTAATATTTAAACAATAATTTAACATCATTCTCAGGTATTAACAGTTTAGGAACAAACATCAGTTAAGGAGGAAGGGATCTCAGGTTTGAATCACCCTCAATCTCAGGTTTTTACTGAACAAGGTTCAGTCTAGTACAGTTCAGTCCCATTTATCATTTAATCCTCAATGTAATCCACCCAAAATTGACTCATAACTAGACAACATATAGGAGTATAGATTAGAGTTCATAAAATGCATTAACAGTGATTGATAGGTTAATATATTCAGGTAAAAACTAAATTAAGAAACTGGAAGCCTTGACAGGAAATGTAATAACAGTTGACATTGACTTTGAAACCAACTCATTACCCAAAATCTTATACTCACAACCCACTGCTCATTTTCGAATGTAAAGACTAAGCTAACATGTATATTGATATGTAGGGATCAATTTAAATAGAGAACACAGCAGAACAGGGGGGTTAATAGGTTGGAAAAACATCAGGAATTACAGTGTCAGTCCAAGTATCATGGACAGTTCAAACTCCCATTACAAACCAAAATCCAAATTAAAACCTAATCTAATGTATAAACATGATCTAACACAAGTTATACATTAATATTAGGACCCAAATAGCCAATGAAATCATGAATTAAACTAATTAAAATAGGAATTAACACACAGAAACACAAAACTGGACAGTGGAAAAAACAGTGTCGTGCACGCGTGTCGGAGCCTCGTGCATACGACACAGGACACATGAGGCCCTGTGCTCGTGCCCTCGTGTTCGCCCAACATAGGGCAACACATTCGTGTCCCTGACACGTCATCACGACGTGTCCACGAGGGACACGAAGCCCGTGTCAGGAGCTGCTGTTTGCGTGAAACAGCGCAGTGGAATCCCCTTGCGGGGTCAAGTGTGTGTCCGACACGACACGAGGTCGTCTCCAACTTGGAGGACCTCATGTCAGTCATTGCCCCTTGGCCCACGCCAAGTGGCATGACCTGAGTCGCCGTGTCCAACGAGCACGACCCCTCGAGTAGCAGGGAACTGAACAGAAACAGGCCAGTTCGTGAACAGCCGTGTCCAAACCAAATAGCACCCGACACAGACACAAAACAACCAGACATCCTTCACAAACATTCATACCCACACCTAGATCTACAAACCTATGCAATTAGTTTTACAAAAATTGAAAATTGAATCCTATGTGGCATTTCTACAAACACCTAGGCCACACCCTTGATACGTGTCCAAATGGACACAAAACTCATGAAACCTGACACGACACCAATGCACACACTTAGGGGACCCCTAGGGCTTCCTAATGATGAAGACAAATCGAAATTTCATGGAAATTTGAGGAAGTTACCTAAGCTTGAACCTTCAAGAAAAATCCTCTATTCAAATGCTCTCCTCTTGATGTCCCAATCCACCAAAATCACCAAAACTGAAATGGAACCTTAATGACAGCAAGAATAGATAGATTAGGATCTAATAGAAAAGATTTGAATGGAAAAGGAAGAGAAATGGAATTTTAGGGATTTATTGAATAGGAATAAACCTTGATTTTCTAACTTGAGCTTTCCTAAGAAGGAGGCAACCCTAAAAATAGGAGAGTATAAATAGGGTGGTGTTCCCAAGGAGGATATGGTGGCTGGCCAATAATGTCTAGGGCTTAGGATTTTGTTATTGTTTGGGCTTTGGGCCAAGTTAGCTAGTCCTATCAAGTCTAGTCACAAAATGACTTGTGAAACCACAAGCCATTTATCAAAACACTTGATTCCTAAATTCCTAATTAAATTTCTAATGAATCAATAACTACTGACTTAAGTCATACTAGGTTAGACTAGGGTCACTTGACCTAACCAAGCCCAACTAACTAGGGTTAGCTCCTAGGTTGGTCTACAAGGGCTAAAACTAGTCAAAAATCAAACTAGTCCAAATAAATCCAAACAAATTCCTAAAAATTCCCATAAATTGAAATAAATTCTATTAAATCTAAATAATAATTAATAATCCCAAATAATTCTTAAAATTACAAAAATGACTAAAATACCCCTCAGTCTGGAAATGAACACTAGCTAGACACCAAATCATAAATCATGAATTTAAATAATTTAAAAATAATTAAAAATCACTAAAAATCATAACATGAAGTAAATACCATTAAATAAGAATATAATTACAAAATTTCAAAATTACCCTCTTGTGAAAAACTGGGTGTTACAATCCTACCCACCTTATAAAAATTTCGTCCTCGAAATTAAAATAGTAGTAGTCCTTCTAGGTCAAACACCCCACAATCAGAGTCTCAATCATACCGTCAGATAATCATATGCGTCTGTCCAAAACCATGATTCTCAGAATCTCTGTCATGCCAGTGAGCAAGGCTACGATAATCACAGAGTCCTCGACTATGGTACATACCTCTAGAACTATGGTATTTAAAATTTTCGCATTGCCGCGCGCTTGGCAGTGAAAACCTTAAATTTCCACACCCGAGAAATACATCCATAATCTGACTATATGTTCTCACTATGCCTGCTAGCATGACCCTAGAGGATTCTAAAATCTCATAATCGAGGTGACCTAGCCCATACAATCATCTCGGAAGAAAAATTAAATTATAATGAAACACCAGATCAAACTTATCAACAATGTCACGACCCGCTCCCGAATAATCGGACACGAGTCGGACACGCCCAGCCTTCGTCGTTAGACACGACGAAGTAAGCTGTACCAAGCTAGGGAAAACTAACCAGATAATCATGAAAATATAGAATCACAGCATCTAAAAACGTATCCCAGAATGATCACCATAATCCACAAATCTAGATATCATAATGTACGAGTCATCAAGAATGAAATGTACATGAATTCTAAAGACAATATCTAAGAGTAAGCTAACAGTCTAAACCTGAAACCTCAAGCTAAGCCTCATCCTGCTCAGCTAATCCTGGGCTCTGGCCCATAGAGTAGAACAATGTTCTGCAAGCATACCTGCAACATATCCTATTCAGGAGCGGAGCAAAGTACAGTTCTAGGTAATGAACAATAACATCATGGTATGGAAAATAAATGCTGAAAGAACAGGATAAGAACAAGGTATGTAAAGAACATGAAGAACATGAACTACTGCTATAAAGATACATGAAAGATCATGACTATGTAAAGATGCAGGAAAGATCACGACTATAGCTAATATCAAGATCAGGATCATAGGAAACTAATGTAAGAACAAAATCCTGAACATGTGTGTTATAAATTTGAAATACTTCTATGATATGTGACCGGCTTGGGTAAGACCATGAAAGAGCATGAAAAGATCCTGAAAGATCATATAAGGTACGGCTTAGGACCCGCGTGCACTGTGCGAGGCCTAAGCTAAAGATCATGAATAAGTATCCGGGTTTGGTCACATATCTAGAGTATTTCCCCACCCCAAGATGCAACTAAGATCATGAAAGAGCAAGTAAGATCATGAAAGAACAAGCCAGAAAAGATCATGAACGTGTTGCAGTGTGTCAGCAATAAAGAACAAGAAAATGCACTGATCAAAACCATAGAGTATACTTGCCTTTGCTCCGGGAAGATCGGGAATAGGGAGATAGTAGTCTCTATGTTCACCTGAATTTTAGTACAAGTCGATTAATTTCCAATAATCAATAGCTAAGTATTCTAACTATCAATTAATTCAACTATCCCTATGTCTTAGTCTAACTCTGTTAGTAATAAGCTTACCAATATATATCAAAGAAATCTTCCTAATTTATGACACAACAATAATTCCATATCTATACTCAACTGAACTCATTATCCATCTACAACAATGTATATAAAACCCAAGTTCAACTAACATGAACTTAAGAGGGCAGACACTGGTTCTTGTGTCAGGATTTCCATCCAAATTGCAGGTGCAATTTAGCTTCCTGGTTCTCAGCTATACCCTGAAGTCAATCTCAGGTATACTGAAGTTGATGTCTAAACCAGTTTACACTGAACTTAAACTTGTTCATAAATCACTGAAGCAAATTGCATAAAGAAGTTATTGTTGAATGAAAATGACCCAATCCTGAATCTCTAAATTATCAGGACAGTATATAAGCCTCTCATACACATCCATGACTTAAAATATTGACATGAAGTCCAGCTCCATTTGAACCCATCAAATTGAATCTCAGGAAAAACTTGATAGATAATCAGTTACAAAAATGTTTACTACACAGGAAGAGTTGAGACTGATTTCTTTCAGTCAAACCCAACTAAAATAGCTAAGAAAATATTTTTGTTACTGACTAAACCCCTGCTTACCAGGATTAGTTTAATGGCTGGAAGTGGCCATTCATGTAACAATTTCAGGTTACAAAGGAAACATTCTCAAGTTGCAAAGGAAATCAATCTCAGATTGCAAAGGAAATCAATCTCAGATTGCAATGGAATTAATCTCAGATTGCAATGAGATCAATCTCATATTGCAATGGAATTAATCTCAGATTGCAATGAGATCAATCTCAGATTGCAATGGAATTAATCTCATGTTTAACATGAACCTTGAAATCATCTCAGGTTCACTGATATTACATGTAATCCCAGGGCAGTCCAAAAGTCCAGGACTTAATACAGTTAACTGAGCTAAAGTAATGCTCAGTTAGGCTCATCCTGAGGACTAATACAACTCCACAGTAACATGTTAAACCAGGACTGCTCTGCAGTAAGCAGCCCACAGTTAATCAACTGTAATAAGTTTCCAAACAGGTAGTTGAATGCTAGGCTGATCAGAAACCTGGAAATTGAATGGAAAAAATATGATATGGATTTTCAGGTTTCTCCATTCACTGAGATGTGAAATCCATCCTCCAGGCACCCAATGCATTTCCCTGCTCTGACCTTCTTCCATACTTATGAAGTTAACAGATAACAGGACTTTCGACAGTCCTATACTTGGTTATAACAATCCCACATCAAAATCACAGGTAATCAAGCGAAAGAATTGTAAAGCCAAAGATGGAAATACTTGACTGTTCAATTGGTTTGCTCATACAAGCATTAGACTGACAGGGTTTATCTCTCCTAAACTCATATTCCCATCTACTGATGGTTAGGAGTTAAGGAAAAATAAGAGCTATCAGAACATGAAAACACATAAGTCCTTAATGGAAAAATAACACACTCAGTTCAGTGATATAACCTGATGCATTCATTCCTGTTTGGACTGAAATAATCAATAGAAAACTTGGCATATCAGTCCCCAACCAACAGGGAAATAACTAAGGCTCAAGACAATTAATAGATAGTTCACAAATTCCAGTTTAGTATTGAACTCCAATCTCAGATTTTAACAAGGTGTCCTATAGTAAAGTAGGTTAAACCAATTCATGAATATGAGTCCCAAACAGGACATTAAGGTTCCAGGTTCAACTGGACTTCCCATTCCCAGTTTATAAATGGAAATTGATCTCAGTTACCTGAGATTCAATCGACTGATTCCCACAGGAACAACAGTGACCAAACCAAATCAGTTTATGATTTTCCCTCACTGCATATGGTTCCAGGTATTCTACAATTGCACCCAAGCTTCACATAAGAATCCCAGTTAACAGTAGAACCAAGTATTCTCATGTAAATCTCAGGCTCAACAAATTATCAATAGCTAAAACCTTGGTTCAACAGTTCTGATATGAAGTCTTAAACATCCCCTGTCTATACATGAACTGGACACCCACCAACTTCCTTCTTGACCGAATAACTAAATAGTCTACTACAAAAATGAACATCAAACAATTGATATTGAACCTATACCTGAAGAAGATCAAAGTTGTATGATAAATTGCTCCAAAAAGTCAGGCACGAGTTCTCGAGTCCAATGGAAGAATAGAACTCTGCTGAGACAATTTGTCGAACAGTTGCAACATAGCAAGAATTTAACAAGAGATTTGAAGAATTTGAATTTCCAAACCATAACAAATAGCAAAAGTTAGGATATCGAAATTTACCACTCACTGCAAAACTTCGATCCAACACAGCTATGATCACCAACAACTATCTTGGTTTTAAAATGTAATCTGTTGGTCATTAAGCCAGGAACAAGGAAATTCACACAAGGATCCAACCATTCTTAATAAAATACCCAGACCAAATCGACAAGAGAGTCGATACTTACCAGGATTTACGGTCGATGAATCAAACTCAATCACTTCGACAAACAAGTGTTATTCCACAGAAGGAATGATCAGATCAATCTCTTGACCTAAAAATTCTCAGATCTGAACAATTGGAGGGAATCAAATGGGTTGATAAATTGCTCAGATGAAGATCGATCTAAATCTAAGGAAATTGATCGAATCTAGGAATGGATGGCATTACTCACCGCAACCTCGTGATGGTCTCGATTGCCAAATCAAGACATGGCTTCCTCACGCTGTCCCTCCAATCGATGGTCGCCTGCACTGCTTGCCGAGCCGTTGCTTGCGGAGAGGCTTCTGCCATCGCCATCGCCGTCGCCGCGGAGGTCGTCGATTTAGGTCTGGCTTCGAAGAAGAATTTGGGAAGAACGAGAAAGCTAAAAAAATGGAATAAAAAATGTAACTATCATTCTCTCTCTTCCCAGCTCGATTTATAAAGAAAACCATTAGTGAATTTTTGCAGAAACCCCCCTCCGCCTAGAAAATTTGCCAATAAGTCCCTCCACCCAAAATATTTTATCAAATAAACCTCTTCCTTTTAATTAATTACAAAAACTGTTGAAAAGTAGTTAGAAAAAATAAGGGGACCACTAAATTGGTTGTAACAACTTTTCAAATTTGAAAATTGCTCCCAATTTATATTCCCTCCAAAATAGATCATCAAAATTATTAGTAAAAAAAAATAGTAACATTTTATTTGAAACCTAAATCAATAATAATTATTTTTAGAAATCAATTTTTCTCAAAAAAAAAATCGGAAAGTGGAGTTACAAATCTCCCTTCCTTAAAAAAATTTCGTCCTCGAAATTCGAAGACCCCCAAAAATAAATATTCGCAAAACACAAAAGATCCAAACACCAGTCATTTATTGAAAATAGAATTTCAAAAGAACAGAGTACAATCAAATCAATCAAATAGATTGGGATAGCACTCCCGCATCTCGTCCTCGCGCTCCCATGTGGACTCTTCCGAAGAGTGGTACCGCCACATGACTCGAACAAACGGTATAGTCTGGTTCCGCAAGCGCTTCTCCCTCCGATCAAGGATCTCCACTGGCTGCTCCTCGTAGGTCAATCTCGGGCCCACCTCCAGCTCGAAAAAGTCCACCACATGGCTCGGGACCGGAATGTAGCGTCGAAGCTGGAATACGTAAAAAATGTCGTGCTCTCCCTCCAAGATGGCTGGAAGCGCTAGTCGATATGCCACCTCGCCAAAACGCGTCATCACGTCGAAAGGCCCGATGAATCTCGGACTGAACTTTTCTGCCTCTGCCAAAATGAATGCTGCCTCTGGTCGGCGAGATTCTTCAGGAACACTCTGCTTCTAACTGCTAACTCCGGTGACCATCTGCTGTTGTCCGCCTAGTGCCTCTGTCGATCCTTGACACTCAGAGCCTTGAGTCCAAGTACACACAATAAGTTTGGGATATCACGCTTTGACAAGGATCGAGGATCAAATAGTCACGAAGTGGAAGAAATTTCAATTACAACTTAGAGGAGCAAAATCATAAAGACAACTATTAAATACGATCAAAAATTAATGGTTTAAACAAAGTGGGCTAGGACAAGATAAGGAAAATCATGGTCGGATAGACATGATTTAAGATCGAAATTTAGACAAGACACAAACGAAGTATGGAATCAAAATCTGACAATGTATCATTTGAGAAAATCAATGATCTAACAATTCAATACTAGAAGGTAATTAGCAAGGGTTGATTTGAGGAACGTACGAAATACTCAGGAGATACAGTATCCAATCGGAATGAACGTGCAAGGATTTGAAATTCTCGAAAACCAATAATCATATAAAAAGGGATATAGTTTCCATGGTGTCCGGGAACATATAGCTATTCGAAATCACTTCGCCTAGAATCCCTACCCCGCCAGTATATATCTGACTGCAGTGGACTTTCAGCTCCGTGACTCAAATAACAATATGTCACCGAATAATTTGTCAACCTTATCCATTTTCTAACAATCATTGACGAAGCAACCCAAGAGATCAAGGTATGAAGAATATGACAAGTCTCGACAGTACTCGAAAACCTATGATTGTCTGAAATCACTTCAACTTAAAGTTCCTGCCTCGCCAGTGCGCTACTGGCTGCAGTGAACCCTTAGTCTCCATAATCCAGCTAATGGCTGCAGCGCGCAACTGTCTTGCCATAGTAGGTCATCGAATAGCTTTTCGACTTTATCCCTAGGAATTTTAAAATAGTTTCAAGGAATTTAAAATGAGTTTCAATAGTCCAAGTCACGAAAATGGTGAGGTTACCTGTCTGTTAGAATACAAGGGTTATTAGGTACTATGAAGTAACACGGAATCCAATCGAAGAGTAGTGAGTACAAAAGGGCAACCAGGGAGATTTAAAATTTCAGACAGGACGAAGTTTCAAATTATGACGGAATATCAACTGATATCTGGAATGATAACAAGATTCCATAGATGGAACATTATCCCGAAGGGATAACAGAGTCTCGAAGGATGAACTGAAGCAAGGTATCAGATAGGAGACAAGTTTCAAAATAAGGAATAAAGCCCGTACTGGAAACAAGTTTCAATAAAATCTCGAATATCAATAAAATTTCGAGCAAAAACTTGAATTGAAATAAATTCTCCAATAAAGTACACAGTGAAAATAGAAAATCAATATCAACAAAGTCGCAAATAAGAAGTAAAATCTTGAACAGAATCTTGAACAGGAAGCAAGGTTACGAACAGTGATTTAGAAAACAAGGTATTAAATAGCGAATATGAAACAAGTAAAATCTCAAAATACGAGGCAAGATCAAACAAGATCGTGAATAGAACGAAAAATAATTCATGTATGAGAAATAAAATCTCATAGGGAACGAGTCAAAATTTCAAGATAGAAAACAAAATCTGCAAATAAAATCTCGAATAGAAGCAATATTCAACAAGGTTTGAATGGCATAAGTTTGATTAGGAATGTAATCCAAAGTAAGTTTTAAATATCAACAGGGTCTGAATGGGGAACAAAATTCGAGTAGAACCAAATCTTGAATTAGGAAACGATGCCATAGAAAACAAGTTATCGAGCAGGAAGAAAATCTCGAACAAGAGCATAGTTACGAACAAGGATGGAAACAACCTTCAAAATACATCTCGAATAGCAACCAAGGTTTCAAAAGAGGAAATAAAATCTCATAATCCTTAAATAGGAAACAAAGAGGTTTTTAAGAAACAAACTAGGTGCAAGAGGAATCTAAGAAAAAAATAGATTATGAATCATGATCCATGGTTTCCTCCAACCATGCAAAAGAGTCTTCTGTCTTCAGTCTATCTTTAATATTCTTCCAGGACAGGAATCACTTCAATTTCTTCAGCTGTCCTGATATAGGCTGGTCCTTGCGGTAGTGCTCCATGCTGTTGCTGAATCTGGAGAGACGGGTCCTTCTGTGATACTGGTGCTCCTCGTGCTTGTCCTTGGGCAGTGTGATCATCGGTCTCCAGCAGTCCTTGACTTGGTGGACAGGCGATTAGCAGTACAAGTATAGCCTTCGTCTTTTGTGGCATTCGTCATAGTGGGGTCCTGAGCTGCGACAGAAAATGCAAATAATCGTTGACTGGATCTAAATCTGGATCTCCCGATGAGGTGAGTGAAGTGCAGGGACTCTGACAGAAATATATGGATGCTGGCTGATGACTGCTGAGATCCTGATGTTCCTTGATCATTGTGATCTACGACTTGCTGGCAATCCTTCATCCAGTGAATGTGGGCCTGAATCTGTCTCTGATGAGGTGACTAAAGAAACGCTGTCTGAGTGTGGCAACGCTTTACGGATCCACAGTAGTTGCGATCTTCATCATAAGTCTTCATGTTCCTCCCGAGCTTCAGTTTTTCGTCTTGTTGTATGTGCTACGAGCTGGATCTCCCGGTTGATGACTTCAATCTTCAGAGAAGTTGGATCCTCAAGACATAGATGATCTTCAGTGGCGGCCCCGGGTTCTCGATATGCTCCTCGGTGCAAGATATGCGCTCGGTGTCTGGCATGCTCCCTCTGGTTGTCAAGGGACTCTTCAAATGTCTCCGTCAACTATGTACTACCCATGGGGATAGTAGGGTGATAGAAGGTAGTAGAAGCTCAAAACCTTCAAGTGTAGGTGGGTCGACTGTCCCGGTGTCGTGTGCTTTTTGAACTATCTGCAAAACAAAAAACTGTTAAAATAACCTAGACCTAAATACAACAAGTGTTTATAGAATATCAATATACCTGATATACCTGATATACCCTTATTTTTTTGATTTTTCCTATGCTATAATCAAGTTTCCCTAGTGTAATCAAGTCCCCCAATAGTACGCTAAGACCTAGGTACCATTAGGATAGACCTGCATGGGCCACCACTAAAAACATGTCACGACCCGCTCCCGAATAATCGGACATGAGTCGGACACGCCCAGCCTTCGTCGTTAGACACGACGAAGTAAGCTGTACCAAGCTAGGGAAAACTAACCAGATAATCATGAAAATATAGAATCACAGCATCTAAAAACGTATCCCAGAATGATCACCATAATCCACAAATCTAGATATCATAATGTACGAGTCATCAAGAATGAAATGTACATGAATTCTAAAGACAATATCTAAGAGTAAGCTAACAGTCTAAACCTGAAACCTCAAGCTAAGCCTCATCCTGCTCAGCTAATCCTGGGCTCTGGCCCATAGAGTAGAATAATGTTCTGCAAGCATACCTGCAACATATCCTATTCAGGAGCGGAGCAAAGTACAGTTCTAGGTAATGAACAATAACATCATGGTATGGAAAATAAATGCTAAAAGAACAGGATAAGAACAAGGTATGTAAAGAACATGAAGAACATGAACTACTGCTATAAAGATACATGAAAGATCATGACTATGTAAAGATGCAGGAAAGATCACGACTATAGCTAATATCAAGATCAGGATCATAGAAAACTAATGTAAGAACAAAATCCTGAACATGTGTGTTATAAATTTGAAATACTTCTATGATATGTGACCGGCTTGGGTAAGACCATGAAAGAGCATGAAAAGATCCTGAAAGATCATATAAGGTACGGCTTAGGACCCGCGTGCACTGTGCGAGGCCTAAGCTAAAGATCATGAATAAGTATCCGGGTTTGGTCACATATCTAGAGTATTTCCCCACCCCAAGATGCAAGTAAGATCATGAAAGAGCAAGTAAGATCATGAAAGAACAAGCCAGAAAAGATCATGAACGTGTCGCAGTGTGTCAGCAATAAAGAACAAGAAAATGCACTGATCAAAACCTTAGAGTGTACTTGCCTTTGCTTCGGGAAGATCGGGAATAGGGAGATAGTAGTCTCTATGTTCACCTGAATTTTAGTACAAGTCGATTAATTTCCAATAATCAATAGCTAAGTATTCTAACTATCAATTAATTCAACTATCCCTATGTCTTAGTCTAACTCTGTTAGTAATAAGCTTACCAATATATATCAAAGAAATCTTCCTAATTTATGACACAACAATAATTCCATATCTATACTCAACTGAACTCATTATCCATCTACAACAATGTATACAAAACCCAAGTTCAACTAACATGAACTTAAGAGGGCAGACACTGGTTCTTGTGTCAGGATTTCCACCCAAATTGCAGGTGCAATTTAGCTTCCTGGTTCTCAGCTATACCCTGAAGTCAATCTCAGGTATACTGAAGTTGATGTCTAAACCAGTTTACACTGAACTTAAACTTGTTCATAAATCACTGAAGCAAATTGCATAAAGAAGTTATTGTTGAATGAAAATGACCCAATCCTGAATCTCTAAATTATCAGGACAGTATATAAGCCTCTCATACATATCCATGACTTAAAATATTGACATGAAGTCCAGCTCCATTTGAACCCATCAAATTGAATCTCAGGAAAAACCTGATAGATAATCAGTTACAAAAATGTTTACTACACAGGAAGAGTTGAGACTGATTTCTTTCAGTCAAACCCAACTGAAATAGCTAAGAAAATATTTCTGTTACTGACTAAACCCCTGCTTACCAGGATTAGTTTATTGGCTGGAAGTGGCCATTCATGTAACAATTTCAGGTTACAAAGGAAACATTCTCAAGTTGCAAAGGAAATCAATCTCAGATTGCAAAGGAAATCAATCTCAGATTGCAATGGAATTAATCTCAGATTGCAATGAGATCAATCTCATATTGCAGTGGAATTAATCTTAGATTGCAATGAGATCAATCTCAGATTGCAATGGAATTAATCTCATGTTTAACATGAACCTTGAAATCATCTCAGGTTCACTGATATTACATGTAATCCCAGGGCAGTCCAAAAGTCCAGGACTTAATACAGTTAACTGAGCTAAAGTAATGCTCAGTTAGGCTCATCCTGAGGACTAATACAACTCCACAGTAACATGTTAAACCAGGACTGCTCTGCAGTAAGCAGCCCACAGTTAATCAACTGTAATAAGTTTCCAAACAGGTAGTTGAATGCTAGGCTGATCAGAAACCTGGAAATTGAATGGAAAAAATATGATATGGATTTTCAGGTTTCTCCATTCACTGAGATGTGAAATCCATCCTCCAGGCACCCAATGCATTTCCCTGCTCTGACCTTCTTCCATACTTATGAAGTTAACAGATAACAGGACTTTCGACAGTCCTATACTTGGTTATAACAATCCCACATCAAAATCACATGTAATCAAGCGAAAGAATTATAAAGCCAAAGATGGAAATACTTGACTGTTCAATTGGTTTGCTCATACAAGCATTAGACTGACAGGGTTTATCTCTCCTAAACTCATATTCCCATCTACTGATGGTTAGGAGTTAAGGAAAAATAAGAGCTATCAGAACATAAAAACACATAAGTCCTTAATGGAAAAATAACACACTCAGTTCAGTGATATAACCTGATGCATTCATTCCTGTTTGGACTGAAATAATCAATGGAAAACTTGGCATATCAGTCCCCAACCAACAGGGAAATAACTAAGGCTCAAGACAATTAATAGATAGTTCACAAATTCCAGTTTAGTATTGAACTCCAATCTCAGATTTTAACAAGGTGTCCTATAGTAAAGTAGGTGAAACCAATTCATGAATATGAGTCCCAAACAGGACATTAAGGTTCCAGGTTCAACTGGACTTCCCATTCCCAGTTTATAAATGGAAATTGATCTCAGTTACCTGAGATTCAATCGACTGATTCCCACAGGAACAACAGTGACCAAACCAAATCAGTTTATGATTTTCCCTCACTGCATATGGTTCCAGGTATTCTACAATTGCACCCAAGCTTCACATAAGAATCCCAGTTAACAGTAGAACCAAGTATTCTCATGTAAATCTCAGGCTCAACAAATTATCAATAGCTAAAACCTTGGTTCAACAGTTCTGATATGAAGTCTTAAACATCCCCTGTCTATACATGAACTGGACACCCACCAACTTCCTTCTTGACCGAATAACTAAATAGTCTACTACAAAAACGAACATCAAACAATTGATATTGAACCTATACCTGAAAAAGATCAAAGTTGTATGATGAATTGCTCCAAAAAGTCAGGCACGAGTTCTCGAGTCCAATGGAAGAATAGAACTCTGCTGAGACAATTTGTCGAACAGTTGCAACATAGCAAGAATTTAACAAGAGATTTGAAGAATTTGAATTTCTAAACCATAACAAATAGCAAAAGTTAGGATATCGAAATTTACCACTCACTGCAAAACTTCGATCCAACACAGCTATGATCACCAACAACTATCTTGGTTTTAAAATGTAATCTGTTGGTCATTAAGCCAGGAACAAGGAAATTCACACAAGGATCCAACCATTCTTAATAAAATACCCAGACCAAATCGACAAGAGAGTCGATACTTACCAGGATTTACGGTCGATGAATCAAACTCAATCACTTCGACAAACAAGTGTTATTCCACAGAAGGAATGATCAGATCAATCTCTTGACCTAAAAATTCTCAGATCTGAACAATTGGAGGGAATCAAATGGGTTGATAAATTGCTCAGATGAAGATCGATCTAAATCTAAGGAAATCGATCGAATCTAGGAATGGATGGCATTACTCACCGCAACCTCGTGATGGTCTCGATTGCCAAATCAAGACATGGCTTCCTCCCGCTGTCCCTCCAATCGATGGTCGCCTGCACTGCTTGCCGAGCCGTTGCTTGCGGAGAGGCTTCTGCCATCGCCGTCGCCGCGGAGGTCATCGATTTAGGTCTGGCTTCGAAGAAGAATTTGGGAAGAACGAGAAAGCTAAAGAAATGGAATGAAAAATGTAACTATCATTCTCTCTCTTCCCAGCTCGATTTATAAAGAAAACCATTAGTGAATTTTTGCAGAAATCCCCCTCCTCCTAGAAAATTTGCCAATAAGTCCCTCCACCCAAAATATTTTATCAAATAAACCTCTTCCTTTTCATTAATTACAAAAACTGTTGAAAAGTAGTTAGAAAAAATAAGGGGACCACTAAATTGGTTGTAACAACTTTTCAAATTTGAAAATTGCTCCCAATTTATATTCCCTCCAAAATAGATCATCAAAATTATTAGTAAAAAAAAATAGTAACATTTTATTTGAAACCTAAATCAATAATAATTATTTTTAGAAATCAATTTTTCTCAAAAAAAAAACCGGAAAGTGGAGTTACAAACAATGAGGAGACAGATAGGAATAGATAGAACTGAATTTCAAGATAGGTATATTGAGATAAGGTGGAAATAGAATCGAGAAGATCAGAACCTGCTAGCACCTCTCCTACTGCCTGAGCATCCTCAAGTGTCATGGCGTAAGCTCGTCCTTGCTGGCCTCCCCTAGCCTGCTGCTGATGCTGTGCGAACCTCTGTTGCTGAGTCTGCAATGCTGGTCCTCTCTGTTGTCCTGCCGGAGCCCTAGCTCCTGCTCCCTGAGCTGCCCGTCCCGCAGACTTGGGACACTCTCTCAACTGATGATCTGATGATCCGCAGAGTAGGTACTTGCCTAGCCTCAGCCGGCGTTCATCCCAATCGTGCCCTGGTTTCTTACAGAAGGGGCAAAAGGTAACATGCTGCTGCCTCTACTGCTGCTGCTATCTCTGCTGGAACGGCTGCGGCTGGAACTGCCTCGGCTGCTGGTGCTGAGGGTGAGGTCTCTTGGCCTTGCCTCCGCTGCTGCTGCCACCGACTGGGTCTCGCCCCCTCTTGAGCCTAAGCTTAAGATCATCCTCTGCCAACAAGGCTCCCGTCAAGATCTCCTCGAAGGTGGCATCCCGGTTGCCCTTGGTCAAGGACTTGACCTCTTTGACTAGACCCTTCCGGAACCTCTGGGCCTTCGTCGTCTCGCTCAGGCCCTCTACGAACCTTCCGAGGCGGCCAAACTCCCCCGCATACTCCTCCACTGAAAGACTCCCCTGGACTAGGCTCTCGAACTGCGTCTCCAAGGCTCTGAGTGCTGAATCTGGGAAGAACTTCTTCTTGAAGAAGCCCTTGAACTGCTCCCAAGTCTGCCCAGCTACCCCCATCCTGGGGTCTGACTGATACCAGGTGCGAGCAAGATCTCGCATCTGACTAGCTGCGGCCTCGATCTGAAGATCTGCTGGTATCCTGGCCAGGCGGAAGATCTCCTCCATATGCTCGATCCACTCGTCAGCGTATATAATCCCCTCCGTCCCCAGGAAGTCTCTGGGACTCATCTTCTGAAACTGCTCGATCCCCGGTGTCTTCGGCTGCTGCACCACTGGTCGAGCTGCGGCTGTCGTAACGGCCAACTCCATGCCTCTGTCCTGTCGAGCCTGCTGTCGGTCCATGAACTGATGGAAATACGCGAACATCTGAGCTACGTCCACGTATCCCGGAGGCGGCTGCTGGAAGGGATCCTCTGGAATGACCGGGTCCTGCCTCCGATCTGGTAGAGGTATACCCCTGCTGCTGGTGGAAGGGCTCCTCTGATCGCAGCTGAAACGTCTACCCCAGCTGGCATGAGTGGGTCCGCGGCACCAGGGGCTAGCTGCTGGGTATGAGAGGTGGCAGTCCTCCCATCGATGTCCCCCTGGCCCTAGCGAGGTGATCCTATCTCAACCATCCTGGAGACAGATCAAAGAAACAATTACTGAGAACGAGTCGAAATAGCAAAGAAGGACAGTTATATTCAAAGGAAAACAATATCAGCAAGAACTGAGATGGTATGAATTAGATAAGAGTTTTTCCTAACGTGATTGAGTACCTCAAAGAAATATCCTAATCCTACTGCAGGCTGTAGTGATACTCTAGTTCGAATACCACTACATAAACTCGACCTGCATGGGCCACCACTAAAAACGTGTCACGACCCGCACCCACTGTGAGGGTACGAGAACGTAACAACGCCCAGCCTACGCCGCAGTGTCGGCGGTAGAACGCTGTCCTAGGTCAACATACATCTAACAATATCTATCTAAACAGTTTATACTCCCCGAATGGGGGTGACATAGCAGTAATAAACTCAATCACAACTAAGGAAGAGATAGCACGATATGAAATAGAACTCAAGGAAACAAATAGATGAAAAGTAGTCTAAGAAAATCCCAGCAAATATCTAGAAGTACATGGTCTCAGATACAGAATGAAAGAATATACATCTCTGAACTCCGAATGAAGTCTAGCTAAACATGCCTCAAGGCTACATAAAAGAAACTAAACCTTACTAATCTAATCTAGGCAAACTGGGTGATATCCTCAGCTAGAGCTGGGTCCTCCTGAGGGTCCAGCTCATAGGTGTCATCTAGGGCTGCCCCGTAGTAAGTATCCAGACCAGCCTCCTTCTCGTCCTCTGTAATATTTTCAACAGGTCCAGTCAGGACAGGAGCGAGCACAATACATCTCATGCAGTTCATATCATGTCAGGAAATATAAAGCAAGCAATAGAATAAGATACATGAAATGCTGTAAAAGATGTACATGAAAACAGGAGAGGTATTTGATAACTGGAAATATATACATGATAAGTAAGAACTGTAAGTGACTAGTGATTTAGAGTACGAGATGGCATGTAATTGGCTTAGGTTGTACATGATGAACATGAAAAGTAACAGAGTGTACATGATGGGTAAATCACATGACCATTTATACTCACCCCTACCCACAATTAATACACAAGGATCTATTCAAGTTACGTTACGGACATGATGTTTTGGTTATACAAGAGACACATGGGCAAATCATGAGCGTACATGAAAGAACATGAGAGTACATGGACGTACATGTAAGAACATGAGAGAACATGAGTGTACATGAATAATGCAGAAGTAAGGAATACATGATGTACATGAAACACATGTCATAAAGTATCCGATGCGCCCGCTAAGGGGGATAACATCCCAAGAAGAGATCCATATAGTACCAATCCGTGATGATAACGTGACAGCATCAAGTAAAAGTAATCTAGAGCGAGAATATAAATCGTGACAAGTATGAAATGATCAGAGAATGTACTCGCCTGGTATCTGAGTGTCCGATATGAAAGTACTGTCCGAGGAGGGGTGTCTGGCTCCTAATCAGAACAGCACGAGTCACAACAAGTCCAGAATAGTATAATGAAGTCCTACTATGCATTCTACATGATTCTAGGTCAATCTAGGCCAAAGTCAACTCTTGGTCAACTCTGGCCAACCCTAGAAGCCAAACTAGGTCAACCAAGTCTAATTAAATCTAAACTAGGCTAACTAGGTCTAACAGATCTATTCTAGTCAACACACACCATTCCTAGGCTATACAAGCCAACAAACAAACACACATTAAATTACCTCACATTAGCTATCTATCAAGAGATTCATGTATACATGAGTAAAGGCTTACACCTATACACATACCACATATACATAGAGCATATATATATAATACATGCCTATGATAACCATACATCAATAGATCATTACTATCTACATACCCACAACCTTCATAACTTATATATTAAACCACACTTACATTACACTATATATACATACATTATCATATATGTCTACATACTAGACATATAGTCTACACATGTAAGGACTAGGCATAAGGAGAGAATGATAGAGAGAATATGTGTGTGAATGTGTATACTTGTGTGTGTCAAATGTGATTACATACATGGCAGGAAAACACAAAACAGTGAAAGAAAAGGAAAGAGTGTGTGTTATGTGCTGTGGTGTGCTATACATTTAGGCATACATGAAGAATGTGTAACATTTAACAGTGGATGTGTGTACAGGAATTAACTACATATATGCAAGAATATAAGGAACAGTAAAGGAAGGGGAAGTATGCAAACTAGTGCAGGAAATACAAAACAGTGAAAGAAGGAGGAAAGCATATCATGTCAAGGCTTTGGAAACTGGGATTCAAAGCCCAGGTTGTACAGTGATGAGAGCATGATAGTTCAGGATGTGGGAAATATAGGATACCTAAAGTCTTCAGGTAAGGAAAAGGAACTCAGGTTTGAGTTCCAGATATCAAGGCAACTCAGTTGCCTAATTCAGACCTTGAAAAGAAACAATCAAATTCTCAGTTTAAGAAGAAAAGAAAAGGAAATCAATTCATTGTCCCCCCCCCCCCCCCCCCCCCTCCCTTCAATCTCAATTTTGCAAAAGAGTGTAACACTCTGGTGTATCCAAGTATTCACTCCCAGGTTTTTATAAAAACAAAACTCAGGAATCACTTTGACAGTGTATACACAGGTTTCATGTATCAAACAAACTCAGATTAACACACATGTAGCCCAAGTCTGGGAGAACCAATCTAGGAATTATAACTCAATCATTTAACAGCATTAGATGGGTAAAATTGATGGCAAGGTTCAGAATAAAAATCTTGAACAATTTAGAAAACTAAACATCAAGTTTCAGAACTTGCTAACTTGCCAAAAACCCATTTTGAACTCCATTCCATGCCAAATCACCCAAAAACTTAACCACAGTTAGTATACATAGAGAGGAACATGTTTAGGATTTAAAACTCAGTATTAAACATCATTCTAGAGGCTAAAATCATCATACAAAAACATATATGAAATCTGGCAAAATTGGAAACTGAACTTACTTTTCAGAATTTCTATCTTGATAAAACTCATAACTCAAACATGCTTTATCATGTATTTACATTATAATTAATATTTAAACAACAATTTAACATCATTCTCAGGTATTAACAGTTTAGGAACAAACATCAGTTAAGGAGGAAGGGATCTCAGGTTTGAATCACCCTCAATCTCAGGTTTTTCCTGAACAAGGTTCAGTCTAGTACAGTTCAGTCCCATTTATCATTTAATCCTCAATGTAATCCACCCAAAATTGACTCATAACTAGACAACATATAGGAGTATAGATTAGAGTTCATAAAATGCATTAACAGAGATTGATAGGTTAATATATTCAGGTAAAAACTAAATTAAGAAACTGGAAGCCTTGACAGAAAATGTAATAACAGTTCACATTGACTTTGAAACCAACTCATTACCCAAAATCTTATACTCACAACCCACTGCTCATTTTCGAATGTAAAGACTAAGCTAGCATGTATATTGATATGTAGGGATCAATTTAAATAGAGAACACAGCAGAACAGGGGGGTTAATAGGTTGGAAAAACATCAGAAATTACAGTGTCAGTCCAAGTATCAGGGACAGTTCAAACTCCCATTACAAACCAAAATCCAAATTAAAACCTAATCTAATGTATAAACATGATCTACCACAAGTTAGACATTAATATTAGGACCCAAATAGCCAATGAAATCATGAATTGAACTAATTAAAATAGGAATTAACACACAGAAACACAAAACTGGACAGTGGGAAAAACAGTGTCGTACACGCGTGTCGTGGCCTCGTGCATACGACACAGGACACATGAGGCCCTGTGCTCGTGCCCTCGTGTTCGCCCAACATAGGGCAACACATTCGTGTCCCTGACACGTCATCACGACGTGTCCACGAGGGATACGAAGCCCGTGTTAGGAGCTGCTGTTCGCGTGAAACAGCACAGTAGAATCCCCTTGCGGGGTCAAGTGTGTGTCCGACACGACACGAGGTCGTCTCCAACTTAGAGGACCTCATGTCAGTTATTGCCCCTTGGCCCACGCCAAGTGGCATGACCTGAGTCGCCGTGTCCAACGAGCACGACCCCTCGAGTAACAGGGGACTGAACAGAAACACGCCAGTTCGTGAACAGCCGTGTCCAAACCAAATAGCACCCGACACAGACACAAAACAACCAGACATCCTTCATAAACATTCATACCCATACCTAGATCTACAAACCTATGCAATTAGTTTTACAAAAATCGAAAATTGAATCCTATGTGGCATTTCTACAAACACCTAGGCCACACCCTTGATACGTGTCCAAATGGACACAAAACTCATGAAACCTGACACGACACCAATGCACACACTTAGGGGACCCCTAGGGCTTCCTAATGATGAAGACAAATCGAAATTTCATGGAAATTTGAGGGAGTTACCTAAGCTTGAACCTTCAAAAAAAATCCTCTATTCAAATGCTCTCCTCTTGATGTCCCAATCCACCAAAATCACCAAAACTGAAATGGAACCTTAATGACAGCAAGAATAGATAGATTAGGATCTAATAGAAAAGATTTGAATGGAAAAGGAAGAGAAATGGAATTTTAGGGATTTATTGAATAGGAACAAACCTTGATTTTCTAACTTGAGCTTTCCTAAGAAGGAGGCAACCCTAAAAATAGGAGAGTATAAATAGGGTGGTGTTTCCAAGGAGGATATGGTGGCTGGCCAATAATGTCTAGGGCTTAGGGTTTTGTTATTGTTTGGGCTTTGGGCCAAGTTAGCTAGTCCTATCAAGTCTAGTCACAAAATGACTTGTTAAACCACAAGCTATTTATCAAAACACTTGATTCCTAAATTCCTAATTAAATTTCTAATGAATCAATAACTACTGACTTAAGTCATACTAGGTTAGACTAGGGTCACTTGACCTAACCAAGCCCAACTAACTAGGGTTAGCTCCTAGGTTGGTCTACAAGGACTAAAACTAGTCAAAAATCAAACTAGTCCAAATAAATCCAAACAAATTCCTAAAAATTCCCATAAATTGAAATAAATTCTATTAAATCTAAATAATAATTAATAATCCCAAATAATTCTTAAAATTACAAAAATAACTAAAATACCCCTCAGTCTGGAAATGAACACTAGCTAGACACCAAATCATAAATCATGAATTTAAATAATTTAAAAATAATTAAAAATCACTAAAAATCATAACATGAAGTAAATACCATTAAATAAGAATTATAATTACAAAATTTCAAAATTACCCTCTTGTGGAAAACTGGTGTTACAGAATGTCTCTCTCTCAAAGCATTTCTTTTCTTTAAACCTTACGGTTGTTAGGTGGACACCGTGCTAAGACTTTAAAAGGAAAGAAATAAACTTTGGTAAGAAGACCTTATATTTTTGAATTAGTTTCCTACTTCCTAAAATATGTCTCTGAATTATATTTTAAAATTTTATCTATATTATTATTTTGGATATAACCATGTAAAGGTGGAGCGGTTAATTATTTCAAGTAAATTAGCCCCTTGACATGCCATATATCTAGAATACACTTTTCTTTGGACATTTATCTAGTTATGTTTATTTGTTCAAATGGATTTATTTATGATTTATGGATTCTTTTATTGAAATTGTTTCCGTGATTCGAATCGGCAGCTTTCAGCCTAAGGACTAAATGGATGCATTCGAACATTTACTAAGACAGTTTTTTATAATAAATTTCATATTTTTTGAAAAGTCTTTTTGATTTATTGAATCTGTCCGGTACTCAAATATTATTATTAAAGATAGTTTTCAAAATCTTTTAATATCTTAAAATATTTTTTTATATTTATTGGAAACATAGTTTCTTCATCTTTAAGCGTTTATTTATTGGATATTTCTTTTTCTTGCTAAAGATGATATTTGTTTTGAGTTTGAAATTTTATATGCATTTGATCAAAGGAAAGAAAAGATGCATATCTTGGATATCCCTTAGATCATGTGAATTATTTTTGAACTATATACGCATATTTTAAGGGGGAGCAAATTAATTGTTTCAATTCTTTTCTGCCCTTAATATGTGGTATAGCTAGTTCATCATTGACATATATTCTTTTACCATAAATATCTTGTTGAGTTGTTCATGATATTTGGATTTGTATTAGATGAGAGAATATATGATTATTATTATTTTTTCTCTCATTTTATGAGTTTGTAAAAGTTGCCAAATATAGTTAATTATCCTTATTAATGATTCCTTTGAGCTTAAATTGATTGGGCATTTCTTATTGAGATTTTATCTCAAAGTTCATGATTATCTATACTTAGACGTTTCATACTTTATGGGGGAGCATTCAAGTCGACTGGATTTCTCCTTCCCAAGTATTTTATCTTCATTACCTTCATGTTTATCTAATGGATATAATATATCATGCTAAGGTAATTGAATTCAAATGCATAAACTTTGGTATTAATTTTGCATAGATTCTAGTATACTTATTTTGATCTCTTTTCGATGATTATACGCTTTATGGAATTGACTCACTAATTTGTATGGGCAAATTATGAATCATATTTTTTTTGTGATCATTGGAAAAAGTTTTATTATTTTTTTTATTTGGTATATACTAGATCTGTGAATTTCTCATGAATTATTTATGACCAATGATTGATTTCTGCTATATTGATATCTATTTCTTATTGAAATCCTTTATTGGTATATTTCAAAACTAGAGTTATATTTATCATAATATTGAGTTTTGAATATCATTTTTGGATTTCTAGTTGGTAAACTATGTATTGTTTGATTTCAATGTTCTTTGTTTAAATTCAACCAACTATTTTGACAAATTTTTCTACTTTAGTTATGCAATTTTCTAAACATGTCGTTTCACTGTTTTCCTAATCCTTGATCATGATTATTATTATTTTTTTCTTCCTCCTATACTTATGCTTGAGTTCGTTTTATCTCTTTATTACGGGGGAGCTTATTTTTTGATCATGTCAAAGGGGAAAAAATAAGTTTAAGTTAGCAAAGAATTTTTTTTAGTAATATGTGTTTATTAGCGATATATACATCTATTGTATCTATCTTAAACTTAACCGATTTGCTATAATAAAAAAGGGGGAGATTGTTAGCCCAATGATTATATCATGTTTTTGAATATGGCTAATCAATTAAGTTTAACTAGTGATGTCACTAATATTCATGCTACTTAAACTTAGCATTGTCCTAAATGTTCTATATCATATTGTTATGATTATATCATACTGCATCATACTGTTTTGTTCGTCTAACATGTACTTGCAGACAAGAAGGACATATGCAACAAAGAATTATTAATGGGCCAAAGACGGCATTATACAAGGAGATTTCTCTGAACAGAAAGGTATTCAGATTTTCAGATCTGTTTATCTTTGGACGATTGTCGTCAAGGAAAAATACGTCTTCAATGTCAGGAAAAAGACGTCATCTAAAGGGCTATTAGTTTTCATATTTATTCTGTATTTTTCCTTTTATTGAGTCTAGGAGAAATGTGAGATTGATCGGATCGGTACTGGCTTAGGTTTTTCTCAGTCCACAAACAAAAATAAGCCTACCTAAGTATCCCAAAAATCTACAATTCCAAAAGGCCCAAAACCTATGCAAATTTGCTTTATTCCTTACTGTTCTGAACCAGCAGAACTCTGACAGAACTCTGACCGAGTTCGGTCCGAGTTCGGCCCGAGTTCGGTCTGGGTTATTTGAATTTTATTTTCTACCAAATCTGCATGCAACGTTCGTATGCGAAATCCTAGCATCCGAACTCCGCCCGAACACTGCCCGAGTTCGGTTCCCCAAAAATACTATAAATAGAGTTGAGATTACCATTCATTTCAACAATCCAATTTTATCTCTTCTCTTCTCTATCTAAAGTGTTCTGAGCTTTTACTTTCATATCTAAGCCTTTACGACTCTTAGCCAAGCCAGTACAGTTTCTGTTTAATCTAGAGTTTGGTATTGAAGAGTTGTATCGGAGGTTGTATTCAGAAAACATTCCAGTTTTCCAATTGCCTTCTGGAGTCGGTCGTGCGCTCGTCACCAAGCACGGTGTTGTGAAGTCGGTCGTGCACTTGTCACCAAGTACGGTGTTGTAAGAGTTGCAAGCGCTCAGTTAAAGCTTGTGTCATAGTGGATTAACATCGAGCAAGAGTACTCGAGACTGGATTAGTCCTCTCAGAGGGATACCAGTATACATCGCTGTGTCACTGAGTTTGAATTCTTGACTCTTACTTTACTGCATTTATTTACTGTCTCCTATTTACTGCCATAGTTATTACTTAAGTTTTTAATTGGTGATTATTTTCCGCTGCACACACACACACTCTATTCACCCCCCCTCTAGAGGTGCTCAACGGTCCTACATAAATTCCCTCTTCGCAAGGAACCAGGAAGGAAGTAAGAAAAAACCTGCCAATATCGGGGGATAGGTCAAGGTTGTCATCGACTTCGGAGGTACCCTCCTCTATCTTGAAAACTTGAAGTTCCTATTATTTATGAAATTTGAACACCATGTAAGGTTTTTCTTGAGTTTCGAGTACTGGGATAAGGTATCAGAATAAATGTGTTAGAAGGGGGGAAATTATTCAGATGTTAGTTACCACTATTTGAGTGTCCTCTGTATCGCTTAGACGCTGGCATACGAGTTTTTTCGTGTATACATTGGATATTGATACTAAATCTTCAATACGATACCTTGACTAAAATTTCTTTCTTGTATCAAATTGATATTAACATTGCCACCAATTGGCTAACTCCTTAGTATCTGGCGCCTTAAACCAACTGGTAGTGTATATAGCTGTTACTACTGCTATTCGAAAGGTCCTTCCTGATACGGGTGGGTATCAAAATCTAAGGAGGGTAGTGGCTCGAGTTTGGGATAACTTTAGTATATGGGTTGTTCAGTCATTTATAGTAGAGTTCAGTCGATGTATTGACCTATTGGTATCAGTCGAGATGGGATACTACCTTGACAGATGCAGCAACATGTGTACCCTAGCATTAACTAAACGCTTGAGATACCAGCAAGGGGGGTGTGTGTGTCAGTAGGGTACGCATTGGTGTTTGGGTAGAAGGTGCATAGTTTTGGAAACTTGTGCATGTGCTTTCTGATACATGTGCAGGACTAGAGGTCTTAATGTACAGTAGTTGCACTTAGTATCAGTGCAGGTGAGCTATCCTAAAACCCTGTGCAGGGAAGGGGTGCGTATATGTGCAACCCAGGTGTTCATCTTCACATGTGCTCTGGTATAAGAAAAACCAGGTATCTTAGTTTTGAGTACACATCAGTAGGAATCATTAGCATCAAAGAGAGAGGAGCAATCGAGTTAGCAGTTAAAGGGTTCAAGTGTATCCTTGTGTGTGTCACTAGGGGATAAGATGTGGGTGCGTTGTTCATGTATATTCATGAGGGCAACAGAGAACAGTTATTTTTAAGTGCGTTTACTGGAGAAGTGGTAGCAATGTGTACCAATATTGTTCATGTATATGTGTGTGGACGGAGAAGCATCAACTACAAATGTAGGTGTCAGTTGAATGAACATGTGAAAGAGTATCCAAAGGGAGTCTTCGCTCCTGCAGTTAGGAACATATATGTTAATTTGGACATTAAGGAGTTAAGAGGGCTGTACTGGTTAATGTGCTCGGGTTATGTGTGTTCTATTCTCAAGATGAAGGAAAGGAAGTAAGAAGGTTGTGAGTTGTATATAGGCATACAAGCCCGTATGCGGGTGTGCCGTGCAGGATGTGCAGTAGTAGCCCAACTGTGTACCAGTGTCAGGTATCGAAGAGGGGGTAAGAGGTTTATCTGAAATATTCTGCAGTAGTTGAGCAATGGTACACTTAAACAGCAGCAGCAATAAACCAGGGTATCTCAGGTACTACTCTTTCTATGTGCATTTAGTAAGGGTGGTTTGCACAATAGGTTAGTTACCCAGGTTAGAGCATGTGGTCAGTAGAAAAATATCCAAACTGTTATACAAGGGTATCAAGTATCAGGTAGGGCTCAAGTATCAGGACTTGGTACCCAATTACACTTGCATATTATGTTGCACTTTGGTATCGACGTTTTGGCAGAAGGTTGTTTTGAGTGCCACAATTGCTGAGATACTAGAGTCCATCTCATTCAGGTTTTAGTCCTACATTGGTATCCTATGGGTATCAGTTAAGAGTGACAGGGGAAGCTTATTTTTAGCTCAGTCCCTAAATTTAGGTTCAGTCCATATACATATTCCAATTGAATCAGTTCTATTAATCATCACTGCTTCATATGACTGTCCCAATATACAATGCATATGTAGTCCCTATATCACTTGGGACTATGCAATCCACATTAGGTGGAATATTTCCCTTAGCTCAGTTCATTTTGATGTTCAGTCCAGATTTTTCCTATGTTTCAGTCCAAATTCTGAGTTCAATCATATTATATAAATGTCCAACCATTAGAGTATCAGTCATAGTGGAGTGTCCTGCATATTATTGATGTTCAGTCTCAATACAATGTATTAGTCCATACCTTAGGCATCAGACTTTGTTATGAACCTTGCTCTATTTGCAGATGATATGAAACTAATTCTGATATCCATGTCGATTTATGCTATGAACCTTGCTCTGTTTGCAGATGAGACAATGATGATGAACCCCATTAGTAGGCTAATATATGTCACGACCCGCACCCACTGTGAGGGTACAAGTACGTAACAGCGCCCAGCCTACGCCGCAGTGTCGACGGTAGAACGTTGTTCTAAGTCTCTAACTAACCATCAACTCATGCAGTATATAATGTACTCATCATGATCAACTCCGAACGGAGGACAAGTATAAGATATGGTGTATCTCAATCACAGTCTAAGCACGATAAGAAGCACAGAATTGTAACTAAGAATTTGAAGACAAAATAAATACTGAAATAATAACAACATCTGAATAATCTCAAATACATCTCAAGTCTCAATTCTATACAACAAGCTCTAAATGAAAATAAATACAAGTCTACTAAACTGAATCCCGATCACTCCTGAGTGTCGGGGCCAAAGGCAGCTAAACCATCTCCTGGACAGTAACATGTAGGGCACGCGTCCTCAGGGCAAACATCTGTAAAATTTTCAACAGGTCCAGTCAGGACAGGAACGAGCACATCTCATCTAGAAAACTCAAGTAAATGACAGAGAACTATACAACAGTTATAGACAGTTATATTGATAAAAATGGCAGTTTATATTCAGGTGATGGTAAGAAAGAGAGATAAAGTGCAAGGAAAGTAATACTAAACAAGAGAAGAATCATAGCAATGAAGACAGAAAAAAATAGAACTAGCTGAACCAGGTAATATGATATAAAGTCCAGACAGAAATGTAAACCAGTGTAAAACCTATGTAAGTCCAGTACGGGATGAATCTAATACAAGATGAATCCAGTAAGGGACGATTCCAGTTATAGTGATCAACGATTCCAGGGTGAGTCCAGCCTATACTCTAGCAGTGTGTTTTAAAATACCGAGTTTGACATGTAAATGACTGTAGGTAATCAGGCACATCCCTCACTGATCAGGCGAGAGATGGCTATGCTTCCAGTAGATTCCAGTAGGGAGATTCCAGATTGGGGTATGTCTACATGTCTCACTCTAGTATTTCCTCTCCCAGCAAGTGAATCCAGAATTTTGACACAATGATTCAAGATGAGTCCAGCCAAAATATAATGATACCAGTAAATGATTCCAGTAAATGATTCCAGTAAAATGATTCCAGTTAAATGATTCCAGTAGGTGATTCCAGTAATAAAGATGATACCAATAATAGAGGCCAAAAAATAAAAGTGTGTCGTATACATGAATCCAGAAATATCCACACGTGTTGTAACAGAGAATTGCATACAACTAACTAGAACTGAAGTACAGTAATTGACAAGTAAATGAGAGAACTATCAGAGAATGTACTCGCCTGCTACTCTGAAAAGAGTAGTGTAATATCAGATGCCTGCACCGGAGCCACAATGTCCTAAATAGAGCAGTACAGGTTATAACATGTTTAAAATAAGATAAATGGAGTCTACGATGCAATCTTCATAATTCTAAGTCAATTCTAGGTCAAAGTCAACTCTAAGCCAAACCTGGTCAACTGTCTAGGTCAAACTAGATCAATCTACAAGGCTAACTAGGTCAACTGTCTAGGGTTGGTCAAACTTTAGTCAATACTTCTTATAGGCTTATTTGGTCAAATCTAGGTCCATCTAAGATACACTAACTCATTCTAACCCATAGACTAGTATAATTTAGGATGCCTCATATATATATCAATATATACATACACCCAAAGCCTATAGTCCTAGATATATATATAGCCTCTCATATATATAACACATGTATCATATAGATATACATATCACATAAATGCATAGGTATATCCCTCACAAGAACTCTTAGACACAACACATAAAGTATCCTATATACACAACATGTATCATATTTAGGTAAAACTCACTACATGTATATAGACATACCTATTTATCATAATATATATATATACACTATAGTATCCTTCCTGCATTTATACAAATAGATTACAATTGGACACAAAGTGAATCCATAGGATAGAAGCAAGGAAGAAGGGGGGCTGGACAGTAGACTGAACAGTGGTAGTTCAGTAGTGTGTGTGATGTTTGCTGTATTAAAACTCAGGAAACAGGTAGTGTGCAGGGGGTTGTATAGGTATGTGGGGGTTTGTGTGCTCAGTTAAGGTTCTCAGATTATTTCAATAACAGTGAACCAAACTCACATACAAACAGTGCATCAACCTACAATGCACTGATTGTTCTCAGGTTTCCAGAGATTTGAATCTCAGGATTTGGGAAAAGACAGGGTATTTTAAAACTGTGTGTGTATGTGTACCTGTTTGTGAGTTTAAAACAGTGGGTGTGTGTTGACAGGATAGAGGGCGTGGGTATGGGTGAAAGGAACATTAGAGTGAACAAAACTCAAAAACAATTTGAAAATCAACCATGAAATCGAATATCAGTTTTTGTTCTACAATGAAATCCCAGTTTCATTTCTAACACTCAAACCAACTAACAATACTCACAGGAAAGAGGAGGCCAGGCCTTGCACTGCCCTGCAGGCACTCCCTCTCCTCACCTATCTGGAAATGCCAAGCCAGTCAAGGCAGGCCCTGCCAATGCAGTCCATGCCAAGGCCAGTCAGTCAACCTGCTGCTCTATTTCCCTACTCCAACTCCTCCTATATACTAGAATACCTATATAGACATATACATATATATATATATATATATATATATATATATATATATATATATATATATATATATATATCCAAATATCTATCTACAAGATTTCTATACATATATACATACATCTATAGATACAACTTATAGATACATATATATACCTACTTCATAATATATAGATATAGTCCAGCTTATATATACATAACTTGCTAATATCTCAAGTGTGGGACTGGACTAAAATCAGAGGGAAGAACAATAACCTGATACTCGACTGAACCCCAATTCTAATCCTTAAATAGAATACTAGATATCCTACCACAAACTTCCATTCGAACCCCCAGGAACTAACCTTAACCTGAAACTAACCCTCTAGTGGCCTAGGTACTCTGAAACCTACTAACCTATTCTCTGATACAAAAAGAAACTCTAAATCTGGACACTAACTAATGTATCACTATATATCCCCTACACCTGCTAACTAACAATCTTAGGAACAAACTAACCTAGGTAGTATAACTAGAAATTCACCAACACAACCTAACTAACTCAGGTATCACAGTAATGAACTTCATTCAGGATTTGATAGTATCAGTCGACTGTTTCAAAGAGCAGTCCATCAATCAAAATTCGATTCGAAACCTAAAGACCCAACACTAACCAACAATCAACCTTGCAATAGTTTAACACACATGTCGGTAAACTTAATATGATAAATAAACACCAAGAAATTAGTAAAAAAAATGGAATTAACAGTTCAAAATCTCAAAACAGGGAAATATGTATCAGATATTTAGGAAATTGAATTCTAACTATCAAATCATGCTAATGTGACCAATAAAGGGTTGGTAAGCATAACACTACTTGTGCACGTGTCTTGGGGTGTCTTTGTGTCCAGGAAACTGCACACGAAGTGTCTCAAGTAGCTAAAACCTGGAACAGTGCACACTGTGCAACCCAAGCCTCGTGCTGAAGTGTCGACTAGTCTAGGACACGACACAGTGAATCATGGGTCACGTGCACGTGTCAGAGGGTAGAGGGGGTCCAGGTCTAGGTGTCTAGAACCCTGATACATTATCTCGTGTCAACGTGTCAAAGAAATTTGCACGTATCAGTGAGCTTTTACGCGCGCGTGTGTGTGTGTGCACGACCCATGCCGATTGAATATCTTCCAAAATACTCAATAATATGGCCTAAAATTTTGTGTGCACAGTGACAGTTATTGCCCACACCCACATGCGAAATTTCATGTATCGGGGTGCAGTGTCGTGTCCTACAGGAGTGTCGGGTAGCAGGGGACTGCACGGGGTCTGTGCTGTGTCCCGTGCGCGCGGTGCGTGACCGATTTGGATACGAAAACCCCTAAATTTGTGCTCAGACATATAAATATTTAATCTACATATTAAGAGCTATCCAAATATATAATTTGTTTCGAAAAAATAATAACATTCAATTCATAGAGGCATTTCAACAAACACCTACACAACACTATGACACGTGTCCGATACGGACACCAAACGGACACGAAATTCACCCAAATTTTAGGGACACCTAGGGGACTCCTAGATCTAGCCCTACATGCAAAGAAAACTAAAATTTAAAACAATTTAAAGGGTTTTACCTATAGGTGCAAATTGCATGGGAAAGCTCCAAATGGGGGGTGTTCCTCTTGATGGCAAAAGCTCCAAATTGATCCTAAACTGAAATGGCTCTCCACCAACAGTCCATAAACTCAATTTAGAACCCAATGCAAAAGACTAGGATGAAAAAGGAGATCAAATGAATAAAATGGGATTTTTTTGGAAGGGGAAAACTTACCTTTCTTTTCTCCAAGTGTAGGAATGATAAAAAGAGGCAAGCCCTAATGAACAATTATTTAAATAGGGTGGGGATCCCTATGTGGCTACTCATAGGTTCATTAATTAGGGTTAGGGTTCACTAAATGGCCCATGGGCTTAAGTCATGATCAATTAAACCATTTAGTCATAAGCCATGACTTAAATTCACTAAACCAAATCCCCTCATTCTAAACCTATTCTCTAATGACTAAAATAGGTTAACTCAACCTAGACTAGGGTCACCATGGCTAGGGTTAGCTTCTAGGCTAGTCCACTAGGTCTCAACAAGTCAAAGTTAAACTAGAATTCACCAATTCAACAAATCACCAAATAATTCAAATAAGTCAAAATGACCAAAATACCCCTAGGCTAAAAATGATAATTAATCATGCTAATGACATGGTTAGGCTCTAGGTCATGCAGTCTCTCAGGTTTCACTAGCAGCACATCAAAATCATAAGTCATGACTTAAACCAGTTTTAAAATAGTTTAAAATTTATTAAAAATCACTAAAAATCATAATGTGAATTAAATATCAATAATAATAATTATAATTACAAAATTTCAAAATTACTCTCATCTGGAAAACTGGGTGTTACAATTTATGCGGGAGTACCTGTAATGATTACAGTTTACATGTTGCTCGGGGGAACGTAAGGAAGGAGGGCTTGTGTCGGTCTTTTGCTGATGCTATCCTCTCAATTGGCTCATCTTATCATCTCACTTTTGTTCTATATGCAAAAAGGAGGCAATTATGATGATCTCTAATGTATCTATTTTAGTATAATAAATATACCCTTTGGTATTGTCCATTTTCTATTCCATCTTTCGTTGGCATGGTGGCATTGTTGTAGCCATTCTGGTAGCAGGAGAGTATGAAGCCATAGGCAGCATATAGGACATCAGTAGTGGACCAGACTAATAGGTTGGAGATTGAATTATTGGTTTTATATGTCCTGTATAATTTTCCCTTATACATTAGTCTACAAGCCATGCATCAATGGCACAGGAATTACCACTTGGGGCAAACCAATGAGGGTAAGTTGCTTATGGGTGTGTCAAATTGTTTGAGTGCTAATTGACAGGTGTTAGGTAGATGAGATAGGTAGGTGACACCTGTATCACAGTTGGAAGGGTAAGAGGATTTCATATCCTAGAAAAAGAAAAGTAATGCACTAGGGATACAAGAGTAGATAACCCTTAATCGAGTACGGATAGGCTAAACCATGGGTAGGTATACTAGAGTACCAAATATTTATTGAGCATGATATACCTAGGTAAACAAGTACCATCATAGGAATCAACTTAGAAATCAAAAGGCCCGAGGTTTTATGGGATATCCCTAGTGTCCTTAAAACCAAGTAGATAGGTTAAACATAAAATATTTTTCATTTAGTAACACTATATATGCTTTAACAGGTTAATTGAACTTTGACTTAGTGCTCGACTCGTGCCAACACCTCAGGACCACAGGCAAGTATACCTTGCCTTTCGTTACAGCTTTATTTACATGCTTATCTTCTTTCATTATTCAGTTGACTGCTGACACGTACTTCATTATTGCTCACAGTTAGCCTTGTAGCTTTATTGGACATGCTTTTCACTTATACTGGTTTGAGTTGTATCGTAGGATGATCACGTTATAAATTGAACTGTTATTCCCTATTTTGATTATTTACAACCTGCGAGGCCAAACACGGGACGAGGGTTGATCGTTTACACCTTCGAGTCCATACACGAGACGAGGGTGGTTTGTCTTGAAACTGACCTGCGAGTCCACATTCGGGGCGAGGGTTTGGTATTCCATTGATCTCTTGTTTACTTGTTTTCCAGCAATTCATTTATGCATGCGTAGTCGTTCATACATTCATGTCTCATGATTCTTTAGCTCTTCTTGTTTATATCCTGGATTTCTTGCATGCATGATAAACTGTTAGAAAGGCTTGTATATGATGTATCTTGCTAGTCCTCTGAGGACCTAATGATCTCTTCAGGTTACCGGCACCTGAGCCAGGTGGAGACGAGCAGATGTTTGAGCCAGTATTGGACTATGGTACCACTGCAGACGAGGGTACTTTGATGATTAGTAGTTTGACTCAATTATTTCTATATCATGTACTATTTTATTCCGTCTACTCCTAGTGGATTTGTGTCCATCGGACGTGACCTGGTTTCATGATGAGCTTGATACTTCATTTTATATATTATCATTCTGTATACAGTTGATTGTGTCATATTTCGGTGGATGAGATCTAGACTGTCTTGTTAGATTCTGGGACTTGTTTATGTATTAGACAGCGTTCTACCATCGATGCTGCGGCATAGGCTGGGCTTGGACACGCCTCGTATCCGAAAAGCGGGTGCGGGTCATGACACTTGTGCTTGCATAATATATTCATTATTGATTCTCATATCTTATTTAATTAACCTCTTATGAATTAATTATGTCTTTGTCTAATAAAGCATATTTATACTTGTTTGAATTTGTGATAGCTTTTCAACTATTCATTAAGGATACATGATTATATAATTGAATTTCTATTTTTATATTGTTTATATATCTCTTATATTGATATAGATTTTTTTATAAATATCTTTATGGGAGCATATGAGTTAAGCTTAAGTCTTATATTGATTTGAAGAGTAATTGATTATTACTTGATATCTTCAAACTTTTGCTTACCTCATAGCTTAGATATTGATTCTTTTGACCAATTTGTATATCTATCATTGAATCAATTAGCTCATTCCTTAAACCCTTTTCTTGATCATATCTTCTTGGCTTTTTGGTTGACATTATGGATACATGATTTTAATTGATTTTTAAATCTTTTCATGTATGCCTATTTGAGATATATAATTTTATATATATTGATGATTCCTAACTTTTGATATTTATTTATCTTTTATCTTTAAGTTGGGATGTTGAGACGAAGTATATATTAATATCTTGCTCATAACTAATTTTGGATGTTATTTTAGATAATCACATGGTTTTTGCTTCATCTTGTATTTTAGATTTACCTTCTTTATTAGTGCACTTTTTCTAGTCTATATCTTCTATATATTTCTATAGTGCACTATGAAAACTTTTTGTAAAATGACTTAACCATCTTTAGCATTTAGCTTTCTTGATCAAGTTGGTTTTTCTTTGCTCATTCTTTGGATTTGTGCTTCTTTAGAATTATTGTTGCCCAATATTTTTATACCATATACGGATACATGTAAGTGATACATCAAATCCCTTATGTCTTTACCAATTATGGATTGAGCTTTTGTGTTGAAAATTTCTATTTCTAGAGAATATACTTATTTCATAATAGTTATAATATTTTATATTCTCTAGATCGATCCATTATTTCATTATCTTGGATTGATCTCAATACATGGCAAAAAGAATTGCATTATTGTATTTTTAATGGATATCTTTTTAGCCTTATTTTGATAAGAGTCTATTTTATTTATTTGTTATGCTCTTATCCTTACTTACTAAAGAGTCTATAAATCATTTTGTTCATTCACAATGTTTGCTCGTTTTTGTGTAATCTATGTTGAAGCAAGTATCTTTAATGTTACTGACCTAAGGTTTAATGAGCACATTTATTTTGTTAATGGTTTACCTCATTAATCTTAGTTAGCTATATAGCTTTCTTATTTATGATATATTTTGAGTTAGATAATTTTGGTTCACTTTCACTTTATCCTCTTGTATTCAATCTGTATATAATAAGCTAATTTACAAAAACAAGATTTGTATTTTGCCTTGATGTAATTTGCATTCTATTTTAGATACATATGTCTATTATCTAAATTAATTTGAAAATTTATGATTTGATCTTGTTTAGTTGAGGTTTGTGATTCTTTTCTATAATCGTTTTCCATACACATTGGTAAGCATCTCTTAAATTTCTCTTTTTTGAGTCTTAATTTTATCGGATTAACATTTACATCTCATTTTGACTAAATATGTAATCATTTAAATGAGATTGACTATTTCCTATATTTTTTTATTGATTTGTGAGATTTTATTACAAATATGGATATGAGATTTTCTCTTGATGAGATTTGTGTTTAATTTGTTAATTTTTCTTAATAATGATCCTAATGGTTGAGTAGTCCTAAATTATCTAATTATGTTTTTTCAAGTTAATTTATTACTCTACTTTGACTACTCATAGATTACCACATATAAGCCTTTGCGATTTGAACATTATTGGTTTTTATTTAGCATAGCAAGGTTTGGATATTACCCGTTGATGGGTACATATGTAATAAAAATACATTTGGTCCATGCAAAGTAATAACTTGATTGATTCACTCTTAATTAGACAATCATGGACATGATATTTTATTTTATTTTTGAGCTACAATATGTTTTTTTATCATTATTGTTTTAGTTGACTTTATTCCTCTTCATGATGACCTTTTTCTCAAAAGGTAACATACATTGATCTATTTTTTTAAATACGAATATTTCTATATAGTTTAATGTATGTCATCTTTTAATTATATATACTTAATTTGAATATTCTTTTGATTGTTCATCTTTAGTGTATATTAATTGGATATCTCTTCTTAACTAAAGATGATATTATTTGTTTTCGTGAAGATTTTATAGCCTATTATACATTGAGCAAGGGAGAAATCCATAGTCAATTTTCCCTTGGATCTTGAAATTATCTACTTTATAATATAAGTGCTTTGGAACTAGATACGCATATTTTGAGGGGGAACAAATAAATTATTTCAATTCATGTATATGTCGTATATCTAGTTCATCTTGGACCCATTTTCTTTATTTTTATATCTTATTGATCGAGCATGATATGCATATTTTATGAAGGATTTATCAGAGTACATGCGAATGTCTTTATTATCTTGTCTCTCTCATTTATAAGGGTATAAATAGTTCATCTTATCAGTATTAACTTGCTTATTTTATCTTGATGACTATTGAGCTTTCGTTGATTTGGCTTTCCATGTATGTTTAATTTCTTTTTGGCTTTCCTTGTTGAGGACTTACCTAAAATTCGTGATCTATACCAATATTGATAGTACTTTGAGGGGCATCATTCAAGTTGACTGAATTTTCCCTTCTCAAGTATGTTTCTCCTTCACCTTCATGTTTATCTAAAGGATATTCATATAACTTGTTAAGATAACTAAGTTCAAATGCATGAACTTGGGTAAGTGAATAGATTTGCAATTAATAAGATTATTTTATCTCAATTGTTCTCTCTTCAACCATGACTTTCGTGGGATAATCCAATAGCTATATTTATAGCCGTTGCATGATACATTAGGAAGATCCGACGGACATTCGCAGATGATCGACAGATATTCCATCAGTTGACTGAAAGTTGCCTTATTTTTACTTTTCATTACTTTGGTTATAAATAGTCTTGAACCCCTTCATTCAAGGTTGATGCTTTGAGCGTAAAATTTCTCATATACCAAAGTCTATCCACAAACAACTCTACCAAAGCTTTTACTTGTCTATCCACAAATTGTGTAAGAGTGTCTTTGAGTTGTAAATGTGAGAACTTTATATTTGTTGTAAGAAGATCAAAACCATCCGGTAAAGAAGTTAAAGTGATAAGCCTTCGGATCAAAGCTTGTGTGAAGTTGGAGAGTCTTCAGATCAAAGCTCTCGTGTATTGAAGTCAGAGAGGCCTTCGGATCAAAGCTCTCATGTAAGAAGTTGGTGAGCATTCAGATCAAACCTTACATTGTACTATTTATGATAATATTGGATTAAAGTCGAAGAGAGTTTCGGGACTGGAGTGCCCCAAGGGAGGATATCAGGATACATCGAGTGTCGATATTTTTATTGCTTCTTCTCTTGCGCTCTTAATTTTTAAATTGCCCATTAGCAATCTTATTGTGCTTGATTAGTAAGCTTGACCCTATGCACCCCCCTAGGTGTAGTGCCCCGTCCCACTCAGTCAATCGGAGGAATCGAAATGCCGACGACGTTTGGACTTAGCCTTACAAAGGCGACTCGAAGACATCCTCAGGTGGGGTAGTTTCGGTGAACTTGCCTCACATTTGCCTTCACATAATAAATCGCATGTTTTCAACTTGCACAAGTAGGCTTAATAATAAAAGAGAGGAATCCACAAAGCTAAAGGGAGTAATCCCGACGGGTCGAATTGAGATAGAATATGGAAAGGTCCAACGGTCGACTTAGAGTTGGTGCACGGCGTGCTTTGAAAATGACACTCGGTCCTTCGTCCCGTGGCTTGGGAGAAGGAAAGTTGGTCTACGACTCAAAACTATGAACTTGCATAAGTCATAGGCGTCGCCCGCGTAAATGCTCGACAAAGCATGCACGCTTCCGTAATGCAAGGCTTTGCATTGCCTTTGCACGTCCCTTGGGTTAAGTTGTAGGCTTGAGTAAGTTAGGCAAAGTTATGCCGGTCGACCTAAGTCATTCCAAGTGTTGTTCCGCTCATTCTGCGGTTGTCAAGTTAAATAGTCCCACGATCCCAAGGCCCGTCATAGGAGGTAGGGCTTGGGCGACAGCGTCGCATAGAGTTCAAATTGGCTTAAGGCATGATGCACGGACCCAGTGTTTAAGGCAAGGACCATAATTGATTCAAAGTAAGTTTTGAGAAAGGACTATTAAATAGGCGTTCATGAGTTGAACGAAAGGATAAGGTAACAAGAAAGGAATGCTCGCGACCGTGGGTCGTCGAGGGGTCTCAAGAATAGAAGTCTTGACCTTGGTTTTGAAAGAGATGGTAACTTTGGTAGAGGAATGACTGTGTGAGACGTCAGTTTGTGTCGAGTCTTGCATGGTCATTTGACAACTTGTCGATAAGGGCGATAAATCCTCGAGCGGCAACCCTTGGCCATGGGACCGACTCGACCTAGGAGGAAACAGGGTATAGTCGTGCATAAGGTTTCAGCACAGGTTAAGCGAAGACTTGCGACGGAGCTAGCTACTTGCGTCAAAAGGATCCCGATTAATAAAACTATACGTCAGGGTATAGCTTGTGATGCTAGTGGCCAAGTTGATATAGATGTCGGCAAATAGCGGCTATCCGCGTGTATGCCTTTGGATTGAGTTGAGTTGAAGGTGTGTACAGTTAGAACACAAAGTCTGGGCCTAAGATTGGGTTTCAACATAGGCTTCGTGTTTCAGCACGAGATGTGGCGTCGAGTCTCAAGTGTTGACATGTGAGTTACAAAAGTTGGGTTTGAGTTGTTCAAGTTTAAGTCAGGAATCGTCGCAAGGCAAGTCGGTCAAGTGACACTAAGTTCACAAGTCTCGATTTGGTCAGTTGGTGGTCAAAGTAGCAAGGGCCGCTAGGCGGCAAGGGCCGCGAGGCGGCGATATGGTTAAGTCTCACTAAATTGCGAGGCACGGCCTCAGCAAGAGTTTGTAGCACGATCATACAAAAAATGGAGCTTCATCGCGTAGTTGCATCTCTGATTTTAAGCCGTAAGGCAACCACGACTCGATAGGTTAGCGTTGTTGGCACGAGAAGGGTCTTGAGGCAAGGTATGAGTTAACATTGTCGTTGCAAGCACGAGATGGTCTAAAGACACAAAATAGGCAAGGCGTCGGTCATAAAACTGATCCTAAGACAAGACTAGAAAGACAATTGATAAGAAGGGATTATGTTGCACAAAGTAAAATAACGTGTCGGTTTTGTATGGGTGGGCGAGGAGCTCATTCTACCAGTACAATTGAGTACTGACAACCACATAGTTTTCATGTGCAGGCACAGGTAGAAGCTCGTGGCGTGGAGCTCGCTTGGATGCGTCAAGGCACGGAGTTCCTTGGCGATTCGAAGCGTGCGGCCGCATGGAGTAAAGACTTATACGGAACATAATGTATGAACGTCGCCTTCCGAAGCATCCGCTGGCTCGAGACATGTATTAAGAGATGAGAGAGAGCTAAGTGAACTTATAAAATGTGAGAAGAGTGAGCTTGAGGGATTGTAATCTTGGCCTTGCGCCCCCAATATAACCGTTGCTTCAATATCAATAAAGAGCTTCTTTAAATAACTTGTGTTTGTTCTAAATTTCTGCTGCATGTTCAATGTCTCTGTATGGCACTTCTGTGCGACGACCCCGTTACAGCCGCTGAAATCGGTCGTTATGGAACCCACCTTGCACGAGCGCAATCTAGGCTCGTGCGGCATCACGCCTTAACGAGGACAATCGCTCCTACGGGAGCAGGGCGTGACATAATGGTATCAGAGCACGGCTTTACATCCTTGGACTACCGATTGAATTCTTTAACTCCGTTGTTTTCGCAAACTCTAAAGTGTTGCTTCCGTATGTTGAAATCATTGGTGCGCTCTCTCTCAATTGTCCCACGGGATGTCCATACAATAAGTCTAACTATTTTGCAAAACATAGGAGAACAGTTTTTGATAAAACGAAAAGATGGTTTTGCGTAAGCACGGTTGGCTAAGTCGGACTGGGCATATACACCAAGGATTGCGTCGACCTTAGAAAAGTCGAGTGCGAGAATTGAATTGTGTCGGACGAGAATGAGTTGAACTCGATTGAGTAAAGTGAGATGACTATCGATAGGGGCGCTATTGAGCGACGATAACGTCGGTACGATATAAGTGAGCGTGCTTGGAAATTCGAGGAATGGTTCGAACGGGATTCGAAGAAGTCGATTTTGATTCGAATGATAGTTTTGAGGATTTGTTGGATGACTTCATCCCTGAGTGGTGTATGCGATTGCCTCAGGGATGTCGATCGATCGATTGAGGATTCGGGGTGTCGGTAAGTCTATCAGCAAGCGTCGTACATATACAAAGCCGTAGATTGAGTATCGTTGAACAAGTTATAGTCGTAAAAGATTTGACGATGTGTGATTCAAACAAATTAGAAATCGACATGCACGGGACGTGCACGGGATTGAAGATTTTGCGAGTATGAAACGTGGAAACGATTGAGTAGATAAATTGAATCGAAGAAAAGTTAGGATGTACGAATAGATGACTTGATCGAGGAAAATGATATATATCGTACATGAAAAGTTAGCACGGTAGGTAGATAGCACGCATGGAAGACTTGACTTTGAAGTTACGCAAATGACTCTAAGGATTGGATTGAATGTTGCTCGATGATTTGAGTTAGAAAGGATTGATGCGAATTGAGGAAATACGTTGGTCGATGAGTTAAGATAGACAGATAAACAATAAGTGAAATTGGTTCGAGGAAATTGATGTTGTGAATGGTTCGAGGGATAATGATCAAACTTGAAATTGAATATTGAGGAGATTATCTAGTTGGACGATAGCATCATTCGTACGACTCAAAATTGGTTGCAAAGGAAGATCGTCAGGTTACGCATATCGTCGATGTTATTTAGGCGTATCAAAGATCACTATGCGATAACTCGGGGGTACTCTGACTCGGCAAATGACAATCGTGCAAGTGTTATTGTTCGGTTGGATGCTATACTAAGGATTTTGATCGAGATGAATGTTGGATGAAAATAAAAGTGTCTTAATGGTTATGCAGATAACCACAGCGTCGACATTCTTGTCTTGCGCAAGCGCAACTCTAGCTTCGCACATACATCGTATCGGATTTGAGGCGATCGTTCCGCGTGAGCGCTGACATGGTGATTCATATCGCAGAAATGATCGAACTCGAAAAATCAGGACGTGTCTCGACTTGTCAGTTTGATACGAAGGACAATTCGAGGATTTTAGGACTTGCGATTGATGATTGAATAAACTTGAGGATTGAGTAGGTCCAATCCGCGCATCGAGAATGAATTAGTCTAGACGCAAAAGAAGAGTTACGTCCCGATGAGGATAATTATCCTGCGGAAGCGTACATGGTGATTCATGCCCACCGTGGATAATCTGACTCGCGTGAGATCGGGATGCAACGTATTGTTAAGTCAGATGACCTTGTGATCGATTTTGTGAATTGGGATAAATGACTTAGGGAGTATGAAATGTGAATTATGGCTTAGCGATGAATTGTGTCGTAGCGTGTTTGACTTGGAAGGATTGATAGGCAAATTATGTCGAACGTGTTTGAAGAAGTAGACTATGCAAGTTGCTTGTTGGATGAGCGATATGTTCATATCAAGGATTGGTTGAACGTGAGTTATCGTAGGATGGCTTTGCTGAACGACTAAGATCCCGTACGACGAATATTGGGATGTGTGTAGGGAATCGATGCTCGATGTTTAGAAATCGGAGTGATGCGAGCTTGGGTAGAAAACCCCGTACTATCAACTTGGTTTGACCTTAGGATGGGGTCAGTGTTGATATTGTTGTTTGGGAACTATGATTCCAATACTGACGGAAAGACATAGCCTAGCGGTTACGTAGAAGTCCGAGTACGAAGTGGTAGGATTTGTGGAGGTACCACTCACAAGTATCGGCTGACATGCATGTATATCAAGGACGCTTGAATGCGTGCATGATCCGACTCGAGTGGTAATGGCAGAATTCGCTATCACAAGTCTTGGCTGAAATGCATGTATTTTGGGGACGCCTAAAATATGTGCAAGATCCATAATAAGTGATACGTCGAATTTAAGTTAGACTTGAGAATAGGAAAGTGTCGAGGATTTTGAGACTGTAAGTTCTGAAGAAAAGATTGTGGGTAGCACGAGCGTGGCTCGGATTTGAAGGAACGCATAGGAGTAGTATGTACGAGAGTTATTGAATGTTGAGTAAAGGATAAGTCAATAAGAAAGTACTCAGTTAGTTTCGAGGATGAAACTTTTTCTGAGTGGTGTATGATGTAGTGCCCCGTCCCGCTCAGTCAATCGGAGGAATCGAAACGCCGACGGCGTTCGGACATAGCCTTACAACGGCGACTCGAAGACATCGCTCAGGTGGGGTAGTTTCGGTGAACTTGCCTCATCTTTACCTTCACATAATAAATCGCATGTTTTCAACTTGCACAAGTAGGCTCAATAATAAAAGAGAGGAATCCACATAGCTAAAGGGAGTAATCCCGACGGGTCGAATTGAGATAGAATATGGAAAGGCCCAACGGTCGACTTAGAGTTGGTGCACGGCGTGCTTTGAAAATAACACTCGGTCCTTCGTCCCGTGGCTTAGAAGAAGGAAAGTTGGTCTTCGACTCAAAACTATGAACTTGCCTAAGTTATAGGCGTCGCCCGCGTAAATGCTCGACAAAGCATGCACGCTTCCGTAATGCAAGGCTTTGCATAGCCTTTGCTCGTCCCTTGGGTTAAGTTGTAGGCTTGAGTAAGTTAGGCAAAGTTATGCCGGTCGACCTAAGTCATTCCAAGTGCTGTCCCGCTCATTCTGCGGTTGTCAAGTTAAATAGTCCCACGATCCCAAGGCCCGTCATAGGTGGTTGGGCTTGGGCGACAGCATCGCTTAGAGTTCAAATTGGCTTAAGACACGATGCCCGAACCCAATGTTTAAGGCAAGGACCACAATTGATTCGAAGTGAGTTTTGAGAAAGGACTATTAAATAGGCGTTCATGAGTTGAACGAAAGGATAAGGTAACAAGGAAGGAATGCTTGCGACCGTGGGTCGTCGAGGGGTCTCAAGAATAGAAGTCTTGACCTTGGTTTTAAAAGAGATGGTAACTTTGGTAGAGGAATGACTGTGTGAGACGTCAGTTTGTGTCGAGTCTTGCATGGTCATTTGACAACTTGTCGACAAGGACGATGAATCCTTGAGCGGCAACCCTTGGCCATGGGACCGACTCGGCCTAGGAGGAAATAGGGTATAGTCGTGCATAAGGTTTCAGCACAGGTTAAGCGGGGACTTGCGACGGAGCTAGCTACTTGCGTCGAAAGGATCCCGATTAACAAAACTATACGTCAAGGTATAGCTTGTGATGCTAGTGGCCAAGTTCATATAGATGTCGGCAAATAGCGGCTATCCGCGTGTATGCCTTTGGATTGAGTTGAGTTGAAGGTGTGTACAGTTAGAACACAAAGTTTGGGCCTAAGACTGGGTTTCAACATAGGCGTCGTACTTCAGCACGAGATGTGGCATCGAGTCTCAAGTGTTGACATGTGAGTTACAAAAGTTGGGTTTGAGTTGTTCAAGTTTAAGTCAGGAATCGCCACAAGGCAAGTCGGTCAAGTGACACTAAGTTCACAAGTCTCAATTTGGTCAGTTGGTGGTCAAAGTAGCAAGGGCCACGAGGCGACGATTTGGTTAAGTCTCACTAAATTGTGAAGCACGGCCTCAGCAAGGGTTTGTAACACGGTCACACAAAAAATGGAGCTTCATCGCGTAGTCGCGTCTCTGATTTTAAGCCGTAAGGCAACCACAACTCGATAGGTTAGCGTTGTTGGTACGAGAAGGGTCTTGAGGCAAGGTATGCGTTAACATTGTCGTTGCAAGCACGATATGGTCTAAAGACACAAAATAGGCAAGGCGTCGGTCATAAAACTGATCCTAAGGTAAGACTAGAAAGACAATTGATAAGAAGGGATTATGTTGCACAAAGTAAAATAACGTGTCAGTTTTGTATGGGAGGACGAGGAGCTCATTCCACCAGTACAGTTAAGTACTGACAACCACATAGTTTTTATGTGCAGGCACAGGTAGAAGCTCGTGGCGCAGAGCTCGCTTGGATGCGTCGAGGCACGGAGTTCCTTGGCGATTCAAAGCGTGCGGCCGCATGGAGTAAAGACTTATACGGACATAATGTATGAACGTCGCCTTCCGAAGCATCCGCTGGCTCAAGACATGTATTGGGAGATGAGAGAGAGCTGAGTGAACTTGTAAAATGTGAGAAGAGTGGGCTTGAGGGATTGTAATCTTGGCCTTGCGCCTCCAATGTAACCGTTGCTTCAATATCAATAAAGAGCTTCTTTGAATAACTTGTGTTTGTTCTAAATTTCTGATGCATGTTCAATATCTCTGCATAGGACTTCTGTGCGACGACCCCGTTGCAGCCGCTGAAATCGGCCGTTATGGAACCCGCCTTGCACGAGCGCAATCTATGCTCGTGCGGGATCACGCCTTAGCGAGGACGATCGCTCCTACGGGAGCGGTGCGTGACACTAGGGTGCTTCCAAACCGTAGCCAGTTAATAATAGAAAGTCATAGGGCTTGTTTGGACGTGATTGAGACGACATGATTGTTTAGAACTTAATTTACTGTGAATGTTTATTTGTTCGCTAAGGTATAATATTCTAGTTCCTCCTCTAGGGAGTTATACTGCCTAGTATTGATTATCCCTTTTTATATTATGTAGAACGTGCGTTGGTATCGCACGTTTTATTCTACAGCTTATTACTGCTCATATTATTACCTTTCATGTATGGTTTTCCTGTTGTTTATTTTTTGTTTTCCCTCGGCCTGTATTCGAGCTTTTCTTTTTGGTACTTTTTTTAGTTGGTCTAAGCAACCTTGGATTGTTCCCATATTTTTAATTACCAACCCTAAGGATCTTGTAGACATGACTTGTAGGGTGTACTTCAGTTCCAATCATATTATTTAGATAACTATACAGAAAAGGTTCTTCAGTCATCACTGTTTTATAATACAAACTTTATAATAATTATATGTATATTTTGACCGTTTAGCCTTAATTGTTTCCCATATATATGTTTGTCATTCTTATTGCTTCTTTTCAATATTTCATGTGGGTATGAGATCAGATTTGGTCATAGACTGTATTCTTACTAGGACACCTAACATGACTTACATCCATTATCCACTACAAGAAAATATGGTTTCTGTGACATGTACAGTTGTCACAAAAGTCGTGAAACTCGTCAGAACATATCTTCTGTGACGAGTACAGTGAGGACTTACTTCTATTACGTATACCTCCGTAGCTAAAAGAAAAAATGATGACTAAAATATGGCATCACAAAATATTTTCAACTGTGACTAGCAAACCTTGTCACCATGACATCACAAAACGTTTTCAACTTTAACAAGCAAACCATGTCACTAATAGTATTCTTTCCGTGACAACATACATCGTCATTATGAATGTTATAAGTGACGTACGATATTGTCACAAATAACATCTTATTGTAGATAAAAAAAATATTTTTATCCAATGTGATTCGAACACACAACATTTTACTCCATATCAAACATCCTACCATTACACCAAAACCATTAGTTTGAATTCCGCCAGAATAGGTCATAAGTGACATAATACACATTAAGTGACAAACATATTGTTACAATTCTTTAATGAAGTCACAAAATACACCTTAAGTGACAAGTATTTCACTTGTCACATAGAACTTATTGTTACAATTCTATAACAAAGACACAAAATACAAACAACGATTTTCACTTGTCACATAATATTGCTTAAGTGACAAGTATTTTAACTTGTCACAAAGAACTTGTTGTTACAATTCTTTAAAAAAAAAAGTCACAGAATACACCTTAAGTGACAATAATTTTTACTTGTGATATGAAACACCTTAAATGACAAGTATTTTCACTTGTCACATAGAACTTGTTATTACAATTCCATAAGGATGTCATAGAATATACCTTAAGTGACATGTATTTTCACTTTTCACATTAAATTTGCCTTTGATATGAGTCAAAAATTGAAATTTTATTTTAGTGACAACGTTTTGTGGCGACCAGTAAAATTATAGTCTAATTGTTGTCACAGAGTCAAATTATGACTAACAACAAAATTTACTTGTCACATAAATCTCTTTCAGTGACTAATTTTATACTTGTCACAAATTAATTGTTACGAGAACCCAAATTTCTTGTAGTGATCGTAATACGAGGTAATAGAGTACTTCTTATAGCCTATCTAGTCTTTGCCTGCTCTCCAAAATTCTGGTTATGGGACGTGATAGAAAATGTGAAGAGAATAGGAAAAGAATAAATTAAAAGAAAGAATCAATGTGGGAGTGAGATATTACATCCCCTTCATACATCCCTAGATTTCCTTTTTGTTCACCCACCAAAACTAGGATAGATGTTTACCCTTCCACTTAAGAGTTGCCATATTTCAAACTAGCTGGTCAAAACTACCATGAATGTTTATCAAACCATTCTTAAAATAATTTTAGGTTGGATAAAAAATGGCACGTGTCAACCCTACCTAGAGGGAAAGAGTAAACATTCACTCTACATCCCTGAATAGATGTCTCCATCAGCTAATGATTGGACAAATCTCAAAATATGGCTCTGATTGATATGTAGGGTCAAGGAGAGAAGGATTTCTGACTTCACAGAATAGGGAAAAACTTTGATACAGTAGGGGGTATCAATGTTTTGATACCCCCTGTGTATGAAATGTGGGTCCCTCCCACTTCGTAAAACGTGTACACATATATATATATACACATAAATTTTGAGGGGAACCACATGTCATACATATGGGTATCAAAACTTTGATACCCCCTACTGTATCAAAGTTTCTCTCACACACTACAAGTTTCGAACAAAAAACCACATGAAAATATAATCATACCCGGGGTTATTATACTTAATTTCCCAGAAAGAGTGACATGTGGGCCATGATCAAGTCTAATAGATTATAGTGTGTTTCTTTGGCCATGAACATACTAGTTAAGCCATGAATTACAGCAATATGGTTTGGATTGTTAAACAAGTTATTACATCTTGTAATTAACCAAAATTTTAATGTGTTAATCAATCAAATGGGTCTCAATCATGTCAGTATAATAGTCTAGGTTATCACTGTATCATAAGTATAGTATACAATACTGGTATAAATACAAATAGCAAGAAAGTATTCTTACACCAGGAAGGGACGATTTATCATGACAAAGATCCACTTCCAAAACATTTTTACTTGTTTTTTTTCCTGATAAATATCACTAATGTAATTCGAAGATAATTTTGTTGGAATTATTCAATAATAGGGACCACACATGTAAAATTAATTGTTTTGGGCTATCTAAATAATTAAGCCAAACTAAAGTGGTCTATTTGAAAATTGGCTTAAGGGTATAATTGTCATGGAAATAATGTTTAGATATCGAAGATAATTTTAATTTGATGAGGGGCCAAATTAGAAATATTAAAACATATAAATATATGTATTCATTAGGGTTATGGTCCCCAACTCATACGGCCACCAAAGAGAGGGTTTCTCTATTCTCTTATGTATCCCCATCAACAAAGAGAGGAACAAAGATTTCATCTTTGTTATTAAGGGTCGTAGCGGGTTGGAAGATCGAACCCAATAAAGAGAAGTTCGCTTCAAGATCCATCAAGTTTAGCAATTGATTCAGGTACGCTTCCGTAATTTAATTTATGTTTTTCATCTCATGAATCGACATGGTACATTAAATATCTAACAAGTGGTATCAGAGCCTCCATGTTTGATTTATGAGTTTGAAGTTGTCAGGTTTAATTTTTGTTATTGGTCAAAAACCTAGATCGTTTGATCTAATTTAATTTATGGTTCCTAACTTTCCATCAAAATTGAGATATGCATACAATTATATAATGTAGTTGTTGATGTGCTCTTATGTACATATATATTGTGTCACGCCCCAGAGCCAAAATACTGGAGAGCGGGGGACAGACACAGCCAGCTACGTACATTGAAGTATAATCTACCTCGAGATATGGTCACGGCTGTCTAGATGCATGAGGGTTTATCTACAAGCCAACAGTCTCTTATAGTCATGAACAAGCCTAGTATATCAATCTCAAGCAAGTAAGTAAATGTTACAAGATGTTGGATCATCAAACATACAAAGTAAGGCGTTCCAAACATTACATATTCAGATGATCATGAAGCTAGTCATACAAAATGTGAAGACTAGCAAGAGTTTCAGTCATACTTGATCAACCCTAGGATTTGTCAATCATGTTATAGCCGGTAGGCAGACAGTAAGTAAAGTTGCAAACGAGCTAACACTTGCTCGGTGGCTAAACGCCTTAAAAGAATATTTTTACAAGGGAGTGGGAGAGCAAAATAAGAACCCACTCGTTGCCAGGGTTGCGCCTAGTGGTCACCATCTAGCCGGAAGACAGGAAGATCCTCGGAAGCTACTCCAAAATCTGGCCATACAAAACCAGCTGGGTCAGACCCCAGAAAGAGCAAGTGCCACAAGTGAGGCTTCACTTAAGAACTAAAACCAGCATATTAGCACATAAGGATATAAATGAATTAACAAAAGACATGAGTTAGGGAAAACAGGGCGATAAACGATATGATAACTAAAGAACTATTCCGGTAACCAAGTTACAACCAGTAAACCAAATAAGGACCGGGGTTGTAATATTTCACCTGAACAGAACTTAGTCTCTAACCAATTATCGATAAGGTAAAGCATACATAAGCATGTTCTGAGATAGCCATGTACTGGATCTAGGAAAGACTAGACAAGACTCCATCCATCAATCACGGCCAAGCAATGAGTACGGCTTAATACTTTAACTAACTAGGTTTATCACAAGCCTAGCTACTAAAATATGTATCGAGATGTTCCAACAGCCACAAGACCTGCAGTCTTAATCCAGATTATCCGGTCACAAGTTGAGAGAGTTGGATTATGTGACTTAGAGATGCAACACATGACAGTGTGCTGGAAATGTGTCCTACTCGATGGCAGGCTACAAGTCCAATTAGAGCGCCCAGATAACGGGACTGCCTGTAGCTGGAAAACCTCTTTATGGACTACTTGATCAATCTAGTTATTATCCTAGTCAGATTCAGTACGAATTTATGATCGTAGAAATTAGGAATTCATATCCTAGACATGATGCAAGATGAGACATGTAACTTATACAAGCACAAACACCCACGGTGTCAAGATTAGAGTTAATTAGCAAATCCAGGTAGATGTCGCAACAACGTATTGAGATTATCATTTAGGTTTACTTTATCAAGTTAAGAGTGCGTCACAACGGACCACCATCAAGAATTATCATGTCCAGTTACTTGTCAAGAGTGCACCACGACGGGTCACTATCAAGAATTATCATGATACTTGATACTTGTTAAGAGTGTGCCTTAACAGGCCACTATCGTATTCTATCCTTACATTATCATGAATAAGAGGAACTCGCATAAAATAGCTAATAACATATTCTTGAAGCCAAGGAAAAGATCTACAACTTTAATGTCTTGAATTTTTCCAGATTTTAGCTACAAAACAGCTCAAAGAAGCAAAAACAGTCATTTGGAGTGGCCTGCGCGCAAGTTGCGCGGGCAAAATCGCCCACGGTGCACGTGCGCGCAAGCACCGCACGCGGGCGTGTGGCCGTGCAAGTTGCACATTGCGCGCGAGCAAAATCGCCCATGGTGCACGTTGTGCGCAAGCGCGGCGCCCGGTCGTGGGGCAGTGAAGTACGCGGGCGCGCGGCGCGCAAGTTGTGCGTTGCGCGCGAGCAAAATTGCCTACGGCGCACGTTGCGAGCAAGCGCGGCACGCGGGCGCACGGCAGCGAAGACACTGCGTGCGGCACTGTTCATCGTCCCGACAGCACCAAAAGGTGAGGGGAACCTGTGAACTCAAAAATAGCATAACTTTCTCAAACGAAGTCGAAATCAAGCGGTTTAAAAGCCAAAATTGGATAGAATTAAATTTTCTACAACATGGAACCATTAGATCTCGAAAATAACTAATTTTCAGAGATCATAACCAAGAAAAACTAAAAAGTTACAAACTTAGATCTACAAGAATTCTTCTATCAAACCCAAAAATGACAATTCCTAAAGAGGCTTAGAATCGAGTATGAAAGAGAATGGAACAATAAAACTTGAGATCGATTATGGAGCAAGTTGCACTTGCCTAGGTTTGGTAGGTGGGAGGAGTAAATGAGAAAGATGAAGAAGTAAATGCAAAATAATAGAGGAGAGAGATGGAGTTGACTTATATAGCAACCCCTCTCATCTCAACCCATATAAACCAAACCAAGCCAAGCCAAGCCAAGTCAAGTCATGTTGAACCAAGTTGAACCAATCAAGTCAAGATTTAAAACAAGGCTAAGCTAAGCAAGATAAGTCAAAATACGGACCACCTGACAATTATCAGAAATCAGTATACGTACCTTGAAAAATACGTATAACGGGAAACGGAAGTGGCATATTGTATCGCACTGGTTATAGTTTCGATCCTTTGAATATTGGCATGAAAATATTTATTAACAAAATGTTCATATTCTGATGATGAGAGTTTGCATTTCTCGGACCGAGATGCCACTCCACGGATTTTTTTTTGGTTATAGGAACAACAAGCTATAGCCTCAAACCTTTAATTGATTCAGGTCATGATAGAGGAATATATGGTGGTTTGTTGTGCTTTTACCATCTTAGAATGTTTGGGTTCTCCAGATTTTTATTTTTTACATTGTTGTGCACGAAGGGCTTAGCAACAAGCCATGAAGTACTAGTTTCTTTTATGTTTGTTAACATGGATTCAGCTTCTTAACTTGGTTTCAAAGAACCAAATAATGGTTTTGTTGATATATTTTTTCGGCAAATAATTTGTGAAGGTCTAATTTTGCAATGGACACACAAAAAGAAGAAGACTACTTTAACATGTCAACTTGGGATTTACTCAAGATTTGAGTGCATCTTATAAGGGAATATTGTATGAGATTTGCCTCATGAGTAATATTTCATAAAACTTTAGTATGTTAGAGATATATTTGTTTTGATCTCTAATGGAGTCAACAAAGTTGGAATTTCTGAGTATTCTCTGTTGTGAACACATAAATTATGAAATGGTATGCATGTACATACTATATTTTATTGCCGGCCACCTACTATAATTTTATAATATTAGGAAGTCTAATAGGCAAGCTTTCAATATTGTATGTAATATCATAAAGATATTGGATGATTATTGTCTGTATGGTTTATTAGAAGAATATTATCCTCTTTGGATATATATTTTTAGTAGATTTTTTTATGTAGTCTTTTCATGCATATATTCAGTAAAATTTGTTACTGTAATCTGTTGACCTATGATTATTTGAATTGAGTAATAATCTTTTAAATATGCATGTACATAAAATTTTGGACATGATTCTGTTTTGTAAAATTTAGTTAACATTCAAATATTTGGTGCCTTTTGTGACTAGCAATAGTTGTCTAATATTCTAAGCAGACTCATTGAAATAAGAAGTCACAAAAGTGACCTCTCTTGCATAGATAGCCTATACGGGATGTCGGATGTTTGTGTGTGTATATTCATGCGAGTATTAGTCGGCCCAAAAGAAGGTTAATACTTGACCGAATTGCACACATACTTGTAGTGATAAATGTGTGACAATTGTAAAGTTTACATGTGAATAATAACCCGATCCAAAGATAGGCTTATTATTTGACATAACTTATTGTCAACGTTTGATCGTTACACCAAGAGTACCACTTGCAGTTAATATCACTATCCAAAGACTTGATATTAATGATGTACTAGGTATCTTGAGATGGGCTTCACCATTATTTGAATTTGACTATATTTTACTCTTTGGTTATAAATTAGATCATGTCATTTTGTTGTTGTTTTGTTCTTTTTACAGTTAATGTTGCTATAATATATGCCAATACGAATTTAATTTTCATGTTTAATGGGATAAAATTTAAGGGCAAAAAAAATAAATAAATACAGAAGCTGCTAAGGGTCCAAATCAAATGAAACAAAAATATAAAACTAAGGGTTATTTCTTTTGTGACAAGCCAGGACACATAAGGAAGAAATGTATAAAGTACCACGCATGACGTATAAAGAAAAGTACATTTCTAAATTTGGTCTGTTCTTAGGTTAATTTAGACTTAGTACCTAAAAACACATGGTGGTTAGATTCTGGTGCTACTACCCACATTAGTATTTATAAACAAGGTTGTCTGAGCTACCGAAGCCAATTGATGGTGAAAGATACACCTATGTGGTTGACGGCAAATCGGTAGAAGTGAAAGCAACAAGACATTTTAGGTTATTTTTAGGAACTATTATTATTTGGATTTGATAGACACTTTTATTGTACCGTCTTTTAGACGGAATTTGGTTTCAGTTTCCTTAGTGGATAAGTCTGGTTATCATTGTTCATTTGGAAATAATAAGTTTAGTCTATCTTTAAATTTAAATATTATTGATAACGGTTCCTTTAAGATTTATGATAACCTATATTCACGTGAAACTATTGCATCTTAATACAATGAAACCTTGCAAGTGGAGTCATGTGGTACTAAACACAAAATTAACAATAAATATTTTTTAGCCTCATTATGACATAAGTGATTAGGTCACATCTCTAGAAATAGAGTTGAACGACTTGTGTCTGATAAGATTTCGATTTCATTGACTTTATAGACTTTATTGTCTATATTAATGTGTAAAGGAAATACAGACCAAAGTTAAATTGTAAGCAGCTACTTCATTGACTATGTTGACAAATCGAGGGGTTAATTATTATACGGTCCCACACTAAGAATTTTTTTTGAGACGAGAAGTATAATATTTTTTGAGGATGTTAAGTTTGAGGGAGAAATAAAGTCAGGCTCATTGTCTTTGAGAAGGAATCAATTACGATTCCTACTATCACTTTTGACGATGTGCAGGATTCTATACCTGTCATGATCAAGAAGTGAATTCGGAGCCTCAATAAGACAATGTCGAATTACCTCTATAAGTCGTTGTTGAGATACCTTAACAACGACAACGTAGCGGCACCCCATTCAAGATAAGGTAATTATTCCTAAGGAACAAACTCAACAACCTCAAGAACCGGTAATATTAAGATGGTCCACCAGAGAAAGGAGAAATATAATTTCGGATAATATTTGTCATATTTCTCTAGGAACGTAAGAAAGACTATGGATACTGGAAGATGATCTAATCAACTTCCATCAGGCCATGAAAAGTTCCAGTTCTCAAAGTGGATTGATACAATAAATAAGGATTATAAGTCCATGCAAGACAATAAAGTTTAAGAACTTGTCCCATTACCAACAGATTTGAAGTCCATTGGTTGCAAATGGACATTTAGAACCAAAAAGGATTCGAATGGTCATGTGGAGAGGTATAAAGTACTTCTTGTAGCTAGTGACTTTACTCAATGGTTTGGGATTGATTTTAAAGAGTTTTTTCTCTTCGGTATCTTTGAAAAATTCCTTTAAAACAATCATAGCACATGTTGCACATTTTGATCTTGAATTACATTAAATGGATGTCAAAATTGTGTTTCTCAATGGTAACATCGACGAAACAATTTATAGTGCATGCAGAAAATTTTGTGTCGAAAGACCCAAAGAATATGGTTTACAAATTGACAAAATCTATTCATAGACTCAAGCAGGATTCTCGTCAAAGGTACTTAAAGTTTTACCAGTGATTATCTCGTTTGGTTTTTGAGATAAACACTATTAAAGATTGTGTATATTACTAGGAGTAAACAATTTTCTTTAGTTATATACGTTGATGACATACTGCTTGCCAAAAAAATGATATAGGTATATTGTACGACACTAATTTTTTTTACCAAATTACTTTCAGAAGAACTATCTTGGTGTCGTTTCTTTTGTATTAGACTTCGCTTCGTTCTTCAAGGAGACCCAAATCCAGATATACCGTAATCGTTCTCGAGATATTCTTGGATTATCACAAAATATTTATATCAATAAAGTGCTTAAAAGATTTGGCATGCAGGAATACAAACAAGGTGACAACCCTTTCGTTAAAGGAGACAAGTTCAGTATCAGTCAAGTGCCCTAAGATTAGCCTTAAAATTAAGAAAATACAATAGATTTTTCATTCATGATTAGTGAGGAAGTCTAATGTATGCTCAAGTATGTACGCGTTAGGATATTGCGTACATATTCAGATGTTAGGCAGATATTTTAAGCAAATATGGATGGATCATTGGGTAGCAGCCAAACTACTTAAGTAATTAATAGAGAACAAAGAATTATATGCTCTTTGTAGGAGATCGGATAATTTTGGAGATCATAAGGTATTCCGACTCCGATTTTGTTGGATGCCAACATAGCAAGAGATCCATATCAGGTTATGCTGATTAATGGAGATATATTTTGGATGAGTGTCAAACATGCACTCATAATTTCTTCCACCATGGCAACAAGATTTATAACATGTTATGGGACATCTATTCAGAGAATATGGTTGTGAATTTTTGTCACAAGACTGCGCCTACAGTACGGTGTTAAAAGACCACATAAAATTATGGTGTGACAATAAATCAACAGTAATGTATTCCAATAACAACAGAAACTTGTATAAGTCAAGGATATTGACATAAAGTTTCTAGTTGTGAAAGAAAGAATTCAGAATGGTTAAAGTGTCCATATAGTACATTATGACAAACTCCATTTTAGCGGATCCGCTCACAAAAAAATTATCACCCAAGGTCTTTCATGAGCACACTGCTCATATGGGTGTTATCTCATTTGATGATATGTCACTTTAGTGGGAGTTTGTTTTATATATTTGGGTGCTATTTGGTTTTGGACATATTTATGTATTAAAGTATTTTGGATATTTACCTGATCAGATATATGGAAAATTCAGTTCATTCTGTTTTCATTATGTTAAAGTATTTGATCTCACTAAAGTTAAGGAGGACCAGTTGGAAATAGACATGTATTGATCACATTGCGTGTAATTTTATGCTACGCATCCATGATTGATCTATATCGTTTAACTATATTGGTATATGTGACCATTGATGGTTTAGTTACGCTATATGTGACGAATGCCGCTTTGATCCTATGTTGATATGGTTAATGGACGAGATTGTCCGAATATACCCTAAGGATTAAGATATCAACTTATAAGCTCACTTAGGTTAACACAATTATAAGGTTACATATGTGACCCGGTGAAAGATTGTTGGAATTATTCAATAATAGGGGCCACACATGTAAAATTAATTGTGCTGGGCTATCTAAATAATTAAGCCAAACTAAAGTGGTCGATTTGGAAATTGGCTTAAGGGTATGATTGTCATGGAAATAATGTGTAGATACCGGAGATAATTCTAATTTGATTAGGGGCCAAATTATAAATATCAAAACATATAAATATATGTATTCATTAAGGTTATGGTCCCCAACTCATACAGCCACCAAAGAGAGGGTTTCTCTATTCTCTTATGTATCCCCATCAACAAAGAGAGGAACAAAGATTTTATCTTTGTTATTAAGGGCCGTAGCGGGTTGGAAGATCGAACCCAATAAAGAGACGTTCGCTTCAAGATCCATCAAGTCTAGCAATGGATTTAGATACGCTTCCGCAATTTAATTTATGTTTTTCATCTCATGAATCGACATGGTACAATAAATATCTAACAAATTTTTGTCCCATTGTTCAACTTTTTTTTTTTTTACTTCAGATGATTTTTGTGTTTAGTGTAGGATGATTGTACAGTAGTCTGAAGTTACTTATTTTTGTTTTTTTTAAAAATAAATAAATAATAATAATGAAAGAAATAAAGTAAATAAAGAACAAAGCAAAAAAAAAGGATGTTCTCGATTTATGTTAAAGCTTTTATTGTTTGTCAATATTGTATGCCTATCCAAATATTAGTCGATGTGAACTCTAAGTTGGCGAGAGAAATGTCCAATTGGCGTCAAAATTGCCGCATTTTATCAAGGAAAAAGTAAAAAAATCACTAGCGTACATAACTATGACGTTTGTAGTTTATTTTGTTTCTTTGTTTTTGCTCTTACCGTCATTTTCTCTCGATTACTCAATCAAGATTCCACATCCCCATCATCCACTCCTCACCATCCATGTAATGCTAAGCATTTGTACTGACACACTTATAGTTGTTGGCTAAACAGCACCTACAGCTTGACCATCGACAACGATAGCTCTGGGCAATGGGCATGGAACTAAATGGTCAGTTTCGACTGTTCAGTCACATTTGGTTGGCAAAATCAAACTTTAAAAAAAATTATTTATTTTTTGTGTTTAGAAGTCAAAGAAAAAAAATAGAAAAAGGAAATGGTTAAAGAAAATATAAAGTAAAATAGTTTATCCATTCCAAGGTTTTTTTTTTCTGTCAATTTTTTTTCATTTATTGTAGAAGTTTAGGACTAAACTATTCATGATCTTTTTAATAATAAATTTTTTTAATAGGAACTATAATTTTTCATGTTCATGGAAAGAATAAAAAAAGTTCTTTTTCTTTGGGCCTATTTGGTTGGAGATAACTCGGCTGGATTTCAAAATTTAGATGAAAGTCGAGGTGTGTTTCAGGCCGAGCCGACCTGTGGCCCAGGTCAACCGGGTTTGCTCGAATCAAGGCAGGGCCGGGCCGGGCTCAACCGGGGGGAAGAAGCGGGACGGGCAAAAAGAAAAAATGGAACCCATGACCTACTCGGGCTGGGCCAGGTCGAACCGAGCTGGGTCCGGGCCGGTTCAGGTTTGGGTCCGGTCCGGCCCAATTTTTTTAGAGAAAAAATTTGGAAATAAAAAATAAAATTTTGAGATGTAAAAATTCAAAAAAATTGAATTTTTTTATTAATGTTATTATAATTTAAATATAATATAACATTACTAGCAAAAACAAATTGAGAAGAAAAATCTTGCTAACTTTTTATTACTGCCAATGTAATTTAAATATTATATAACATTAACTAAAAAACAAAATTTAAATTTGTAAATTGATATTTTATTTTCATAAAATTTGTAATAAAATGTACAAGTATTTTTTTTTTTTTTTTTTTTGACCTTCAACGTCCGTCTTTCATTCAAGATTATTGCTCAGCTCCTCATCCAGTAGTGCCCTCCAAAGCAAATAATTGAAAGTCTAGCTCACTTATGTCGGCACTTTCGTCTTATAAATTTTGAGTTTATTTTTTTTCGCACGAACACAATCTTTAACACAGACCCAAGCTCCAAAAAAATCTGGCAGCATCCTACTCTCCTTCTTGCGTAGTGTCCTTGAACCTACACTAAAACAAGATTCTGATGCTACTGTGGATACAAGGACCATTAGAAATCACGTGCTATAGAAGAAAATATAGGATACATTTTTTGTGTCTCTTCCACCATTCTAAAATTGAAAAATAAGATGAAGAATCATCTTCATCTTCTTCATAAGAATTTAAATATAAAGACAATACTTTAATGGGTAGGGAAGATTATTTTTGTTTCTTCCTTTGCAGTACACTTTTAGCATGTGATAATTTAGACATAAATCAGAGCTACTACTACTACTACTACCTTGAATGGTTGTTTTGGGTTGGCTCGATATAACCTTTTCTTCATATAAAATAATTAAAGAAACTAAAACATCTTTAATTTATACTTTCAAGTTACCTACATCAACATTCATTTCGTCATTAAAATTGTCTAACAATAAAAATATGCCATCTAATTTAATCTTAGGATCAAAAATCGAAGCCAAACAAATAAACTTTAGACAAAATACATGTAGCACTGTAAAATAATTCTAAAAATTCATAAATAAAATTAGCAATTAACTAATCTTTAGTTACTTGATAATCAAAACTTAGATTAACATTACAATAATGAGTAATAACATTTTTAAATTTCATAAAGATTTCAACATTAAATAAGCAAAGTTTCATCTATATGGTGCATCTTTAACAAATCTCTTAAAAGTTATATCATATTGTGCACATACAGTTTTAAAAGCTTGTTCCCTACTTGCAGAAGTGCTCAAATTTTGTAAACATACTATAAGACTTTCTAAGTTTTCTTGAAAAGAATAAAAGATATTCTTATACAATTAAATTAATAATATGACAACCACATCTAACATGAAAAAATTGTCCTTCTACTATAGGAAAAAATTGAGAACATAAAATATTAATACAAGAAGTGTTATTAGTAGAATTATAAAAAACAATTGAAAAAAATTATTGTGGATATCATATTCACGTAAAAGTTGTATTATTGTGCTTCCGATTACAGAGCCAGTATGTGAAAATTCTAAAGGTCGTAGACAAAGTATACGTTTTTGCAACGTCCAGTTCGAATCTATATAATGTGTTGTGATACAAATATAAGCATAATTTTGTTTAGTAGTCCATGTAGGACCGATTGTAGGAACGAGTTGTAAAGAACAAAACTCTAGAGGGGGTGAATAGAGTAGGCAGCAGAAATTAACTATTTAAAAATATTAGTAACAAGATCACATAAAATATATATCACAGATATGTAAATGAAAAGTAGAGAGTAGAGAGCAAACGCAAACACAAGGATGTATACTGGTTTTTCTCTTGTGGGGACTCGTCCAGTCGGAAGAACTCCAGCTTCCAGTTGAATCTACTATAGAAAATTACCACAAGTTTCCATCCGAAGTTCTTGCAACTTCTACAACGCGAGCTTTGATCCGAAGTACTCGACAAACTTTAATTGTGAAGTATCTTTCTTCAATCAAGCCTCTGATTACAATCACTCTGAAAATTCTAGGCCGTACCGCACTGACAAATCGACTAGAGGATTGTAACTGGCTTGGGATTTGAAAATGAATAGCTCAAAACGCTTTGGAAGAAGTAGTAGGCTTATAGAGAAGAGATATGAAAGTGAATTGGTGAATTGAAATGATCGAAATCCTTCTCTATTTATAGTTTTTCCAAAGGCAGAATTCTGACAGAATTCCGGCAGAATTCTGGCAAAACTCTATGAGAAAATCTCATTGGGATTCGTAACTGCAGGAAGACCAAGTTCAAAAAGCAACGTTCACTAACCAAACTCTAGCCGAATTCGAGCCAAATTCGCCTGGAGTTCTGTTAGGATTTTTGCAAATTAATTTTTGGGCTTTTTGAAAAGTCAAACAGTTAGAAAATAGTTTGAGCTTTTACAAGTGGGCTTATTTTCAAAATGAAAGTGTATTTTTAAAATATTTCTTGGATGGCCTATTTGTCAGTTTGATACAGAATACGATTCAGTATGATACAGTTTACATCGTATTCCTAGACTCAATAAATATTAAAAATACATTGATCAAATAGGAAAACCAATAGCCCTTTGATGACGTATTTCTTCAGATATTTGAGCAAACATGAAGACGCCTTTTTTCTTGACGGCAGTCGTCCAAAGATAAACAGATCTGGAAATCTGAATACCTTTCGGGGGCTTCGCCCTCAAATCCCCACGGGGGTGCTGTCCCCTCGACCCCTGTCCGATGATCGGGCAGCGGAATCCACGATACGAGGCCACGGATAGGTCGTTGAGCGGTTTAGAGAATCTTCTTGTATAATACCGTCTTTGGCCTATTAATAATTCTCCAAAGTCTCCTTGTATAATGTCGTCTATGGTCCATCATTAATTCTCTATTGCATATGTCCCGATTTGACAAAGCTTGATCATGCTTACTGCATGTCTACAAGTACATGTTAGACAAACAGAACAATATGATACAAGCTTATGTAGCTCAACAATATTGATATAGTGAACATTTAGGACAATGCTAAGTTTAAGTAGCAACATGATAGTGATTACATGAATATTAGTGACGTCATTATCTTAAACTCAATTGATTAGCCATATTCATAAACATGATATAATCATTGGACTAATAGTCCATATATCAAAAGTTAAAGCAAATTTAGTAACATTTAAAAAACTTTGTTTTAAAGCTATCCTTTCTTTTGAAAGATTTTTATAGCATCTGATCTAGTAATAGATCTAGAAAGTCTAGTAAAATAAGGATTAAGAGTAGTACTTGCAAAATCATAATACTAATCATTCTCACCGAATATAAAAGGTTGTTCATCACAAATAATATATTTTGTTAACTCAATTTTGTTACGAGCATCAGAATAAGCAAAGCGACCAGTAGACGTTCCTTGAGGATCGGGGCTTATATGTGTTTGTCTAGCATGCAATGTGTCCTTGCCATATCATTTTTCATAGTCTTTTTAAAGTGCAATTGCCAATATTTTTTTTATTTACAATTTTTTTATATTTTTTGCACTATGCACCTTCAGATATTGGTTTTTGAATTTTTTTTATTTATTTGGATCTAAAACCAGTGCACCCTCATTATCAGTAACATATATTTTTTTCAAAAAATTCTCATAAAACTTATTTTTGCCTATTAAAAACATTAGTAGCCATACTTCTAACTTCAAGAGGTTATATTTGTGTCGGTGGCACAGAATCAGGAATAGAATTATTTTCACAAATCAGCATAATAAGCAAAAAAAATTTGAATCATCTCCATAAGGGTGGTTAGAACCAGTAGCTCCTATGTTTTAATAATTAATTTTCAGAAAAAAAAAGAGGAGAAGAATTTGTTTTTTACCAAAAAAATAGAGAGTGGGAGGAAAGAAAAATTTTGAATCAGAAAAGAAAAAAGAAAAATATTACCTAATATTAAAATTGATTGAAATTCCAACTTGAAGCCTCTAAAACATTTTGCACAAGTTGCAGCCCCAAGAATACTGCACTTTGGACTCCATAAAGTTGCACTTCAATATTCAAAAAGTTGTTACTTCAATCTTTAGAAATTGCTTTACTTTTAAATTTTGTAAGAGAGGAAAGAAATTTTGGTTGTGGTTAATTTTCATGATTTATGAGCTATTTATAGAATGTTTTGGTACAAAATAGCCCCAAATACACCTAAAATATAGTGGTTATAAAGTTTTTTTGGTCATTTTTAGCAAAACGATAAAAGACCCCTAAAATGGCCAACAAAATAGGGGTATTTTGGTTAAATTACCCCCCAACAAATCTATTGGGGATGAACCAATTATTTGGGCCTGAACCAGTTCATTGAACCGGACCGGGCTGTGTCATGTCACGCCCCGATTCCAAAGAATCGATAGTCTTCACCCAGGCAGGATGTTGTGCGAGCCTAAGTTGCACTCGCATAAGACAGTTTCATAAGGTTATCCGAAACACAACATCTAATAGTGTATGCAGAGACATTGAACAACACATTTGAAACATAATTTTTTTTTTACTTTATTAGTAATGAACATCATTTACAAGACTCTATTACATTAGTTGTCATGCAGACTTATGACTCAAATACAAAACGAACGCTGATGAGATAATCGTTTCATATATTACATCTCTTTTATACAACCAAAACATTCAAGGCACCTACTATCGAGGGGAGTCAAGCCATCTTCTTCTGGACTGAAATGCAGAGTCTTCAAAGGAATTGAAACAAGCCTTAGGCACATGAAAGAGGCCTAAAAATGCACAAGCGTTGCCTTCAGTTAAGTGGCACGCTCTACCTGGTTCGGAGTACCTATGGAGAGCAAGGATTAACATATTATCGTATACTGGTGAATGACAAATTAAATACCATGCTCTTCTCCATATTGTTCTGCATATTGTTTGGCATAGGCTTGTGGTTTCAGTGACCTTCACATATACATTCACATATAAATTTACATACATATACATTTACATACACTAGAGCGTGTCATTGCAGTATGAGACTTACCATGTTCTTCTCCATTAATTGTTATTGTTTACTAGCATAGTGTATGTAAATGTATATGTGAAGGTCACTGAAACCACAAGCCATGCCGGACTATAGCTTGGTTTAAACGGCGACCCTTTGAATACAAGTAGCAAGCCTCGCTGAAAGCTCCCGAACAACCTGTGCTAGTATGCAGCAGCAGTTAGCCTTGTTTCCCCCTAGGTCAAATCGGTCCCGTGGACTCGGGATAGTCGTTCGATGAAACTATACATCATGCACAAGTTGCAAGACTAAACTAGTTGCTCAAGCATGGTCTAACATAAGAACTTAACCATTTTCATCATGTTCCGCCTTATCGTGGCAACATTTATTCAACGAATCAATATTTTGCTTATAATAGTTCTATAGTAGGAATAATATAACAAGCACATAACAGTTTCATGGCATACCAGTTTTACAATGAGTATACGTGAGAAATCGTGCAACAGTTCATTGAAAACAAGCATTCGTGTTCTTGTATTTTCAATTAACATTCTATGGATTGATTTAAGAACAAAAGGGTAAAAAGGGGAGAACGATTAGGAATAATATAACAAGCATGTAGCAGCTTATGGCATTGTAGTTTTACAGCGAGTATACTTGAGAAATCGTGCAACAGTTCATTGGAAATAAGCATTCGTGTTCTTGCATCTTCAACTAACATTCTATGGATTGATTGGAGAACAAGAGGTTAAAAGGGGAGAAGGGTCCAACCACTCACCTTGATTTCATATAAGGCGAGGGAAAGAAGGTACGTTGTGCTAGACGGCGCCTACACGATGTCACGCCCTAATTCGGTAGAATCGTAGTCATCCGACGGACGTGATGACGTACGAGCCTAGGTTGTGCTCGCACAAGGCACATTCATAAGATTATCTGAAATAGAATAGCAAATAGAGTACACTAAAATTAAACAATATATTTACAACAACAACAAAATTGTCTTTCATCGATAATAAACTTGTTTACAAGACTCGTTTACAAAAGGTGTCGCACGACTTACAAAAGTGACTCCGATGAGATAGTCGTTACATACATTTACATCCTTTTATACATGAGCAACAAAACACTCTCTTGGACATGGAATACGAGAGAATTGATGAGACATGGGTCTTGATCAGAGTCTGCAAACTGTAAGAGGTAGCCTTCCCACACTAGCAAGGCTTCAAAATGTTACAAGCATCACCTTCAGTTCCTAGGCACGCTTTCTTGGTTCAGAGCACCTGTGGAGAGCGAGGCTCAGTACATTATCGTATACTTGTGGGTGGCTAATTAAGTTTTGTGCTCTTATTTAGTTTAAGAAGTTATGGGAAACAAGCATATATAATTGGTGATCTTTCTAGCCATCCTAATAAATTCATGCAAGCATTTGGTAGGCATAATTAACATAACTATAATAAATCTTACCCAAGGCAGAGCGTGTCGTTGCAATGTAACTTACCATGTTTTCCCTGTCAGATTTGTCACGCCCCGATTCGGGGAATCGTTCGTCCTCACATGTGCGTGACATCGTACAAGTCTAGGATTTCACTTGTACGAGGCATGCTCGTGCTCATTTTTATAAAAGAAACATGTTGTATATAATTTATAGCAGAATTACATAGAAATTGAATAACATGGTAATGAATTGAAATAAACTCTTTATTGATAACTTTGATATGGAAAACATAAGGCTCTCAAATAGTCGAGATAAAAATGCCAAACTTGGCTTACAACTTGCAAAATATTGAAATGAGATACAACTTGTTCCATACATCATATCCATTTATTAAAAAATGACAATAACCACCTTCAGAAAATGCTTTCTTCTTCATATGAAAGTTTATAGAGAGTGCAAAGTTTCTAAAGAGTCAGACAACAAGTCTAGCATCTATGATTCTTCATTAAGTTTTTGGCACATGTGGAGACGAGTGTCACAACCCGCACCCGCTTTTCGGGAGACGAATGCGTCTAAGTCCAGCCTATACCGTAGTGTCGACGGTAATACGCTTTCTGGCCCATAATAAACAAAATTCTCATAAATACTATCTTTACTGCTCATTAACAACAACTAAATCAAAATTACAATATTCACAAGTTTTACACTTGAAGAAAAATACATCTCACAATATTGAATCAACATTTTTATCTAACTAGTCTTCTAGGGTTTTGACCTTCGAGTCTCTATCTCCCCCCATATGGTCCATAACGCAAAAGTCGGAAGCACGTCATCCTCACCTACATCAACGATCCAATCAGAAAAGGAGCAAAGTACAACCATATAACATTTAATGTTTTTAGCACAAAATAAGCTAGAAGCAATGAGAAACAGTAACAATAAAGAACGTATAAAGAACTAACAAGATATGAACTAGACATAGAAAGTAATAATCATGAACGAGTAATTGATGAAAAGGAACATACATATAATGAACTGAACAAAGATCATAAACAATGGAAACAACTAGGGGCGTGTAAAATAGCTTTCGAGACGTGAACAACTAGGCTAATACGGTACATCATACGATGGCTATCCACAATAATATGACACAGCTAACTCATACGTGTGGTGTATGACGTAACTATCCACAATAACAATATTTGGGTTGGTTCACATACCTACCAAGTATCCCCTTCTGACTCACTAACAATCAATAACGGTCAATGATACAATAAGCCTACCGTGTCACTATCGTGTCTCAATGGAACAACAATCAAGGACACAATAAAAAAAAGAATTATAATGTACTAAATATAATGCAATGCTGTACTTGTCTGAACCCTTGAAAAAATTGTAGTCACAAGTCGAGGATGAGAGGAACGCAGATCTAGAAGCTCAAGACGAATCCACAAAAAAATGGTGTCACGACCCACACCCGCTTTTCGGACGTGAGCTCGTGTGCAAGCCAGCTACGCATCAAGCGGACTCCAGCCCGACTCGAATACGTAAACGTTGTCACGGCTATGCTAAACTGCCAAATCATGGCAAAACAAATCTATATCTCAATCCACAAAAAGAATACGAGTCATGAATAAACACTATGGGTCATGGTCTGCATCCCGCTAGCATATATGTCCGATAAGACTCTAAAGAAAGTAACAAGTATCTAAAAACTAAATCAAGAAACAGGATATCTCATGATAAGGTATGAAAGCACGAGAGGATAATAAACGTAATAACGATACCTGAATCCCGCAAGCGTATCCTCACATCCGCCATCCAAAACTACTAGCTAATTCCATGCAATCACTAAATCTGAAGAGATCATCAGGTCCTCAGGGGACATAGCATGATACATAAAAATATGCTTATCTAGCAGTTTAATCATGCAATAATATAAATAGGGTATAAACAGGAAAAGAGACAGAATCATGACAACTGACTACTAACATGATGACTACTAACAAGTGGCTATAAACAAGTGACTAGTGACAGAATGGTCATAGATACGGGTACAAGAACAACTATACATAAATAAACTGCTGGATGAGAACAAGCGAATACATGTCACGAGATCAATGGATACTCAAACCCTCGCCCCTAGTGTGGACTCGCAGGTTTGAAACAACTACTATACCTCGCCCCTAGTGTGGACTCACAGGTTAGCATCAAGAATCACCCTCGCCCCTAGTATGGACTCGCAGATGTGGAACATATAACTACTAACCCTCGCCCCTAGTATGGACTCGCAGGTTAGCTTCACTAAATCAAGGTACAAATAACTACTAACCCTCGCCCCTAGTGTGGACTCGCAGGTTAGCTTCATGAATACAAGGTACAATAGTTCAGCTATGACTTACTCATTCTATGACATGATACGACTCAGTCGAAGTACAGGTGACGACACTATATGACCCAGTCAAGATACACGGAAGAACAGATCCAATATGAACTACAAGCTAACTATGAACAAGGACTATATCTATACTAGCATGCATGATATACAAATTTCATATAAATAATCAACTAATAAAACTAGATAATAATAAGAATATGCATGTAAATAAACTTTAGAGGGATGCAAGGTATCTTTCTTGGAGGTTACACGCAGATCCAACAAAATATAGTCAACTGCTAAGCCATAAAGTCCAAATCATCGCAACTGTCTCCGACAGCGAAAATAAATTTTACCAACGTTCTCAGAATAGTCAAATTATCTAGGATTGTCTGTCCTTAAGTCCAATTCGGGACACAGGGGCAAAACGATAATTTTGGGCCAAAACGGTGTCCGTCGTTGGACCCGCTTTGCACCGAAAAGCATACCTGGGTCAATGGTCTTTAAAGTCTTCAAACTATATGTCTACGAATTCGTTTTGATGATACGAATCTAACCGCATGTCCAAAGTTGAATTCCGGAGGGCCGTGCTCAAAATTGCCCGTTGAATCGGATCGTGGGGCCCGCAAAACGGTGATCCGGCCAACTGTCTCAGAATCGGACCAAACGGCATACTACGTTAAAAATAATAATTTTTGACCCTTTATGTTCGTAAATATCGACGGACCAGGACAGTAGCTATATTTTTGACAGGCTAAAACAGTCGTTTTATATTAAAACCTACCAAAATAGTATAAAAGAGGTTTCGATTGGTCTTTTCCCTAAAACTTTTTTCCCGCTGGATTTTGGAGCCGAAACCTATACTTTTTCATCTCTCCACTTTCTCTTTTTTGCTTGGCTGTGATGAAGAAGTCGTCCCTAATTTTCTCCTAGAGTTGTGATGGAGAAGCCCTAAAGTAAGTTATTGGTTCATCAAAGAAATTTTTCATGTATTTTCCCTAAAAATTTTCATCAAAGTTGAGTTCTAATTAGTTCTATTTTCCCCAAAAAAAATTATCCATAGAAATCATCCCTTGTTTGTGTCTCATCAAAGAAAAAAGGAATTTTGCTCTTTGATGAACGAGCCCTAGGTAAGTTCTTCTTTTTTTTTCATATTCCGCTACACTCATTTCTCTCTCCCCTCCTCTACGACACGGTTGACATGACGACGCGACGCAGTTAAGGTCAGGTCGGAGCGGTTGACGGCAGGACCGGGCGGCAAGGCCAACGGCAAGACGGCGTGGTTTACGTCACGGCCAGGGTTACTGCAGGACAGACGCAATTTTTGATGGCACAACTAGGTAATTATTGTTATTTCTCGAATCTGAACACTTAAAAGAGTTAAAATTCTGCTGCATTATACCATTATTTCTAAAACCACTAGAATTAAATTCAAAATGTACCAGAGGACACTACTTTGTTTCTGATAAAGAAAAGTTCTGCAAAAGAAATATGAAATTATAACTTTTATCCGAATAAAGAAAAAACCAGATATTTTTACCTGATTATTTGTGCAATAGTTAAAGAATGAATCTTTATTTACAAACTTCCCCTGTTTGACAAGTTTTTTTTGTAGATTTGTTACAAATTCAGAATTATTTCTTATGATATGTGAAATTTACAAACTTGAACGCCATCAGAATCTAAAATCCCTACTACTACATTTTATTATTGAGCATCAATCAATTCCAATCTAAATTCTAAAAATTTCTATCAAATTACAAGTAAAAGATACTTCTATACTAGATCAATCGGTCATATATTCAAAATCGGGGGCAAAAGGCTTTCGATCAGTATTCTCCATTGATTGGCTAGTTGAAGATTAAACTAGTTAAGTACGTTGATATCGTCTAATCTTATAGTGACAACATTCCTTGATTCAGTAGGATTGATTGTAAACTCTGAAAAAGGATCAGAAAATGTAAAGAGGGAACAACGAATGCCAAACATGTGCTATTTGCCTTGAAGCTGACTACAATGTTGTTTTTGTTCCATTCGATTACATCTTTTTCTGTTCCATTGCATATACTAGATATGCTCGATTTTTTCATGGTTGCATAGTCATCTTTAAAACCAAGTAATTTTTTTGCCATGGTGTTCATATTATTGTTACTTGCTGCATTTCGCTTCGAAGAATTTTTTTGTCATGCCTCCATGGAGAAAACTTATGCTGCAGTCTTTTCTAATAATGCATATTTGTTAAAGTTCACTTTGTTCTTTTGAGCTTTCAAACTTTTGTGTCCAATATTTTCAAAGGTTTAAGTTGTGCAGCACTTTTTTTGCGAAGGTATCATGTGAAGTATTACATTATTACTGTTATATTAAGAGCATATTGATGATGTTATTAAATGCACATAGTTATTTGAGGCATAGGCCATAAAATGTTAAAGAAGGTGCCCTTGGTGCAAAATAGTAAGGTTTTCTGATCCAGAAGGATGCTTTAGGTTCAATTCATGGGAACAACCTTTGGCAAAATAAGAGTAGGAATTTCGGCTTGACCCTTCCCAGGTCTTAAAGTGTGAATCATGTACGGGGTCCCCCTTTATAGGATCTATTATGTGAGGCTCTTTAGTTTTGTGCTTCTACTAACGAACACCTCAAATTTTGAGATTAAATTACAGAAGGGAACTGCAATCATATCTATGTTGCTTTCTTAACTACGACCATCTTTTATCTTAGAAGCATAATAGCATTGAATAAATGGGATTTGATTATTTCCTATTGGTGGAAAGTAAAATTCATTCATTGTATTCATACATTACATATTGAAACACTACTACGTTAGAATGAATCTTAGTAGCTAATTTGGTTAACATGTGTAGCATTGATATTTCCAGAACAGAACTCGTATATGACATAGGCATTTCACCCCTCTTTTCGTAGCTACAGAAATATCACTTGGACTTTAGTTTTCTCGCACTTGGATTTTTGATAGTGGATAAAGTACCTTTTTGATATCTGAATAGATGTATTTAGTTTTAGGCTTTCTTGCTTGCTCTTTTTTCTTGGTATGTTAATGTTTAGTCAATGGATAATGATTACTTGATAGTTCTTTATCTTTCTTCATTGGTTGATTTCACCTTTTATCATTTAGTATCTCAAAAGCATCAATTACTGAAGTTCTTAAGAGGATTATCGAAATTTTGAGGCAAATAAGCATAAAATAAACTGGTAGATTGATATCACTAATAAGCTAGAAAACATAATTTACTTAATGGAACAAAAATAAACTGTCAAATTGATATCACTAATAAGCTCGTAAGAGGGTGATTATATAAATTTTGAGACAAATAAGCACTATGGAAGAGCCACTTTATTTCAAATGGAATATTGATCACACTTATCTCTTGAGAGAATAGAAAACAAATGAAAAACATCAGGACTCCACTACATGAACATCTCATGTATAACTTTTCAGAAGTATTTTCATGACCCTTTAGAGAGTAGTGTGTTGATGGCAGAAGTATTAATCCTATGCTTGGTTGCTTTTATCAGTGACGATTGATATATTTCAACATTCTAGGTTGAGTTTCTGAGGTGTTTTGAATTTTAACAAGTTACTAAAGGACAATTGAAGGGGTTTAGGATTTTAGTGTTGATAGAAAGAAGCATGTCTGTCCCTGCTAGTTTTCCTACAAATTTTTATGCATTTGCGTCCTTTTATCTCTTTTTTTTTCTTACTATTCCTTCCGATTTTCCTTTTTCTATATTGTAGCTTTTTTTTCTTCTCCCTTTTCTCCCATGAGGTACAATATTTATCATACAAGAGGACTTTTGTTTGTCATTCTACATAGATACATGATGTCCTTGACTGATAGGGCCCTTCTACACAATTGGAGCTTTTGAGGTGTATATCATTAATTGTCCCCTGTCCTGCTACCCAATTGATATACCAAAAGTCCACTGGTGCAATTTTTAATGTTGTGTGGAAAAAAAAGTGTGTTCTATTTTTGTTTATTTCCAAATTTGTTTGTGTACTTAAATGTGGTGTTAAGCTCCGATGAACATTTATATGAGATGCCAACACGGTGATTGTAGGTATATACCAAAATGTTGTGCTAACAGTTTACCCATTTGCCTGTATAAAATTAGAGTTATTAAATTGTTTGATACTATAATATTCTTACCCTTTTTTTTAGCTTGTTGCTATGCATCCAAACTGCAAGGCTAAAAGATCTTAATGTAATGGGACATAATTGCAATGAGATGAGAATGTAAATGATGTTTCAGTTGGTTGAATGAGTTTCCAAATATAAGTGACTTCCACAAGTTTGGCTAATAGTTCAATCAATTATTTGCAAATGTTTTATTCTCAAATGTTTTTCATGTAGTTATCTGATGGGATACATGTTGAGAGGTTGAAACTGATACAATTGATGCTCAAACTCTCAGCTAACAATGCTCAAACTCTCAGCTATAATTTTAAAATTAGTTGTATTTAGTTATCAGGGATACATCTATACAATATATAGAATCATGACATAATATGGAGTTGTGATACCCCATGTATTTTTTTCCATAACGGAAAAAGAGATATAAACCATGATAGAGAATGATACCCCATGTATTTTTTGGCATAGCCATATGACATATGAAACTAAACATGATGAGAAGATGCTTTAACATATCACAAAGATATATGTGGTTCCTACAGATGAAGATTGTATGGAAGACCAACAAACCTGCATTATCCAATGCCAACTTCATCTAAATTCTCCAATAGCCACAAAAGTTAAAAGGATGCAGGTTCCACTACAGCTAGGTTTGAACCTGTGATAAAGGGGCAAAGAAATCAATCCTGATCATTTTCTAGATTATAGTAAGTGATGTGGTTTATTTGTCACAATTCCATGGAATGTCAATATATTCTAGAAGGCTTTATTGGTTGCAAGTACAAATAAATGTCTGATACATTGGTAGTTATAAAATTTGTAGAAAGATTTGGGTGTCCTCTCTTTCTAATTAATTTATATGTATGGCCATCATTGTTATTTCAATACACATTGTTATTTCAATACACATGTTTGTATTATTCTTTGTCAATTTGATGTTCAGGAATCACTTTAGGTAGTGAAATTTGATACGTGAATTGGTATGTTGCTGGGACTTCCATATTTCTAGGAAGAACTTTTTCAGGATCAAATTCATAGAAAATTTATTTAGGCCATAGTAGGCCAATACCTAGCTTACGCGTATGAGCTAACTAACAACAAAAATATTTACTTCTACTCTGCAATGTGAATTATCGTATTTAATGTTATTGTATCTTTGTGTTTCTTTGGTTGTAGGTACCAGAACAATCTAACTTGCCTAAGACATTTTTTTAAAGGACTTCAAAAGTAAACATGTTATTTTTGGATGCTTAAATTCTGATGCACCACCAACGGAAGATGTCTATAATATCATCGTCAATGAAACCTTTGATCGTAATACATATTTGTTTGAATGAGATGGAAGTTTGAAGACATTATTGTTAGCCCAATGATTACATCATGTTTTTGAATATGGCTAATCAGTTCAGTTTAACATAATGATGTCACTAATATTCATATACTCACTATCATGTTACTACTTAAACTTAGCATTGTCCTAATTGTCCTATATTATATTGCTATGGTTGTATTGTACTGCAACATATTTTGCTGGCCTAACATGTATTTGTAGACATGCAGTAAGCATGATCTGACATGATCAAACCAGGACATAAGCAATGAAGAATTGATATTGGACCAAAGACGGTGTCATACAAAGAGATTTCTCCGAACCGCCTAGCGACCTATCCGGGGCCTCGCATCGGGGGTTTCGCTGCCTGGTCAGCGGATAGGGGTCGAGGGGGCAGCACCCCCTGTCGGGGGTTCGGGGGCGAAGCCCCCGAAAGGTATTCAGATTTTCAGATCTGTTTATCTTCGGACGACTGCTGTCAAGGAAAAAGACGTCTTCAGGACTGCTCAAATATCAGAAGAAAGGCGTCATCAAAAGGGCTCTTGGTTTTCCTACTTATTCCAAGTCTATAATTTTCAATTTATTGAGTCTAGGAGAATGTGTACGTTGAGTCGCACTGAGTCATCTCAACCCCTAGACATATCTGTCACGACCCGCATCCTAGAATAAAGGCACGTGACGTGGGTACGTCCAGCCTATGCCGCAGTGTCGGCGGTAGAACGCTGTCCTAGGTCATAACATCTAACAGATAAGGGTAATATACAGTTATACTCCCCGAATGGGGGTGACATAACACAATATAACTCAACCACATCTAGGATAGAACAGGAATGGGATAGAAAGATAAAGATAGATAACAACCAGGAATGTAACATTACCGAGATACAAATCCAGAATCTAAGTGACTAAATAAATACATCTCAGAATATCCCTGAATCTAAATACAGTAATCCCAAAGTAGTAAGACAATCCTAAACTAATGAAAGTAACATCAACTGCCAGCAGGTCCAAGTCACTAGTGATATCTAATGCTGCACCAAGAGGGATAGACACCAGAGCCTCATCATTCACTGTAAAATTTTCAACAGGTCCAGTCAGGACGGGAGCGAGTACAGTACATCTCAACAAAATCATAACTGGTTAGGAAATATAAACATGCTAGAGAGTAAGATACAGGATCTGAAGAAATAACATGATGAAAAAGAGAGAGACTGTAAGTAAATAGCTACAATATATAGAGAACTAACAGTGCTAGTGATTCATAGCACAAGATGGTTATGTAGACGGCACGATGTTATACACGAGTAATCTACAGAGGTTTGTACACGAGTAATCTACTGGATTGAAAACATAACCACTTCTACTCCCCCGCCCAAATCAATACACAAGGATCCAGCTACGTTATGTTATTGTACATGAAAGTCATGTGAAAATATGATTATACACGATTCACACGTTTCGTACACGAATGTAACAAATACAAGGAGTACACGATGTTCCCGATAAAGTACACGAACACGAATACCCGATATATCCGCTAAGGGGGATAACATCGCACAACAAGATCCATATAGTACTAATCCGTGTTTCCAACGTGTCAGCATCATGTAAAGTAATCTAAAGCAGGAATATAATCCTAAACAAGATATGAAATGATCAGAGAATGTACTCGCCTGTAACCGATGAATCTGAGAGAATATAGGCTGTCCGAGGAGTGGTGTCTGTCTCCTATTAGAACAGCACAAGTCACAACAAGTCCAGAATGGTAAATAATATGCACTACAATGCGTTCTACATGAATCTAGGTCAATCTAGGCCAAAGTCAACTCTTGGTCAACTCTGGTCAACCCTAGAATCAAACTGAGTCTCACTAACCCATTCTAGGTTCTAACAAGTCTACTCTAGGTTGTACTATGGCTAATAGCCTATTAGGACCCCTATCTTACTCTCTAACCCATATCACATATCAAGACACTACACACACTATATATACAATATATATATAGATCACACATACTCATGTATAGGAAAACCTCTATATATAAGTATATCTATAATGCCTATTCAACATAAAGTACCATTCACTTATATTACATCTAATATATGCATATATAGGAGACTATATCACCACAATCATGTATTGTTATATATAGGTATACAAGAGAAACATACAAGGGTTGTGTGTGCATTGATACAAGTGTGTGTGGAATGGGGGTATGCAGTCACAAAACAGGGCAAAAACTATACTGTGCATGGCAGGAAGAAAAGGAAAAGAACTCAATTTGCAAGTGACAACAGTTCAATAAGATTTATTTCCAGGTAACAAGGAAAACTGGAACACAAAGTCCCCCATAACAGTTTTAATCCATTGAACTTAACATTTTCAGGTTTAGCATTATGTAGGAACAAGGAATGAAAATTGGCATAGTTATTCTCAGGTTGCTTAACAGTTAACACAATCAAAATAGTCAAAAAGGGTGGCAACCAATCTACTTGACAGTTCAAAGATTGGAGAGAAAACTGGAATACTTAATACTCAGTTCAGTGCAAGAAATTTCCAGGTTTGAAAACAGAACACCAAATCCTTCCCAGGTTAAAACAGAACCCATTGCATTCCCAGGTTCAATGAAAAGAGAATTTGAGACACTCTCTATTCAGTTTAACCCAACTAATTCCAGGTTTACTTTAACAGTTAACATATTTCAAAAACAATCAAAGAGAGAGGGCAACCAATACTTGACAGTTCAAAAGAGTGAGAAGAAAACTGGAAACTTAACATCATGAGATGGGTTAACAGTGAACATACAAATCAAACTCAGTTTAATAGGTAATGACAGTTTCAACTTGAACTTAACATTCAGTTTACAGTGAATATATATATCAGTCTCAATGGTTACACAAGGAAACACTAATTTATAACATGAATTCTTAACTAACTCAAATTAGTCTAACACAGGAATCCTTATTTAGTTCAGTGGTTCACAAGGAACTCATCCCAGGTTTTCCACAGAACATCATATTGACTTCCAGGTTCAAATGAAATGGAAGAAAACTGAAATCAGTTTGAAAGAGTAAAATTGGAACACATAGCCATGAAGGAAATTCTTTGAATCATAGGTTCAAATGTAAACTGGAATTTTATCATTGGAATCAGTAAAAAGGGATTCAATCCACCATATATTAACAGTTCAAAAGAAGGGAAATTGAAACATTATTAATTCAGTTTGACAAACTACTTCCCAGGTTTGAAAACTGGAAACACAACTAAAGCCCACACTCATCAATTAGCAGGTTTACATAATCTCATAGCACACCAAACTCAAAATCGAATGTGAAAGCCTAGCTAACATTGGATGTAGTTCTCAGGAAATGCATATAGTTAAATGAAGAACATTAAATCACAGGTTTAAATGGAGGGAATCAGTTCACATTAAACAGGAAAATCAGCTTTAAAGGAATGACAGTGAACACATTGAAGAATCAACCCAACTATCCAATTTCTATATACACAAACCCAAGCCAAAATTCGAATGCCCAAGCTAGGCTAACATATATTATGACATGTAGGTTCAAATTAACTTGAGAAATCATAACAGGAAAGGGGTGTTAAATTGTTTGGAAACTGGAAGAACCCAGTGTCAGTGTTGGTATCAGAACACACACTGTCCACACAACAAATCGAACAAAATACCATATAAACCCAAACAAATTAATTAGCACAGTGTACAGAGACTTAACTACTCATTTAGGATCTAATATTCATTAAAACATAATTTAGAAACATTAAAATCGATTAACAATCAGAACACAACACACAGCCCACGCATGCACACAGCTATTCCCCGTGCACACCCAAGAGCGTGTCCGACACGACACGAGGACTCGTGAAACTTGACGAGCCTCGTGTCAGTCATTGCCACTAAACTCTGGCCAAGTTTCTCGTGTCGGCATCGCGTGTCCAGCGCGCAGTAGCCTCCGAGTAGCAGGGGAGCTACAGTGCCATGCGCGCACGCCCGCACACGCGTGTCCCGTGTTCCCCACGACACGACACGACGCACAAACCATCACAGGACACTTGAAAACCCTAGAAGACACTTAGATCTAACTTCCCATTCAAATAGAATAGGAAAACTCGATCGAACAGTCCTTTGGGACATTTCGTCGAGCACCTAATATACAGCTCTGATACGTGTCCAATACGGACATGAAACGAGCTCAAAACCTAGGGTTGGCTGTCCCTACAGTTGGGTGAGGGCTAGGGGACCCTAAAAATGATTTTTACAGGATTTAAGGAGCATTAATAGAGATTATACCTATAGTTGTCCAAAGCTCCAAAAAGCTCCAAAGAAGAGGATCCTTCAAAACACCAAAAACTTCCCAAATTGTTTGCTCCCTGTCAAAACTCAATCCCAACAACAAGAGCACAATATTTAGAGCCTATAGGAATTTGTTTGAAGGAAAAAGGACCTAATTTGGATTTACTATGAATTTGTAAAGATGGAACTTACCCCTTTTCTAAAACTTGATGAACCCTAATGAAAGGAGGCTAGCCCTAAAATTTGGGAGGATATAAATAGAGGGGGGGGCTGTCTCTTGGCTGGCCATAGGGCCTAGGACTTGGGTTTTGGCTAGTTGGTTGAGTCCTAATTGATTTAAGTCATGATAATGACTTGTGACTTCACAAGCCATTCTTAGACCAAACTAATTCCTAATTTCACCAAATTTATCCCAATGAGTTCATCCTAATGAACTTAAGTCATCCTAGGTTTTCAAATCCTAATCATAAAGTCAAGACCTTGGTTAGCCACTAGGTTAGTCTACAAGGTCAACTTAAGTCAAAGTCTCTAAAACACCAAAAACAATTATTCTAAAAATCACTCAAAAATCACAATAATTATAAATAATAATAATAATTCAAATTAAATTTTAAAATTTTGAAAATGACCAAAATACCCTCATTTGGAAAATTGGGTGTTACAATCCTACCCATCTTAGAAAAAATTTCGTCCTCGAAATTAAGATGATCGTACCCCTCCTAGGTCAAACCCCCACAAACAAAGTCTCAGAACCTATTTAAATCATCCAGTTGGAAAATTTAACCTATGGGGTCATGGCATGTAATATCAGTCTGGGGTCTCATCTAGTTACACCAATATGCTACAGTACTAGGCAATCACAAGGTATCAAAACATACAACAATATGGTAGAGTGTATCAATTTCAAAGACTGGCTAAGGTATAGGTCAAAGACTCACCTCCAACTAGGTCTGGTGGCTGGAACTCCCTCCTGAAGGCGGAGTCTTGGCCGAGATAAGTATAGCAGGACAGTCTCGCAGCCTGTGTGCAGCTGACCCACACAACAGGTACACTCATCTTCTCTTCCTACAGATGTCCCACACATGTCCAGGCTTCTTACAGAAGGCGCAGGTAGGCACTCTCTCAGCTGGCCTCTGCTGAACAGGAGTCTGGACTGGGTAGGCTGGTCTAGGCTGATAGTTTGGGTGCTCACGGGGCTCTGGGTATACACTGCTCCTCGGCCTCTTAGAACTAGGCTCCCCTCCTGAAAGTACCAAATCCCACAGCAGTTGGATTCCACGACCCTGCTCCTTTAGGATCTCAGTCTGAACTCTCTGTGTCTCCAACACATCCTGGAGAAGTCTGGATATCTGAGCTCCGTCAGAAAACAAACCTGCCGAGGGTATGGTATGGGGTACTGCTCCTGGAGGCAAAGGAGGAGATGGAGAAGAACTCTTGGTCTCATATGAGACTGCCACTCTCTCCTGAGTAACAGGTGGTGGAGAAAGACTCTCTGGTAAGGATGCTGACACCTCCTCGATGGCGGAAGGTGCCACTACCCTTGGGTCAGCCTGAGGGGCCACTACCTCCTGAGCAATAGGAGGTGGAAGCACACTGTCAGTAGCTGCAGCTGCTCTCAGGCGACAGGCTCGGGTCATGGGTACCATACTGGAAAGGACAAAACACAACAATCATTAAGGCTGTACAGCAATCTACCATCCTATCTGAAAACTGGTATTTATCAAGAAAATAAAATAAGACAACTACCAATCATCTATAAAGGGTACTATTTAAGAAAAATCAAAACCAAAAGTTTAAGGAATGAAAGTCAATAGCATTGAAACCAATCACAATCTAATATATATAGAAGAGAGAGTGTGTTAGGGAAAAAAAACTATCATTATGTAAAGGTGATATGGTTAGTATAAAATATATATGAAAGTGTATAGGAGGATTTGAGTCCCAACTGTAGCTATCAAGTTACACTATTCATGGCATATTAGTTAAGCAGTCTACAAGGTCAAGCTATTTACTCATAACATGCATGTCTAACCATATATATAAGTATATCTATATGGCTATATGATCATAACACAGAGATGAAAGGTTAGGTTTTCATGGCAGTTGTGTACATTAGTGTAGAGTGTCATATGTACATGGGTTAAGACTTGAAATAAAGGGGTTCAATCATTCAGTTTAGCTCATCATTACATATTAGATCTGAAATTGAACTACACATATCGATAGCAGTGTAAAAATGTTAACATGAATTCAGTTTTCAAAATTTTGGAGAATTCGAACATCAATACCCACTCAATGTTTACCACAACCACAACCTAACATGTAAGAGTATGAACCTAACATTATATACCTGCACACAACCATGTATACGGCTCAAAACTTTACAATTTAAAACTGCAATTTGAACTAAACTCTTAGAATCCAAGGTTAAGGGTTTACTATGTACACAGTCTCAGATTTGACAATTCAATACAAAACTCAACCAAGTTTTTTTTTTGAAATAAAGCCCTGTATATAACATACATGTGTAGTGATGTAAGCAAGACTAATAACATGAAATTTAAATTTAAATTATGAATTTAATATGAAGAGCATAGAACTAGTCACTGATACTGCACTATATTGGAATACTAGGATTTGAGAACTTAACATTAATCATGTTAACATGCATTTAGATAGGTTGGTAAACAAGTGTAGTATGCATACGTGTCAGGCAAGTATCTGTGTCCACTATATATATTAGGGTAATACAAGAATCAATGACAAGAAAAAAATAATGATAAAATCCGTTCTGCCTATCTGTTTAAAGAATGAACTATTTGAAACCAGAGCTATAACATCAATCTAAGTCAAGGTCTAGCGAACTCACCAATTCATTGTATTAGGAAGAAATTATAGCAAGAAGTTACACAATCTTATAATAATAGCTAAGCTACTCATACTCATACTCCTACTCCTAAGTCATTTGATGATGGGGTACAATTCATACAACAGAATGGTACGATAGAGATGATATGTTTAAAACCTTCTCAAGATACAATCTGATAATCATATGCGTCTGTCCAAAATTATGTTACTCAGAGTCCTCGCCATGCCAGTAAGCAAGGCTGCGAATAACGATAGATTCCATAACTAGGGTATGCACCTCTACAATCATGTCGTCTGGAAATCTCGCTGTGCCGACTAGTATAGCTGCGAGAAATTCCAAATCTCATAACCAAGATACGTACATCCGAAGCCAGGTCTCCATGTTTTCGCCACGCCAGCTAATATGGCTGCGATAAACTACAGGTTCCATAATCATGTAGACGTTTTACCATCCCTGTATTCCCGTCAATATATGTTATCAGAAAATATCGTAATTCAGGCTGTAAAATTCATCTCGATAGAAAAAATCAAAATCAACAACGATCCAACAAATTAAATTCAATAATCAAGGAGTGAGAGCAACAAAACAAGGGAAAGGATTTCAAATTGAAGTTTAAATAAGATTCTCAAGGGTCGTCCCATGAATCTTTCAAGGAATCCTAACTGTGATTGAGTACCCTTAAAATATATCATAATCCTACTGCAGGCTGTAGTGATACTCTAGTTCGAATACCACTACATAAACTCGACCTGTATGGGCCACCACTAAAAATGTGTCACGACCCGCACCCTAGAATAAGGGCACGTGACGTGGGTATGTCCAGCCTACGCCGCAGTATCGACGGTAGAACGCTGTCCTAGGTCATAACAGCTAACAGATAAGAGTAATATACAGTTATACTCCCCGAATGGGGGTGACATAACACAATATAACTCAACCACATCTAGGATAGAACAGGAATGGGATAGAAAGATAAAGATAGATAACAACCAGGAATGTAACATCACCGAGATACAAATCTAGAATCTAAGTGACTAAAATAAATACATCTCAGAATATCCCTGAATCTAAATACAGTAATCCCAAAGTAGTAAGACAATCCTAAACTAATGAAAGTAACATCAACTGCCAGCAGGTCCAAGTCACTAGTGATGTCTAATGCTGCACCAAGAGGGATAGACACCAGAGCCTCATCATTCACTGTAAAATTTTCAACAGGTCCAGTCAGGACGAGAGCGAGTACAGTACATCTCAACAAAATCATAACTGGTTAGGAAATATAAACATGCTAGAGAGTAAGATACAGGATCTGAAGAAATAACATGATGAAAAAGAGAGAGACTGTAAGTAAATAGCTACAATATATAGAGAACTAACAGTGCTAGTGATTCAGAGCACAAGATGGTTATGTAGACGGCACGATGTTATACACGAGTAATCTACAGAGGTTTGTACACGAGTAATCTACTGGATTGAAAACATAACCACTTCTACTCTCCCGCCCCAATCAATACACAAGGATCCAGCTACATTATGTTATTGTACACGAAGGTCATATGAAAACATGATTATACACGATTCACACGTTTCGTACACGAATGTAACAAATACAAGGAGTACACGATGTTCTCGATAAAGTACACGAACACGAATACCCGATGTATCCGCTAAGGGGGATAACATCGCACAACAAGATCCATATAGTACTAATCCGTGTTTCCAACATGTCAGCATCATGTAAAGTAATCTAAAGCAGAAATATAATCCTAAACAAGATATGAAATGATCAGAGAATGTACTCGCCTGTAACCGATGAATCTGAGAGAATATAGGCTGTCCGAGGAGTGGTGTCTGTCTCCTATTAGAACAGCACAAGTCACAACAAGTCCAGAATGGTAAATAATATGCACTACAATGCGTTCTACATGAATCTAGGTCAATCTAGGCTAAAGTCATCTCTTGGTCAACTCTGGTCAACCCTAGAATCAAACTGAGTCTCACTAACCCATTCTAGGTTCTAACAAGTCTACTCTAGGTTGTACTATGGCTAATAGCCTATTAGGACCCCTATCTCACTCTCTAACCCATATCACATATCAAGACACTACACACACTATATATACAATATATATATAGATCACACATACTCATGTATAGGAAAACCTCTATATATAAGTATATCTATAATGCCTATTCAACATAAAGTACCATTCACTTATATTACATCTAATATATGCATATATAGGAGACTATATCACCACAATCATGTATTGTGATATATAGGTATACAAGAGAAACATACAAGGGTTGTGTGTGCATTGATACAAGTGTGTGTGGAATGGGGGTATGCAGTCACAAAACAGGGCAAAAACTATACTGTACATGGCAGGAAGAAAAGGAAAAGAACTCAATTTGCAAGTGACAACAGTTCAATAAGATTTATTTCCAGGTAACAAGAAAAACTGGAACACAAAGTCCCCCGTAACAGTTTTAATCCATTGAACTTAACATTTTCAGGTTTAGCATTACGTAGGAACAAGGAATGAAAATTGGCATAGTTATTCTCAGGTTGCTTAACAGTTAACACAATCAAAATAGTCAAAAAGGGTGGCAACCAATCTACTTGACAGTTCAAAGATTGGAGAGAAAACTGGAATACTTAATACTCAGTTCAGTGCAAGAAATTTCCAGGTTTGAAAACAGAACACCAAATCCTTCCCAGGTTAAAACAGAACCCATTGCATTCCCAGGTTCAATGAAAAGAGAATTTGAGACACTCTCTATTCAGTTTAACCCAACTAATTCCAGGTTTACTTTAACAGTTAACATATTTCAAAAACAATCAAAGAGAGAGGGCAACCAATACTTGACAGTTCAAAAGAGTGAGAAGAAAACTGGAAACTTAACATCATGAGATGGGTTAACAGTGAACATACAAATCAAACTCAGTTTAATAGGTAATGACAGTTTCAACTTGAACTTAACATTCAGTTTACAGTGAATATATATATCAGTCTCAATGGTTACACAAGGAAACACTAATTTATAACATGAATTCTTAACTAACTCAAATTAGTCTAACACAGGAATCCTTATTTAGTTCAGTGGTTCACAAGGAACTCATCCCAGGTTTTCCACAGAACATCATATTGACTTCCAGGTTCAAATGAAATGGAAGAAAACTGAAATCAGTTTGAAAGAGTAAAATTGGAACACATAGCCATGAAGGAAATTCTTTGAATCATAGGTTCAAATGTAAACTGGAATTTTATCATTGGAATCAGTAAAAAGGGATTCAATCCACCATATATTAATAGTTCAAAAGAAGGGAAATTGAAACATTATTAATTCAGTTTGACAAACTACTTCCCAGGTTTGAAAACTGGAAACACAACTAAAGCCCACACTCATCAATTAGCAGGTTTACATAATCTCATAGCACACCAAACTCAAAATCGAATGTGAAAGCCTAGCTAACATTGGATGTAATTCTCAGGAAATACATATAGTTAAATGAAGAACATTAAATCACAGGTTTAAATGTAGGGAATCAGTTCACATTAAACAGGAAAATCAGCTTTAAAGGAATGACAGTGAACACATTGAAGAATCAACCCAACTATCCAATTTCTATATACACAAACCCAAGCCAAAATTCGAATGCCCAAGCTCGGCTAACATATATTATGACATATAGGTTCAAATTAACTTGAGAAATCATAACAGGAAAGGGGTGTTAAATTGTTTGGAAACTGGAAGAACCTAGTGTCAGTGTTGGTATCAGAACACACACTGTCCACACAACAAATCGAACCAAACACCATATAAACCCAAACAAATTAATTAGCACAGTGTACAGAGATTTAACTACTCATTTAGGATTTAATATTCATTAAAACATAATTTAGAAACATTAAAATCGATTAACAATCAGAACACAACACACAGCCCACGCACGCACACAGCTATTCCCCGTGCACACCCAAGAACGTGTCCGACACGACACGAGGACTCGTGAAACTTTACGAGCCTCGTGTCAGTCATTGCCACTAACCTCTGGCCAAGTTTCTCGTGTCGGCGTCGCGTGTCCAGCACGCAGTAGCCCCCGAGTAGCAGGGGAGCTACAGTGCCATGCGCGCACGCCCGCACACGCGTGTCCCGTGTTCCCCACGACACGACACGACGCACAAACCATCACAGGACACTTGAAAACCCTAGACGACACTTAGATCTAACTTTCCATTCAAATAGAATAGGAAAACTCGATCGAACAGTCCTTTGGGACATTTCGTCGAGCACCTAATACACAGCTCTAATACGTGTCCAATACGGACACGAAACGAGCTCAAAACCTAGGGTTGGCTGTCCCTACAGTTGGGTGAGGGCTAGGGGACCCTAAAAATGATTTTTATAGGATTTAAGGAGCATTAATAGAGATTATACCTATAGTTGTCCAAAGCTCCAAAAAGCTCCAAAGAAGAGGATCCTTCAAAATACCAAAAACTTCCCAAATTGTTTGCTCCCTGTCAAAACTCAATCCCAACAGCAAGAGCACAATATTTAGAGCCTATAGGAATTTGTTTGAAGGAAAAAGGACCTAATTTGGATTTACTATGAATTTGTAAAGATGGAACTTACCCCTTTTCTAAAACTTGATGAACCCTAATGAAATGAGGCTAGCCCTAAAATTTGGGAGGATATAAATAGAGGGGGGGCTGTCTATTGGCTGGCCATAGGGCCTAGGACTAGGGTTTTGGCTAGTTGGTTGAGTCCTAAATGATTTAAGTCATGATAATGACTTGTGACTTCACAAGCCATTCTTAGACCAAACTAATTCCTAATTTCACCAAATTTATCCCAATGAGTTCATCCTAATGAACTTAAGTCATCCTAGGTTTTCAAATCCTAATCATAAAGTCAAGACCTAGGTTAGCCACTAGGTTAGTCTACAAGGTCAACTTAAGTCAAAGTCTCTAAAATACCAAAAACAATTATTCTAAAAATCACTCAAAAATCACAATAATTATAAATAATAATAATAATTCAAATTAAATTCTAAAATTTTGAAAATGACCAAAATACTCTCATTTGGAAAACTGGGTGTTACAATATCTCTCCAAGCTCTACCTTACAACAGACCAATTCCTGAACCAAGCCCAAGCTCCATAAAGCCCAAAAGCCCATTGGACCAATTCTGTCTTCTGGAGACAGAGTTCGGGCCGAACTCTGCCTCCACACAGACTTCGGGCCGAACTTTGTCCCCGGATTTCCAGCACCCTGATTTTTAGGGCCTGCTTGCTACAAGCTGTCCAACGTTCGAAAATTTGAATTCTTGGTGCAGAATTTTGGCCGAATTCTGCCTCCCCAGAGTAGTATAAATAGAGCTTGAATTCTTTCATTTCAAATCATCTCTTACCTTCAAATATTCAAGCTTTCTAAGCTCTACTACTCCAAGCCTCATTCTTCCATATATCCTAAGCCACAACTCTCCTTAGCCCAAGGTGCTCAGTGCGATATCTGCTAGAAGTTGTGTGCAAGAGTGAAAGAAAAGTTACTTGGACAATTCCAAGTTTCGCCACCTGCGAATCTGTAAGAAGTTGGCATGCTCTTCTAAGTAAAGGCACGTGGTTGTACACTATTTCACAAATAGTGGATTTCAATCCTGAGCTAGAGTTCTCAGGCCTGGACTAGTCCTCCACGAGGGAAACCAGGTTAAAACTGCTGTGTTCGCGTATGCTCTTATGATCTTTATTTACTTCCGCATTTCTCTCTGATTTATTTACTATCTTGATAGTTGTTTTGTGGAGGTGATATAGAGTTAATTTTTTATTTGGTGATTATCGACACAAACTCTATTCACCTCCCTCTGGAGTTGCCTACACGTTATTTCAATTATGCTCGATGATTTGATCAATTGGACAAAAGAGTCTGTTCAGTTTATTAGGATTTGAATATTAGCCTTTTTTCTTTTACTTTTTGGATTAAACTTCGTATGTATTTTGATATTCTATTATTATTTTTGATTTGGATGTTGTGTGAGAATAGTTGCAAGTACTTGGATACTACAAAGACGATGAGTAATTATTGACATTTAATATCAATTGAGATTCTTAAACGATTGGTGGATATATTCATTTTGAATTTTGTATGCAATCTTAATTGATTTTCTTGGATTACATTTAGATTCAATAATTGTGTACTTGTTTACTAAAACAAGTTTAATTAATTAAAAATAGTTATGGTGAATATTTTATAAAAAATTAACGGATATTGTCTCTCAAGAATGGACAGCTGTGTAGAAGTAATTAAGCGGATTAATTGACGGAGCAAGCCAGTCGTTTATAATTTGACAGACTAAATCTGTCGTTTACTCCACATACTAATAGACGGTAGAAAACCGTCGTTTACAATAAACTATACTTTATTTTTGACGGACCATGTGACGGATCAAAATTGTCAAAAAGTAGAATTTCTGACGGTTTTGGTCCGTCGAGAAACACGAATTTTCGTATAGTAATGGACCAGAAAAATGATATGGTTCTATTGGCGCAAGTTTCATCTCGATTTGACGAACGTGTACAAAGTAATTGAAAATTTTGTACTGAGGTCGATACGGGAGATTTCAACGGATACGCATGAAATTCGTCGCGCACACGCAACCAATTTGAATTCCGTCAAAGCCCACGTCGCCCGAATTGGCGGGACGCACGTCGTATCAAAAGTTTTTTCTATTTTGAAAATAGTTTACATAGAATTTTATATGATTTTCAAACTGATTTATACCTCTGCATACTCATCCATAATTTAAACTATTAATTGGGTTTCCATGCCATATATATTGTCTTCAAAAATGGTTCAGGTATTTTCCTACCTTAGTCGATAATTCGACCAGTAATCGTCTCCCAATACAGGTTCGTCAACTGTTCTTCGAACTGTCGAGAACAGTATTTTTCCCTCGACTTTGCATTTATTTTTCGAACTGGTCATGCGATTATATTTAAGTCCACTTGTTAGGATTTCGAGAGGGTCATAAGGGCTATTCGTAGGAATTTACGGATTGGAAAACGAGTGCGTGGGGGAATAGAAAATTGATCGAATACTAGCATACCTTGCTGTCGGGTCTGGTATGTCTTGGCTCTGTTCTGCTATGACTGTTGCCGCCTCGCCGTGCGCGGTCTTTCCCGGCGGCCGGCCGGCCGTCCTGCGGTGGCGCAGTAGTGGCACGCGCGCGGCCAAAGGCTGAGTGGTCATGTGGCTCTAGGGTTTCAACAATTTCGTATATGCGTGGGTGTATATATTTATACAGAGAACGAGAAGGAAGTCTCGAGTTTGGCTGGGTTAGCTGCTGCTAGGTTTGGGGAACGTTTGGGCCGGGCTTACTTGGGGCTTGCTTCTCTTGGTTTGTATTTCCTTTCCTTGCTTTTTTCTTTTTCTTTATTATTTTTCTACATAAAACCACACATATAAGTGATATCTATATATATGTATACATTGATATATATATATATATATATATATATATATATATATATATATATATATATATATATATACCGATATTTCCTACATGTGTATAACTACTCAAAGAGTCCAGAAAACAAATTATCATAATATTTTCCCTAATGTAGGGCTTACCCCCATGAATAAGTTCATACAATATTTATTCATAACAAATCACAACGTTCAATAGTATTTATTTGTATTAATTATTTACATCAATAATAATAATGAAGATAAGAGCAATTAGATTGACTAAACCAATAATGGATGCAAATACAATTTATATATACAGTCCACTAGTCCCAGATTGTACCAGGACATATTAGCATTACTAATGCTAATACAATCTGTATGAAAGGAACATTTCCAAGCCTCGAGAGAACAAGTAACAATAGCAACAATTGTAATAGAGAAATAATATGCATGCCTTGATCTTTCTCCCATCAAATACGAATTATAGTATAATTTGTCAAATTGCATAATTGGATCATCCTCCACATTCCTAACTTGTATTTAGTGATAACCATGTTCTTGACCCAACTTAGTATAATCATGACCAATTATCTAAAGACATACCCCATGAGTGAGAGACATAGGCACATCTTTTCTTCCTTAACAAGTGCATATGTGGCATACTATCTAAACTCAATATGCATGGTCACATGCCCAAGCATTTTGTTGCCTCCTAAGGTATAATTCTGTAAATGATACAAATGAACAAGAACTCATGGCTACCACATCCCTCAAAAACCCAACTATTACAACCCACATTAATGTATACATGATATATGTGCATATGTGTCACGACCCGCACCTGCTTTTCGGACGCAAGCTCGTGACCAAGCTAGCTACGTGTCGAGCAGACTCCAGCCCGACTCGAGTACGTATAAGCTGTCAAGGCTATAGGTATGATGTCTAATCTAAACTATATCTTAATCCAGAAGAATCAAATAAAACAAGAATGAACAATTATGGGTCATGGTCTGCAGCCCATTAGCATATTATCCGATTAGACTCTAAGAATGATATGAGTCTATAAAATAAGCAGAGAGTATCATGGTACTGAATATAAAGCATGAGAAGATATTAAAGAAATATCACAAGCAAAATACCTGTACTATACATCGTAATCCTCTACCATCCCGCTCTGCTAACTAACTCCAAGTAGTCGCTAAACCTGAAAAGATCATCAGGTCCTCAGAGGACTAGCAAGATATATAAAACATGCCTATTTAACAGTTTAATCATGTAATAATATAACCAGGGTATAAACAGGAACTAGACATGAGACTGACATGTGGCTACTAAATAAACTGCCGGAAGATCAATGGAATACCAACCCTCGCCCCGAATGTGGACATACAGGTCAATTTCAAGACAAGTCACCCTCGCCCCGTATGTGGACTCGTAGGTGTAAAGGACAACCCTCGCCCCGTGTGTGGACTCGCAGGTTGTGGGAAAGACAAAGGAATAGCAGTTCACTCACACATACTTGCAGAGACGACTCAGTCAAGATACAGGTGAAGACATGGTACAACTCAGTCATGACACAGGTGAGGACAACTCTAGCATGATCCATGACGTAAACAAGCCTGGTATAACTACACTCTCAAGTCATAAAATACTGAGATACAAGCAAGATAATAAACTGGTAAACGCGATATCATATAAATCTATAACAACTAAGGTAACTAAGGATAACATACTATAACAAGTGTACTATAAGCATGAAAATAAACTGTAGAGGAAGGCAAGGTATACTTGCTTGGGGGTTGCACGGAGAACCAACAATGTATCGCCAATCAACAAGTCAGAAAGTCCAAGTCATCACAACTGTCTCCGAAAGCTGAAATAAATATTACCAATATTCTCAGAATAGTCAAATTAGCTAAGATTACCTGTCCTTAAGTCCAATTCTGGACACAGGGGCAAAACGATAATTTCGGACAAAAACGATGTCCGCCGTTGGACCCGCTTTGCACCGAAAAGCGTGCCAGGGTCAACGATCTCTAAAATCATCAAACTACATATCTATGGATTCGGTTTCCGATACGAACCCAACTTTATATCCAAAATTGGATTTCGGAGGGCCGTGCACAAAATCACCCGTTGAGTCGGATCGTAGGGCCCACAAAACGGCAATCCAATCAACTGTCTCAGAATCGGACCAAACTTGAAATACAGGACCAGAAAAATGATACGGTCCTATTGGATCAAGTTTCGTCTCGATCTAACGAGCGTACACAAAGTAATTGAGAAATTTGCACAGAGGCCGATACGGTAAATTTCGACGGATACGCATCAAATTCGTCGCGCACACGCGACCAATTTGAGTTTCTTCAAAGCCCATACGACCATGAAGCCGTTACGCACCTTTCGATGCTTTCTATTTGTGACCAAGTCGTCCGGTTTGACGGGACGCACGTGGTATCGGAGAAATTTCTATATTTTAAAACATATTTTCGGTCAATTTCAGAATCGAATAATTTCTTATCTGTTTAATGAAATTAGAATCTACAAGAAGGGTTGTGATGTCCTATAGGTCGTCTAGGACTGTCATTAAATGGATTTTCAAAAAGGTTATTGGGTTAACGATGATTCGTTCATAAACATGAGCACTTTGACTACCTAGTGTCCTGTTTTTGAACAGGATTTAGTCGATCTTGGGTTCAATTACTCGACAGGTATATTACTCGTCGTAAACTAATTCATAGATTGGGAAGAGGGTTAATTCCTCTATTCATAGGAATTTGCGAGATCGAAAACGGTCGAGTATGCGAGAAGAAAACAGGAAAGGAAAGTGGGTACCTGAGCGCTGCTGCTGCTGTTGTCTTCCGTACGCACGCGCGCGGCTTTTCCGGCCGGCGGCGGTGGCCCAAGGCGGCGCTGTGGTGGCGCACGACTGCTTGGAGCTCGGGGGTAGGGGTTTGCATTAGGGTTTCCTCCTCTCGATATATATACAGTATATAAACTGTTGTCGAATCGTTTGGGGGTGAGGGTCGGGACTGCTCGGGTTGAGATGTTCGGATGAGAAGGGTTCAGTTTGCTCGGCTCTGTTTTGGCCTTCTGGCTGCGCATGTGGGCTGTTTGCTTTGGGCCGAGGCCGGTTGGCCGCTGGTGTGTGTGTTTTACTTTTATTTTCTTTCTTTTGTGTTCTGTTATTTCTTTTTCTTTATTAGTCTAATAATATCTATATATTTATTCATATATATATACACATACACATATATATTATATATATTTACTTATATATACATACACATACTCACGTGTATATATATACACATTTATACGTATATAATTATATATATATATATATATATATATATATATATATATATATTTTATATATATATATATATATATATATATATATATATATATATATATAAATTATATATATATATATATATATATATATATATATATATATATATATATATATATATATATATATATATATATATATATATATATATATATATATATATATATATATCACATTACCCCCTCCGCGTCGCCGGGACCAGATCCTTTTGCTCCACCGACCCAGGCTTTTCCTTCTTGAAAATCCATTTCCCGGGCTTTTCCTTTCCCCGCGTCGTCCTCCTCCATTTCCTGGGCTTTTCCTTCCCCCGCGTCGTCCTCCTCCACGGTGCCTCCTCCCGCCTCGGGCACGGTCGTCGTCCCGGAGATCCCGTCCTCCGCCCCCTCCCCTCTCCTCCGCCCTCCCGCGCCCTCCTCTCCCTCGGCGGTGACATTCTACCAGGACCCTACCACCCTCCGGTGGTACTGGTACTCCCCCCCGCCCCTTCGGTCGCATCCCTCGGGCAGGCCCATGACCTCACCGACGGCCGTCCCCCATCTGCATCGTCGTGGGGGCGCAACACTGCCTCTAGTCCCCCGCCGGCCGGGGCGTTTGGCCGGGTCGTGGCTCCCTGTGGCCGCTCCCATGATTCTCCCACGACGTCGTTGGTTCAGCCCCCCCCCCCCCCCCCCCCGTTGGTCTAGCCTCCTCAGCTCTCAGGGGCCGTTATCTCCGCCGCCCCCTCCAGTCGCTGGCCGCCTCTGGCTTCCTGTGCTCCCCCCGCCTAAGCTGCCTCCACCGTCGGGGTCGGGGGTCGGTCCCCCTTGAAAACACAAGTGTAGGCAACTCTAGAGGGGGGTGAATAGAGTTTGTGTCAATAATTACCAAATAAAAATTAACTCTATATCACCTCCACAAAAACAACTATCAAGATAGTAAATAAATCAGAAATAAATGCGGAAGTAAATAAAGATCAGAAGAGCATTCGCAGACACAGCAGTTTTAACCTGGTTTCCCTCGTGGAGGACTAGTCCAGGCCTGAGAACTCTAGCTCAGGATTCAAATCCACTATTTGTGAAATAGTAGTTTACAACCCGTGCCTTTTCTTCAGAAGAGCACGTCAACTTCTTACAGAGGATCGCAGTGGCGATTTGCTTGGAATTTTCCAAGCGACTTGGAATTATCCAAGTGACTTTTCTTTTCAACTCTTGCACAAAAACTTCTAGCTGAATCGCACTTGAGCACCTTGGGGCTTAGGAAGTTTTGTGGCTAGTAGATTGGAAGAGTAAGGCTCTTGACTATATAGGCTATGTAAGAGAAGAAGAATAGAAGAGTGGATGGTTTCAAATGAGAGAAACCAAGGCCTATTTATAGGGTTCGGGACAAGCAGAATTCAGCCAGAATTCGGTATGGATAATTCAAATTTTTGGCCGTTGGACAGCTTGTAGCAAGCAGGCCCTAAAAATCAGGGTGCTGGAAATCAGGGGACAGAGTTCGGCCCGAACTCTGTGTGGAGGCAGAGTTCGGCCCGAACTCTGTCTCCAGGAGACAGAATTGGTCCATTGGCTTTTGAGCTTTGTGGAGCTTGGGCTTGGTTCAGGAATTGGTCTGTTTGTATGGTAGATCTTGGAGAGATATGTCTAGGGGTTGAGATGACTCAGTGCGACTCAACGTACACATTCTCCTAGACTCAATAAATTGAAGATTACAGACATGGAACAAACAGGAAAACCAAGAGCCCTTTGATGATGCCTTTCTTCTGATATTTGAGCAACCATGAAGACATCTTTTTCCCTGACAGCAGTCGTCCAAAGATATACAGATCTGAAAATCTGAATACCTTTCGGGGGCTTCGCCCCCGAACCCCCGACGGGGGGCGCTGCCCCCTCGATCCCTGTCCGCTGACCGGGCAGCGGAACCCCCGATGCGAGGCCCCGGATAGGTCGCTAGGCGGTTCGGAGAAATCTTTTTGTATGACGCCGTCTTCGCTCCATCATTAATTCTTCATTGCCTATGTCCTGTTTGATCATGTTTGATCATGCTTACTGCATGTCTACAAATACATGTTAGGCCAGCAAAATATGTTGCAGTACGATAGAAGCATAGCAATATAATATAGGACGATTAGGACATTGCTAAGTTTAAGTAACAACATGATAGCATGTTAGGCCAACAAAATATGTTGCAGTACGATACAAGCATAGCAATATAATATAGGACAATTAGGATAATGCTAAGTTTAAGTAGCAACATGATAGTGAGTATATGAGTATTAGTGACATCATTATGTTAAACTTAACTGATTAGCCATATTCAAAAACACAATATAATCATTGGGCCAACACCCCTCTCTCGGCCGTTGGTCGCCGCAGATTTCCCAGTTCAGGCCCATTCCTCCGGCTCCCTCGCGGTGGCTCCCGGGTCTCCTCCTTCTCCCCTCCGCCGGGGCTCGCTTTCCCTACCGTGGCTCAGCGTCTCGGACCGCCTCCCCCGCCGCCCGTCCCGGTCCGCCGGTCGCCCTGCCCGCTGACCGCTTCGGGGCACCCGACCCGGATAGCGTGCTGACCGACCCTGCACGTTCGGGTTCCGCGCCCTCCCGCTCGGGCCACGCGCGCGCATCTGGCCCCCTCGGGGCCAGCGCTGGTCCGCCACGCACCCTCCCGCTTGGGCTGCGCGCTTGGACTGGCCCCCTCGAGCCTCGCGCCTGCTCTCCACGTGGGCCTGTATCCTCGGGTTCCACGCGGCGTGTTTCCTCCCTATTTTTAATTTTTGAATGTTTGTATTTTTGTTTGGTTGGACCGGGATGGTGCCCGCTTGTGGGCCCAGTCTGGTGTCCAGTTTTGGCTAGGTTTGGGCTGGCGCCCTCCTGTGGGCCCAATCCCCGTTTCCAGTTTCTTTCAATAAAAGCTTTTCTCTTTATATATATATATATATATATATATATATATATATATATATATATATATATATATATATTATCACATTTATATGACAAAAATAATATAACCAATAAAATAATAATAATAATAATAATAATAATAATAATAATAATAATAATAATAAGGAAGTTTAATAAACCAATAATGGTGTATACATCATTAGACATCCAAATATATAGTCTAATACCACATTGCAGAAAGGTAGCCAAAGGAATTATATATTATATTTAATACCCACATAACCGAAAAATACTTCTTATATGATAAAATAAGCTACAATTATATATACACATCTATATATCTACACGACACGGACACCGTTGGTCGCACTGTATGACTACATGGGCTTGGCTCTGTTTGGTTTCAGTCCAGACTGGTTTGGTACAACCGGGTCTTCCACAAGTCAATAAACCTTAATAATAAATAATTAATTAATAAATAAAATCATCGGTAAGGGTTAAGTCGTAACTTGGTCTGGTTTTCCTAGTTAGGACGTCACTATGGCTCGGCCTTCATACCAGGGCTAATACACTAGTCAAAGTACGCCATTGCACTATCCGTGTTATGATTCCTAGTCGTCTTGTACTCCAAAACTCTACCATGGCTAAAGGCATCTACCGTAATAATTAACTAAAATAATTATTTATAAAAATTCAAAAACACCATTTAAATTAAATAAATAAATAATAAAAAATAATTCAAAATTTTTGGGAAGGGGAGCTACAAATCTACCTACCTTAAAAATAATTTCGTCCTCGAAATTCTAATTCATAATTATTCCTTAAAAATCAAAGTCTACTATTACCTTGATATCCTCAAATTTAATTTCAAAAATATTTTATATCCTCCTCCTGGCCATTTTGTAACTCCGCATACTTGAGGACTTCTACCCACCTTTGGTCACACTATTCCTCAAAACATGGTAACTAAAATCTTATAATCTTCTAACTAGTTGCTAACAATTCTACCGGCAGATATCTAGGCATATGTCAACTATAATCCTTCATATCTATAAACAACCAAAACTTAATAATCATGCAATATTATACTATAATTTAAGAATTACTGATGAATTCTGGACAATACGATCATTCGTCACCTCGAAATAAAAGGGAACGAGAATTAATAGTACGGAAAGCAAGGAAGTATAAACGAGAGCAATTATGGAGTTTGCAAGGATGTAGAGAATTTCTAAGAGAATTTTCAAGGAAGAGTGGATTGAGATTTCTAAAGGTTTAGTCAGATACGGAGGCTCATACCAGTACAGTTACGTAATCGGTACGATATGCTCTGACCTGCATGGGCCACCATAAAAACTTGTCACGACCCGTACCCACTTTTCGGACGCGAGCTCGTGAGCAAGACAACTACGTGTCGAGCGGACTCCAGCCCGACTCGAGTACGTATAAGCTGTCAAGGTCATGGGTATCATGTCTAATCTAAACTATATCTCAATCCACAAGAATCAAATAAAACAAGAATGAACAATTATGGGTCATGGTCTGCAGCCCATTAGCATATTGTCCGATTAGACTCTAAGAATGATATGAGTCTATAAAATAAGCAGAGAGTATCATGGTACTGAATATAAAGCACGAGAAGATATTAAAGAAATATCACAAGCAAAATACCTGTACTATACATCGTAATCCTCTACCATCCCGCTCTGCTAACTAACTCCATGTAGTCGCTAAACTTGAATAGATCATCAGGTCCTCAAAGGACTAGTAAGATACATAAAACATGCCTATCTAACAGTTTAATCATGCAATAATATAACCAGGGTATAAACAGGAACAAGACATGAGACTGACATGTGGCTACTGACAGGTAGCTATGAACACGGATACGGGATCAAGTATGCATAAATAAACTGCCGGAAGATCAATGGAATACCAACCCTCGCCCCGAATGTAGACTCGCGGGTCAGTTTCAAGACAAGTCACCCTCGCCCTATATGTGGACTCGCAGGTGCAAAGGACAACCCTCGCCTCGTGTGTGGACTCACAGGTTGTGGGAAAGACAAAGGAATAGCAGTTCACTCACACATACTTGCAGACACGACTCAGTCAAGATAAAGGTAAAGACATGGTACAACTCATTCATGACACAGGTGAGGACAAATCTAGCATGATCCATGACGTAAACAAGCCTAGTATAACTACACTCTCAAGTCATGAAATACTGAGATACAAGCAAGACAATAAACTGGTAAACGCAGTATCATATAAATCTATAACAACTACGGTACTAAGGATAACATACTACAACAGGCATACTATAAGCATAAAAATAAACTGTAGACGAAGGCAAGGTATACTTGCCTGGGGGTTGCACGGAGAACCAACAATTTATCGCCAATCAACAAGTCAGAAAGTCCAAGTCATCACAACTGTCTCCGAAAGCTGAAATAAACATTACCAATGTTCTCAGAATAGTCAAATTAGCTGGGATTGCCTGTCCTTAAGTCCAATTCTGGACACAGGGGCAGAACGGTAATTTCGGGTAAAAACGATGTCCGCCATTGGACCCGCTTGCACCGAAAAGCGTGCCAGAGTCAATGGTCTCTAAAATTATCAAACTACATGTCTACGGATCTGGTTTTTCGATACGAACCTAACCGTATGTCCAAAATTGGATTCCAGAGGGCCGTGCACAAAATCACCCGTTGAGTCGGATCGTAGGGCCTGCAAAACGGCGATCCAATCAACTGTCTCGGAATCGGACCAAACTTGGCATACAGGACCAAAAAAGTGATACGGTCCTGTTGGCACAAGTTTCGTCTCAATCTGACGAGCGTGCACAAAGTAATTGAGAAATTTGTACATAGGCCGATACGGTAAATTTCGACGGATACGCATCAAATTCGTCGCGCACACGAGACCAATTTGAATTTCGTCAAAGCCTACACGACCACGAAGCCGTTACGCACCTTTCAATGCTTTCGGTTCACGACCAAGTCGCCCGATTTGGCGGGACGTACGTGGTATCGGAGAAATTTCTATATTTTAAAACATATTTTCGGTCAATTTCGAAATCAAATAATTTCTTATATGTTTAGTAAAATTAGAATCTACAAGAAGGGTTGTGATGTCCTATAGGTCGTCTAGGACTGTTATTAAATGGATTTTGAAAATGGTTATTGGGTTAACGATGATTCGTTCGTAAACATGAGCACTTTGACTACCTAGTGTCCTGTTTTTGAACAGGATTTAGTCGATCTTGGGTTCGATTTCTCGAAAGGTATATTACTCCTGGTCGTAAACTAATTCCTGGATTGGGAAGAGGGTCAATTCCTCTATTCATAGGAATTTACGAGATCGGAAACGGTCGAGTATGCGAGAAGAAAACAGAAAAGAAAAGTGGGTACCTGAGCGCTGCTGTTGTTGTTGTCTTCCGCACGCATGCGCGCAGCTTTTTCGATCGTCGGCGGTGGCCCACAGCGGCGGGGCCTCCTAGAGGTCGGGGGTGGGGGTTTGCATTAGGGTTTCCTCCTCTCGATATATATACAGTATATAAACTGCTGTCGAACCGTTCGGGGGTGAGGGTCGGGACTGCTCGGGTTGAGATGTTCGGATGAGAAGGGTTCAGTTGGCTCGGCTCTGTTTTGGCCTTCTGGCTGGGCATGTTGGCTGTTTGCTTTGGGCCGAGGCTGGTTGGCCGCTGGTGTGTGTGTTTTAGTTTTATTTCCTTTCTTTTGTGTTCTGTTATTTCTTTTTCTTTATTAGTCTAATAATATCTATATATTTATTTATATATATATATACACATACACATATATATTATATATATTTACATATATATACATACACATAATCACGTATATATACACATTTATACGTATATAATTATATAACTCTATATATATATATTACCACATTTATATGATAAAAATAATATAACCAATAAAATAATAATATTAAATAACAATCCCAATAAAATAATAATAATAATAATAATAATAATAATAATAATAATAATAATAATAATAATAATAACAAAATTTAATAAACCAATATTGGTGTATACATCATTAGACATCCAAATATATAGTCTAATACCACATTGCACAATGGTAGCCAAGGGAATTATATATTATATTTAATACCCACATAACAGAAAATACTTCTTATATGATAAAATAAGCTACAATTATATATACACATCTATATATCTACACGGACACCGTTGGTCGCACTGCATGACTACATGGGCTTGGCTCAGTTTGGTTCCAGTCCAGACTGGTTTGGTACAACCGGGTCTTCCACAAGTCAATAAACCTTAATAATAAATAATTAAATAATAAATAAAATCGTCGGTAAGGGTTAAGTCGCAACTTGGTCTAGTTTTCCTAGTTAGAACGTCACTATGGCTCGGCCTTCCCTACCAGGGCTAATACACTAGTCAAAGCACGCCATTGCACTATCCGTGCCATGATTCCTAGTCGTCTTGTACTCCAAAACTCTACCATGGCTAAAGGCATCTACCGTAATAATTAACTAAAATAATTATCTATAAAAATTTAAAAACACCATTTAAATCAAATAAATAAATAATAAAAAATAATTCAAAATTTTTGGGAAGGGGAGCTACAATATGTCCAATTGCTTACAAATTCTATTTAGTATAACACTAAGATAAGATACTACATACCCACACATACTATGACGACACGGTCATCTTTGGACACACTGCATAACCACATGGGCTTAGGCTTGTTACGAGTCCAGTTGATACAACCTGGTCTTCTAAAAGTCAATAGTCAAATTAATAGATATTTAAATCATTTATAGGGTTAGGCCGTAACTTGGCCTGGTTTTCCTAGTTAGGACACACTTATGGCTGGGTCTTCCTTGGCATGGCTAATACACTAGTCAAGGCACACGCCCATGCTATCCGTGCCATGATTTCTAGTCACCTTGTACTCCAAAACTCCATCATGGTTAAAGTCATCTACCGTAATAATTAACTAAGTAATTATTTATAAAAATTCTAAAAATCACCATTTAATTTAAATAAATAAAATAAAAATATATTATCAAAATTTCGGAAAGAGGGGTTACAATCTACTCACCTGAAAAATAATTTTGTCCTCAAAATTCTAATTCATGACTATTACTTAAATTCAAAAATGAAATCTACTATTACCTTAATCTCCTCAAATTTAATTTCTCAAAAATATTTTATAACCTTCTTTAGCTATTTTATAACTCCGAATCATTGAGGACTTCTACCCACCTTTGGTCACACTACTCCTCAAAACACGGTCACTAAAATCTTATAATCTTCTAACTAGTTGTTAACAATTCTACCAACAGATATCTAGGACGTATGGCATCTATAATCCCTCATATCTATAAACAACCAAAAATTCAATAGTCAAGCAATATTATACTACAACTAAAGAATTTTTGTTGAATTCTAGATAGCATGATCATTCGTCATCCCAAAATAGGAAGTGACGAGAATCAAGGGTACGGGAAGGTAAGGAAGAAAAATCGAGAACCAATATGAAATTTCAAGGACATAAAGAAATTTCTAGGAGGATTTTCAAGGCAGAGTGGATTGAGATTTCTAAGGATTTTGTCATAGTCGCAGGCTCGTACCAGTACAGTTACGTAACCGGTACGATATGCTCTGACCTGTATGGGCCACCAAAAAAGAATTGTCACAACCCGCACCCGCTTTTCGGACGCGAGCTCTTAAGCAAGCCAGCTACGCATCAAGCGAACTCCAGCCCGACTTAAATATGTAAACACTGTCACGACTATGGTAAACTGCCAAATCATGGCAAAACAAATCTATATCTCAATCCACAATAAGAATACGAGACATGAATGAACACTATGGGTCGTGGTCTGCAGCCCACTAGCATATATGTCCGATAAGACTCTAAAGAAAGTAACAAGAGTCTAAAAACTGAATCAAGAAACAGGATATATCATGATAAGGTATGAAATCACGAGCGGATAATAAACGTAATAATGATACCTGAATCCTGCAAGCGTATCCTCACATCCGCCATCCAGAACTACTAACTAACTCCATGCAATCACTAAACCTGAAGAGATCATCAGGTCCTCAGGGGACATAGCAAGATACATAAAAATATGCCTATCTAGCAGTTTAATCATGCAATAATATAAACAGGGTACGAACAGGAAAAGTGACAGAATCATGACAACTGACTACTGACATGATGACTACTAACAAGTGACTATAGAAAAGTGACTACTGACAGAATGGTCATGGATACGGGTACAAGAACCACTACGCATAAATGAACTGCTGGAGGAGAACAAGTGAAAACATGTCACGAGATCAATGGATACTCAAACCCTCGTCCCTAGTGTGGACTCCCAGGTTTGAAACAACTACTAACCCTCGCCCCTAGTATGGACTCGCAGGCTAGCATCAAGAATTACCCTCGTCCCTAATATGGACTTGCAAGTGCGTAATAGATAACTACTAACTGTCGTCCCTAGTGTGGACTTGCAGGTTAGCTTCACTAAATGAAGGTACAAATAACTACTAACCCTCGCCCCTAGTGTGGACTCACAGGTTAGCTTCATGAATATAAGGTACAACAGTTCAGCTATGACTTACTCATCCTATGACATGATACGACTCAGTTGAAGTACAGGTGACGACATTATATAACTCAGTCAAGATACACGGGAGAACAGATCCAATATGAAATACAAGCTAACTATGAACAAGGACTATATCTATTCTAGCATGCATGATATACAAATCTCATGTAAATAATCAACTAGTAAAACTAGATAATAATAAGAATATGCATATAAATAAACTGTAGAGGAAGGCAAGGTATCTTGCTTGGAGGTTGCACGCAAATCCAATAAAATATAGTCAACTACTAAGCTATAAAGTCCAAATCATCGTAACTGTAAACATTACCAATGTTCTCAGAATAGTCAAATTAGCTAGGATTGCCTGTCCTTAAGTCCAATTCTGGACACAGGGGAAAAACGGTAATTTCGGGCCAAAATGGTGTCCGCCATTGGATCCACTTTGTACCAAAAAGCGTGCCAGGGTCAATAGTCTCTAAAGTTGTCAAACTATATATCTACAAATTCGTTTTGATGATACGAACCCAACCGCATGTCCAAAGTTAGATTCCGGCAGACCGTACACAAAATCGCCCGTTGAATCGGATCGTGGGGCCCACAAAATGACGATCTGGTGTCTCATAATCGAACCAAACTTGGCATACAGGACCAAAAAAATGATAAGTTCCTGTTGGCGCAAGTTTTGTCTCGATTTGACGAATGTGCACAAAGTAATTGGAAAATTTGTACTGAGGTCGATACGGGGGGTTTCGACGGATATGCATCAAATTCGTCGCGCACACGCAACCAATTTCAATTCCGTCAAAGCTTACATATCCGCAATATCCGTACGTGCCTTTTAATGCATACGGTGTGCGACCATATCGCCCGGATTGGCGGGACGCACGTCATATCCAAAGTTTTTCCTATTTTGAAACAGTTTACATGGAATTTTATATGATTTTCAAACTGATTTATACCTCTGCATACTCATCGTAATTAAAACTATTAATTGGATTTCCATGCCCTATATGTTGTCTTCAATAATGGTTCAGGTAGTTTCCTACCATAGTCAATGATTCGACCAGTAATCGTCTCCCAAAACAGGTTCGTCAACTGTTCTTTGAACTGTGAAGAACAGTATTTTTCCCACGACTTTGCATTTATTTTTCAGATTGGTCATGCGACTATATTCAAAACCACTTGTTGGGATTTCGAGATGGTCATAAGGGCTATTCGTAGGAATTTACAGATTCAAAAACGAGTGCGTGGGTGAATAGAAAATTGATCGAATACTAGCATACCTTACTGTCGGGTCTGGCCTGTCTTGGCTCTATTTTTCTGTGACAGTTGCCGCCTCGCCGTGCGCGGTCTTGCCCGGCGGCCGGCCGGCCGGCCCACGGTGGCGCAGCATCGGCGCGTACGCGGCCAGAGGCTGAGTGGTAAGGCGGCTCTAGGATTTCAACAATTTCGTATATGCGTGGGTGCATATATTTATACAGAGAACAAGAAGGAAGTCTCGGGTTTGGCTGGGTTAGCTGCTGCTAGGTTTGGGGAACGTTTGGGCCGGGCTTGCTTAGGGCATGCTGCTCTTGGTTTGTATTTCCTTTCCTTGCTTTTTTTCTTTTTCTTTATTATTTTTCTACATAAAACCACATATATAAATGATATATATATATATATATATATATATATATATATATATATATTATTTTTTTATTTTTTTTAAAAAACCCCATTTATTCATCAAAGCTCAAAATGCCGAAGCCTGTACAAGAGTACTAAGGCAGCAAAATGCCTGTACAAGTATACCAACAAAAAGAAACGATCCCGGGGGCCTAGACGAAGAGAGACTCCCAAAAGCGAGTTTGTTCGTACGAACAGATGTTACGGATCTTACGGCACTGCCTGATTACTTCTCGGATGAGCCTATCCGCGTTGAAAAAGTCGCCCTCATACCTGGCCTTGTTGCGATTCTTCCATAATACCCACGTGGCAGCAGCCACAACGATCATGTGGCCATGGGAGGCAAGCGCCCACCCGGCAAGGAGATCGTTGAGGCTCCCACCCGTCTGATCCTGATTACAACGCTGAGCTAGCGCATTCCAAACCTGAATGGGGAGATCGCCCTTACTGAAGATGTGGTCCACGGTTTCTGACTGACGAGCAACACAGCAATTACAGGCGGAGGCTAAACTGAATCCAATAGAGTACAGAACGTCGTCTGTCGGTAGCTTGTTCCTGATGACTCTCCAAATTAGGATGGACCATTTCTTGGTGATGCAATTCTGCCAGAACGTGGCACTGATCGGCGAATGCGCTCCCGGGCCGCTTGCAAACTGTCTGGCAGAGCAAACTGAGAATTCGTCTGCATGACATGCCGACCAAAGAAGCTTGTCGATATCTGGGGTCAACTTCTCCCGTGACGTTGGATGCGGACTACTACATCCTCACCAGCCCAATCTCGGATCTTGTTCCAATCCCAATCGTCCCTCCTGGCGTCCCATAGGTCCTTGATTCTGATGTGCTCTGGCGCCTCCGAGAGGCGGTGAAGCAAGGTGTCCCCCGTCCAGCGTTCTTGGAAGGTGTCGGATTCTCCGTTGCCCGGACGCAGACGGATAACCGGTTCGGCCATTATACGTCCGTTGATGATGTGCCGCCATGTCGCCGAAGATCTGCAGTTGGCGATCGCCTGTGACGGATGAATGTGCTTGAAGTATCTAGCCTTCATGAATCTCGTCCACAAATGGTTACTCGTTCGAATCTTCTACCACAGCTTCATCGAGAAGGCGTCAACGATGTGGGAGAGTTTTGAGAACCCCAATCCCCACTCCTCAGTAGGCTTAGCCATGGTTTCCTAGCTGGCCCAACTATGCTTGACGTGGCCTCCGCTGTGTCCCCAGAAGAAGTTGCTGAAGACGTGCTCAATCGAGGTCAATACGTTCTTGGGGGTATATCACGCAGCGAGGGTGTATATGGGAATGGATGTAAGCACGTGATTAATGAGGATCGTGTTTCCACCTGGCGATAGGGTGGCATTGTGCCACCCTGCCAGTTTCTTTCTGATTTTGTTGATGATGTCTTCAAAGATGCCGGCGTTAGATTTGATGTACACAAGGGGGCATCCAAGGTATTGAAAAGGAGGGTGACTGATAGAGAACGAAGTGATGTTGGAGAGCCTGGTCGCGCTATCGCTAGTAATATTGTGGAGGGCATAGATGATACTCTTCCTGGGGTTGACCTTTTGGCCGGAGCAAGAGGCAAATCTTTGAAGTGTGTTATGGACCACATCTACCGATCCTACATCACCGGAGGTGAAGATGAGGATGTCATCCGCATAGGCGAGGTGGGTGATTATCGGACAGCCGCTGGTGGTATGAAAGTGCTGGAAATTTGGTGTACTAGTCATCTTATTCAGGTTTCTATTCAATGCATCTGTCGTGATGATGAATATGGTAAATGATAGAGGGTCTCCTTGCCTGCTTCTGCGACTAGACTTGAAGAATCCGTCGGTTTGGCCGTTGATCATTGTGGAGAACCATGAATTGCTGATCGATCTCCAAATGATATTGATCCAGGTTTTCGAGAAGCCGAATCCCCTGAGGACCCAAATCATGAATTGCCAATCCACTCTATCTTAGGCTTTTTCCATGTCCAGTTTAATCGCAATATTTCCACCTCTGGCAGGAAGTTTCATGCAGGTGATTAACTCTTGGGCAAGCATGATGTTATCCTGGATGTTTCTGCCTCTGACGAATCCACTTTGTTCCTCGGAGATGATCTTGGGGAGCAAGTCAGACATGCGAGAGGCAATGATCTTGGAGATGATTTTATTGGTGAAGGTACACAGACTGATGGGGCGGAAGTTACGGAACGTTTCGGGGTTGTCTTTTTTCGGGATGAGAACAAGGTTGGCTGCTGATATAGCTTTCGGGTAGGTAGCTCCCTGAAAGAAGGCCGTAGCTGCTTCGTGGATGTTCTTTTTTGATAATGTTCCAGCACTCTCTGAAGAATACCCCGAAGAAACCATCTGGTCCCGGAGCACTATGAGCATCCAGTGCCCAGATCGCCTCTTTCACTTCTTGTTCGGATGGCGGGAGGTCCAAGTGGGTGTTATCAGCCTCGCTGATGAGGTTGGGGATTTCGGCAAGAAACGAGTTGTCTCTGAGAACCCGCTCTTTCGTGAACAGCTGAGGGTAGAAATTGGCGGCCGCCACTTGAATGTCTTGTTGGTTGCTGATGATGTTGCTCGAGTCATCCTTAATCTTATGGTGGGTGAGTTTCTGTTTGCGGCCGTTGACACAAGTATAAAAGTAGGCCGAGTTTTTATCTCCATCACTATATCCATCTGAGCCTCGCTTTCTGTTTCCAGAATTCTGTTTCGACTTTCAGCCGGAATTTGAGAGTGGCTTTGGTGAGATTGAGGGCGGTCCTGGCTTGAGACGACCTGTCACGAACGAAGAGGGTCTCTGCGCTAGTGACGTCATCCTCCGCGACGCGCACTTGCTAGAAAATATTGTCGTATGCCTGTTTACTCCAAGTTGTAAGAGCTTTTGTGGTAGCTTTAAGCTTGTCCACCACCCTGATGAGCGGACCGGGAGAATCAGCTTGTTTCTAGGCTTCTTCTACCACTTGTCAGAATTACGGGTGGGCACACCAGAATTCTAGGAATCAGAAGTTCTGTTTTATGTGATTGGACTTGCTCCTCATCACAACCCGGAGAGGCGCATAGTCGGATTCAGTGTCATTCAGATGTGACAGATCAGAGGTGGTCCCCATACCGTGCCATAGGTTGTTCGTGAGAGCCCTATCAAGGCAGGAGTACTGCCTTCGTTCACCTTCCTGCATGTTGTACCAGGTAAACTCATTTTCGGTGAATTGGAGCGAGGTCAGGTTGGCATCGAGAATGAAGTTGTTGAAGTCTTGCATGGCCATGTGGGGTGGCGGTCTGCCGTCGGATTTCTCCTCTCTGCAAGTAATTACGTTGAAATCCCCGATACAGAGCCAGGGAAGGTTGATGTGGTCATTGTGAAAATCGAGGAGGTCATTCCAAAGATGTTTACGCTCTGGCACTTCATAACTGCCATGGATCGCTGAAATGATGGTGCGCTTGGGAAGAAAGGGATGTTCTATCCAGCAAGAGAGGGCTTGCATGGAGTCCTGGATGACTTCAATCTTGATGTCCTTTGAGCAGAGGATCCAAATGTCATGTTTGCCAGCCACGGCGGAAGCGAATCCGAGCTGTAATTGAATGGATTTGATATGCTTGGGGGAGGTCTTCGGTTCAATGATAATCAAAATGTCGATGTTGTGAAGTTTCCTGAGACTGGTTAGGCGTCTCTTGGTTGGGGTGTTAGCCAGGCCACGCACATTCCAAGATAGGATGTTAAGCATTGATGTTGTTGGTGGAAGTGTTATTGATCCGTTTGGTTGCGGATCTAGTTCGTATGCTTGACAACTCTGGCGCTTCTCTGTTTCCTGTGTTTCTGCTTCCGGTGGAGGCCCGTATGATCGTGTTGGTGGCGACGATGGGGTGGCACTGATCTGCCGCTGGGTCTGGGGGATGTCTATCCTTTCATCCGCTGAGTCCATGATGGCCTCCACTGGTGGGATGGTTATGGTGCCTTCCGGTTCTGCCACATTTTCTGCTAGAGGGATAGTTATTGTGCCTTCTGGTTCTGCCCTATTTTCTACTGGATCTCCGGCTGTGATGAGGGGGAATCCGGCGGCCATGACCTGCTGTCCTCTAAAGACCTGTTTTGGCCCTAAGATTGCTAGGGCTTCAGCTATGATGGCCTCCTCTGCCTGGTAATTCTCGAATAAGGGGATGCTGCCATGACAGTGAGAGAGGCCGCATTGACGGTCTTAGAGAGGCCCATCTCCGGAGTATGCTGGTTATGTTCGACTGCCTCTTCGAAGATTTTGATGGCCAGGTTGTTGACGTCATGTTCTTGGTCCAGGGCCGTGAAATGGTTTTACAGGGGGACAAAGGGGTTGGGGGAGTGTGGTGGGCTTTGATTATGAATAATGCTAGGGCCGAAAATGAGGACCTGGTCAGGCGATTCTTCACCATCACTGAATCTGATGTGCGAATTCTGCCGCAACAGCAGATGCTTCGGCTGATCTTCCTTGGTCGATTTTTTGAGGTTGTTGGCTTTCTTGTCCTTCCCTTTCTGCTCCGAGTTCCTCTTTAGGTGGGGGTGAAGGCGTCGGCAGTGTTCTGCAAGGTGTCCCCGGAGATGGCAGTATGTGCAGAATATGATGTGATTGTCGTTAACAATACGCTGGGTGTGCGTTCGATCATTGAGCTCGATGATTAGGTGGTTGGGGGGTTCGGTGGAGAGATCAAGTTCCACACAGATTTTTTGCATAGTTGGCTTCTGAGAGGTTGCTGGTTTCTTCCGCCGTAGCTACGTAAGTCCCGAAAGAGTTGGCGATCCGTCTGAGGGCCGCTGGAACGAAGCAGATGAGGGGTAGATTCGGTAGGGTGACCCATGCTGCGACCGCTGTTGAATCCTCTTTGGTGTTGAAGTCCGTGGACCATCGGATAATCTTTATAAGATGGGAATCCACCCTGCAGGTCCCTTTGGACCATACGGACATGTGGTCGAGCTCGGAGGATAGGTGAAGAAGTAGGTGCCTAGGGTCCAGGGGAGCAACACGGTACACGGCGGATAGCTTCCAGCTGACAATCACTTCCTGTACCCTTTCAAGCTTCGGGCACCCTCTCGAGAACTTGAGAACAAAAGTATGAGGGAAAGAGGAGGACAGAGAGGATATAGCTCGGATGCCGAGAAAGGAACCGTCGGGATCCGAGAATCATCAGGATACTCAATATCAGGAATCGGAACGTCGTCCACGCGGATACCCTGCGATCCCGCACGATCTGGCCGAAGCATGTCAGCGGGCTTTGGGGGCCCCAGGGATGGAGAGGGACGGTGCCTCGAGTGGAGAAAGCAATGATAGACGCGGCTGCGGGGCCACCGAAGTACAGGCCACAGGGGCAGACGTGGAGGTGGGGCCTAACGACCGGGCCACGGCAGAGATGGCAGGGGCCGAGCAAGCCGGTACGACAGCCACGCCCGAGGTCGAGACGAACCCAGGGGAAGCATCGCCCGGGGAGGCATCGCCAGGCGAGCTGCCAGCGAGACCAAGCGTCACCTGGGTCAGAGGAGGGGGGCTGAGCGCCTGGCTTGGGAGACCAGAAGCCTCAAGGAGAGGGGGGGTTAGGGACGCCTGGACAGGAGGCGCAAGCGTCCCCTGAGGCGGGATCCGAAAAGAGGCAGAAGCCTCGAAGGCAGCCTCCGGATGGTGCCGATCGGCAGCGGAGCAACAGCTCCAGTCGACCAGACGCCCTGGGCTGGAGGAGGATAAGGAAGCCCGGAGGAGCTCGGGGAAGGGAGGATCGTCTGCGGAGCGGGAAGACAGGTCTCGGAGGCGAAGGAGGGAACGGGGTTGCCGTAATCCGCGAGGAGGGGAGCGGGGGGGGAGGAGATGGCCAGGGGATGAGGCCAGGGAAGGGGGAAGGGGAAGGTTGGAGGGAGGGTTGCAGAAAGCTCAAGGGAGTGAGCAACTGGCTAGTGAGCGACGAGGCCTGAAGGAGGGGGTCCCACTAGGGTTCACTGAATACGCTGAACGATCAGCGTAAAAAACTGGTGAGGGAAAATAGTGGGACCCACCTAAAGATGTGGCGGTGGGGTACGCAGCATGCGATTCCCAAAGGAACGCTGCACGAGGGGCAGCGTAAAAATCCTAGTAGGCGTAAAGTAAGGGGATCCCTTGTGTTGTTCGTGGCACACCACGTATACGAAAGGCCAGACGTTGGAAAGCCCGCTACTGCACCGCAGGGGGGCTCCCAACCCAAGGTGGCAGAGGCACCGTTCGAATTTTAAAGGGGAAATAGGGTGGCAACTGGTGGCTAAAGCTCAGGGAGATCTCAGACCCGGGGAGGGCGGCCAGGGGACCGGCAGGAGCAGCAAGGGGGAGGGAAAAGAGGAGCTCTGTGGGACAGGGGCTGCCGGGAGACGGAACGGCAGGGCTGGCGGCGGCGGTAGCTGGCGGGAGGGAGAGGAGGGGAAGAGAGGGGGCGGAGCGGAGGCCGGTGGAGGAGGAAGTGGCGGAGGAGCGTAGGGCGGAGGAGTCGGAGCAGTGAACGATGGGGGTGGGAGGGGCAGAAGCGGAGCCGGAGCTCCCAAGACGGCCAGAAGATCGGTCGGGGGAGCAGCCATGGCCGAAGACCACCGTCCTAGGCAGGGGCAGGGACATCGGAGGAGGGGGAGGCTGGAGAGAGGGAGAGGAGGATGAGAGCTGGGCCTAACATGATGATTTTATATATATATATATATATATATATATATATATATATATATATATATATATATATATATATATATATATATATATATATATATATTATCATCATGATGATTTTTTTATTATCATGTTAGGCACAGCTCTCATCCTCCTCTCCCTCTCCCCAGCCTCCCCCTCCTCCGATGTCCCTGCCCCTGCCTAGGATGGTGGTCTCCGGCCATGGCTGCTCCCCCGGCCGATCTTCTGGCCGTCTTGGGAGCTACGGCTCCGCTCCCGCCCCTCCCACCCCCATCGTTCACTGCTCCGACTCCTCCGCCACTTCCTCCTCCACCGTCCTCCGCTCCGCCCCCTCTCTTCCCCTCCCCCCCCTTCCGCCAGCTACCGCCGCCGCCAGCCCTGCTGTTCCGTCTCCCGACAGCCCCTATATATATATATATATATATATATATATATATATATATATATTATATATATATATATATATATATATATATATATATATATATACCGATATTTTCTATATGAGTATAAATACTCAAAGTGTCCAGAAAACAAATTATTATAATATTTTCCATAATGTAGGGCTTACCCCCATGAATAAGTTCATACAATATTTATTCATAACAAATCACAACGTTCAATAGTATTTATTTGTATTAATTATTTATATCAATAATAATAATGAAGATAAGAGCAACAAGATTCACTAAACCAATAATGGATGCAAATACAATTCATATATACAGTCTACTAGTCCCAGATTGTACCATGACATATTAGCATTACTAATGCTAATACAAACTGTATGAAAGGAACATTTCCAAGCCTCGAGAGAACAAGTAACAATAGCAACAATTGTAATAGAGAAATAATATGCATGCCTTGATCTTTCTCCCATCAAATACGAATTATAGTGTAGTTTGTCAAATTGCATAATTGTATCATCCTCCACATTTTCTAACTTGTATTTACTGATCACCATGTTCTTGAACCAGCTTAGTATAATCATGACCAATTATCTAGAGACATACCCCATGAGTGAGAGACATAGGCACATCTTTTCTTCCTTAACAAGTGCATATGTGGCATACTATCTAAACTCAATATCCATGGTCACATGCCCAAGCATTTTGTTGCCTCCTAAGGCATGATTATGTAAATGATACAAATGAACAAGAACTCATGGTTGCCACATCCCTCAAAATCCCATCTATTACAACCCACATTAATGCATACATGATATATGTGCATATGTCCAATTGCTTACAAAATCAATTTAGTAGAACAGTAAGATAAGATACTGCATACCCACACATAATATAACGACACATTCATCTTTGGACACACTGCATAATCACATGGGCTTAGGCTTGTTACGGGTCCAGTTGATACAACCTGGTTTTCTAAAAGTCAATAATCTAATTAATAGATATTTAAATCATTTATAGGGTTAGGCCGCAACTTGGCCTGGTTTTCCTAGTTAGGACACACTTATGGCTGGGTCTTCCTTGGCATGGCTAATACACTAGTCAAGGCACACGACCATGCTATCCGTGCCTTGATTCCTAGTCGCCTTGTACTCCAAAACTCCACCATGGTTAAAGTCATCTACCGTAATAATTAACTAAGTAATTATTTATAAAAAATTCTAAAAATCACCATTTAAATTAAATAAATAAAATAAAAGTATATTATCAAAATTCTGGGAAGAGGGGTTACAAATGGCGCATGAAAACGAGGTCGGGACTGTCCGCAATCACTCCGCGAAGTTGGAAGACTCCAAGATCAAAAGCTCCCAAAATTCGGCCAAGGAAAACTAGGTTTTCAGAAAACTATTAACATATATATAGAGGGAGCCAGTGAGGCTTTTTGAGCCGCGGTTTGGCTTGCCACGTGTCATCATCTAGTGCATCCCGCTGACAATTGGACGGCTAGATAGCCACCCGGGTTGGCTTGAGCCGAGCTGGAGAGCCAACGCCATATTAGGAAACCAGAGCCCAGTCAGCTACTGACTAGGCTGCCACGTGGCCTGCTCCACTCATCCTGGGTGGCTGACAGGTGGGCCACTGCCTGCTGACTGGGTAAATAAATTCAAAAAATAATTTTTAAACCATTTTAAATCCAAATAAATTCCTAAAAATTCTAGAAAAATATAGAAAATATTTCTAACCTCCTAGAGCCAAAATAAAAATACCTTGTCTCAAACTAGTCCCAAATGGCCTTATAATAAATCTTAGAAGCCTTTAAAAATATATAAACCATAATAAATAAATACTTAAAAATTCCCAAAAATTATGAAAAAAATATAAAATAGCGATATAATACTTATTGAAGCTATCTAGAGGCCATATGACCATAGTATGCACATAGCTCACCTAAAGCTTAGGCATGAACCATATGATCATAAAATTAATCGTAACTAAATAAATAAAAAATAATAATAAATTTGGGTAGTGGGCTTACAAATCTATCTACCATAAAAAAATTTCGTCTTCGAAATTTTTAAAGGATACGACTAGGCACGACTAAAAATATTATCCACAGATGATAGTCAAAAGGATTAGTCAATGTCTAAGCTTGGTTAAGGATAGAATCGAAATATGATAGAAAGGGAGAACTACGAGTTGTTGAGAAGGTGGTAACAAGAAGTAATACATCAAAACAATTTGGAAAAATTAATAGTCGTATGCCAATAGAAGGTATAGTCGCTATGATATTCGAAAATCATAAGTATATCCAAAGTCATTTAACCGAGAATTCATGCCTCGCTAGTGTACATTTGGCTGCAGCAAACCCTTGGTTTCATGACTCAACATGGTATCGAACACTCTATCAACTCTATCCAATATTGACATAATAAATCAAAATATCAAATAATGCAACTAAGATATAGTTTTAGTAATATTTTGATAACCTACTCTTAATTGAAATTATTTTAACTTAGGTGTCATGCCACGCTAGTGCGCTGCTGGTGCAGTGAACCCGAAGTATCTATAATTCAAATAAAAGAGAATAGTGCACATCTGCCTTGCTATTGTTAGTCATCAAAAAATTATTCCAACTATATCCATAAAAATCTGAAAGGAGCTTTTAGAAATGCAAACAAGTTCTAAGACAATCAAGATAGAAAAAGTGTACGTATATGTACTATAAGTCTCTAGTCATGAAAATAGAATGATTGATTAGGGGGGAAATAACTAAAGATAAGAGAACTATAAACATTCTAATCTCTATCTCAGGGTTATTCAAATGGTTGATGGAAAAGTTTAAATAACACAACTAATGCGAGATTCATATATGGATAACAGAGGCAGAAACTATAAAAATATGGAAAAATAGGAAATAAGTAATTAATTCGGACCTTACCATATGAGGATGATATCTAAAGATAACAAAAAGAAAATCTGAACAATTTATCAAGGTTAGAGCATGAATTCTATGAAGGCCTAACTTACCAAGCAAATAGACTACCCACCTTTGATTCTACCATCATGTCAAAGCAAAATAACATATTTTTCTAGAAAATATTGTCAATTTATCCAATAGGGCCTAGAATTTTTGCTAAATCACATGGCCTATTTAACAATCTTAACTATCCAAGGTCAAATTGAATAAGGGACTCCTAGTCCTAGTTATTCTCCTAAAATTAAATCAATCATAATTGTAAATGAGTACATCCTAATCGCAGGCTCGCAATAGTATGACTAATATAGGTACTACCGCGATTTCGCAATCTTTTGCGAAAACTGACCTGCATAGGCAACCAAAAAAATTTGTCACGATCCTAACCCCTTTTTCGATATACGAGTGTGTATCCAAGTCAGCCTACACAGCAATATTGTGGGTAGTACACTATCTAGCACGCAATAAACAAAATTCTTATAATACTATCTTTACTGCTCATTCACAATAACTAAATCAAAATTACAATATTCACAAGTTTTCCACTTGAAAAAAAAAATACATCTTATAATATTGAATCAACACTTCTATCTAACTAGTCTTCTTGCTTTTTGGCCTTCGAGTCTCTATCTTCCCCCGTATGGTCTATAGCGCAAAAGTAGGAAGCACGTCATCCTCACCTATATCAACGATCCATTCAAGAAAGGAGCAAAGTACAACTATATTGCATTTAATGTTGTTAGCACAAAATAAGCCAAAAATAATGAGAAGCAGTAATGGTAAAGAATGTATGAAGAACTAGCAAGATATGAACTAGACATAGAAAGTAATAATCATGAACGAGTAACTGATAAAAAGGAACATGAAGATAAAGAACTGAACTAAGATCATGAACAATGGAATCAACTATGTGTGTGTGTAAAATACCATTCGATACGTGAACGACCGGGCTAATATGGCACATCATATGATAGCTATCCACAATAATATGATACGGCTAACTCATACATGCGGTATATGACATAGCTATCCACAATAAGAATATTTGGGTTTGTTCACGTACCTACCGAGTATTTCCCCTCCCGAATCACTAACAATCAATAACAGTCAATGATATAATAAACCTACAGTGTTACCATTGTGTCTCAATGGAATAGCAATCAAGGACACAATAAAGGAAAGTATTATAATGTACTAAAACATAATATAATATTGTACTTGCCTGAACCTTTGAACAAACCGTAGTCACAAGTCGAGGATGAAGGAAACACCGATGTAGAAGCTCAAGACGCAACAAAAAATGGTGCATGAAAATGAGGTCGGGGTTGTCCGCAATCGCTCTACAAAGTTGGGAGACTTCAAGATCAAAAGCTCCCAACATTCGTCCAAGGAAAACTAGGTTTTCAGAAAACTATTAACATATATATAGAGAGGGAGCCGGTGCGACGGTTTGAGCCACGACTTGGCTTTCCACATGTCATCATCTGGTACGTTTTGCCCAGAATTGGACGGCCAGATGGCGACCCGGGTTGGCTTAAGCCAAGCTGGCGAGCCGGCTCCATATTAGGAAACCAGAGCCCAATTAGTCACTGACTGGGCTGCCACATTGCCTGATCCACTTATCCTGGGTGGCTGACGGGTGGGCCAATGTCTGCTGACTTTGTAAATAAATTCAAAATTTTATTTTAAAACCATTTTAAATCCAAATAAATTCCTAAAAATTCTAGAAAAATTCGAGAAAACTATAGGAAATATTTTTAACCTCATAGAGCCTAAATAAAAATACATTGTCTCAAAATAGTCCTAAATGGCCTTGTAGTAAATCTTAGAAGCCTTTAAAAATATATAAACCATAATAAATAAATACTTAAAAAATTTCAAAAATTATGGAAAAATATAAAATAGATATATAATACTTATTGAAGCTATCTAGAGGCCATATAACCATAGTATGCTCATAGCTCACATACAATCTTAGGCATGAACCATATGATCATAAGATTAATGGTAACTAAATAAATAAAAAATAAAAAAATTTGGAAAGTGGGCTTACAACGAGGGTCAACACATTGTCGTATGCTGGTGAGTGGCTACAACCAATCTCACATAAATCAATAGTAGTAAATTATCTGAAGTACATTATTGATTGGTGATCTTGATGTCTTGCTTTAAAGTTCATTAATAAATCATATGATAAAAAACATGAGCAGCACATATTGATGATAGAGACACAAGCAATTTATATTGTTCACCAATTTGGTGAATCTTCTCCACAGTCGATATTATTTCCTGTTCATTTATGAATAACACTTACTCTACCTACATAAGACATTGTTAGCTTATGACAACTGTCTATATCAAGGTCACGGACTACACGTCATCTCGGACATCGTGGTCAAATGGCACCCCTTCAGTAGTGGGTATAACTAGCCCGACCGAAAGGTTTTCGAATAACCATGCTACAACTTCAGCACTATGTTCCCCTAAGCCGAATCGGTTCCGTGGCCTCAGAGTACCGTTCGAGAAACTATACCTTGTGCACAAGTTTTCCACGACCATGCATGTGAATGCTACTTAACTAATAAGAAATATAACATGCATGATAACATAATTTAAGTACATAAGCCACAGTTCTCATTCATCTTGCCAATTTATCTTGAGCCGTCAGCTTGCATACCCATTTATCCAACCCATAGACTACTCATTCTGTGTTACTATTCTTTCGAATCGAAGTCCGATATACTCACCACCCAATACTTGGGCCTTTGCATCACATGTTCAACATTTAATATCGTACCATACAATGCATCATTTTATTTACAACATAATTATAGCCATGTGATAATTTATCTTTTATTATCTTTCTGGATTATCACTAAACAACTTTTATTAAGCACCATACGCGATAACAAGTCATTCTTTGTTATGTGTGATGATCAAGTATCGTCAAAGGATCAAATCCACTCAGTTGTTAGTGAATTGCCGAGAAAAAAGGTCTTCCAAGCGTTAAGCCCGGTTCACTTTGTTACCACATGTATTGGTACCAACTACGGTTCATCATACTCCTTCTCTTTCTCTCAGTGATTCGATATGAATGCGCATACGGTGAAAGTAAATCCATGAAAACATTCATCGGAAATATTCACGAAAACACACACAAAACCAACAGCGAAAGCAACATCGAAAACCAGTAGGGCTAGTGCCTCGGGCAAGTGACTATTATAAAGAATTCTTTTCCCAAGATGCACGCCATTCATCTTGGATACTATTTCTAAAGAGTCCAATCCATAACGAGGTAAGGATCTCAATTCACTATCGTGCGATCTTGGTAAAGTTTTCTAAGCAAAGTTTTTCCAATCTCTTCTGACTCGGCTATTCGGCTGCGAGCCCCATCTCCGTGCTCCACAACGGGAACAGGAAACTACATAATAATACACTAACAAAAGTTTTGTCCCTAAAACTTAAACAAAAATCTACCTAAATTGAATAATGAAGGAAACTTATTTTTATATCCGCTTCAAGTTCCCAAGTTGACTCTTCTATGGAATGACTCCGCCAAAGTACTCGAACCAAAGGAACGACTTGGTTTCACAAAATTTTATACTTCTTATCCAAAATATGCCCAAGTTTTTCAACATAAGACAAGTCATCTTGCAGCCCAATAGACCAAAGTTTACCACGTGACTTTGATCATTCACATACTTCTGTAGGTGAGAAACATGAAAAATATTGTGCACTTTAGCCAATGGCAGTGGTAACGCAATCTGATAGGCGATTGGGCCAACAAATCTCGTACTTAACTTTCCTTTCGTACCGAATCACATCACTCTACGCATCGGTATACTTTCAAAAATATATAGTCACCCACCATGAATTCCAACGGACGTCGGTGAATATCCGCATAACTCTTCTGCCAACTTTGTATCACAGGTAAGTTCTCTCGAATCATGCAAACCTTTCTCGAAAGCCTGATCCACCATTTTTGAACCAAGTACTTGTCGTTCACCGACTTCATCCCAACAAAACAGATGCCGACATTTTTGCCCGTATAATGCTTCCTATTGTGCCATTTGTATACTTGTCTGATAACTGTTATTATAGGATAATTCTGCTAACGACAAGTGAGTGTCCCAATTTGTTTTCAAATCTATTACACAAAGTCGTAACATATCCTCAAGGACCTAATTTGCCCTCTCAGTCTGGCCATCAGTTTGTAGACGGTATACAGAACTGAATTTTAATTGTGTTTCCATAGTCAAATATAAACTGCACCAAAAATGTGATACGAATCTTCCATCCCGATCCGACACTATTGATGTTGGTACTACATGCAATCGAACAATTTTAACCAAGTACAGCTGGGCTAACCAATCAACGCTACAAGAAATTTTGATCGTGATGAAATGTGCCGACTTGGTTAATCGATCCACGATGACCCAAATCACATCATTCTCTCGTTGCAACTTCGGCAAGCCAACTATAAAATCCATTGATATATGGTCCCACTTCTATTATAGTATGAGGAGGTTATTTATCTCTCCGTCGGGCCTCTGGTGCTCTGTCTTGACTTGCTGACAAGGTAAACCTTACGAGACAAAAAGGGCCACATCTCTTTTCATTTTATGCCACCAAAAGGTCGTACACAAATCTTTATATATTTTTGTACTTCTTGGGTGCAACGAATACTTAGCATAATGAGCCTCCGTTAAGATTTCTTTTGGGAGTTCCACATCCATCGGAACACATAGCCTCCCTTGTAGTCGTAACGAGCCAACCTCATGCCTGGTGAAGTCGTCTACTTTATCCTTTTCTATTATTTTGCTAATCTTTATCAAGAATTCATCAGTCTTCTGTGCAGTCTTAATTCTTTCCAAAAAATGTGGATCAACTATGCATTTTGGCCACGAATTTGGTGCTCGATTATGATGCTCTCTAAGTCTTCCAATATCCGACTATCAATAGTAATTGCTCCCACAAAATTCTGACTCAATGCATCCACCACCACATTGCCTTTCTCTAGGGTGTACGCGATCGTTAAGGCATAACCTTTGATTAGTTCCAACCAACGTCTTTGTCATAAATTCAGCACCTTTTGAGTGAAGATGGACTTCAGGCTCTTATGCTAGGTGAAGATCTCATAAGCCACTCCGTACAAATAATGTCGCCATATTTTAAAGTAAAAACTATCTCTGCTAATTCCAAATCATGTGTTGGATAATTTTTCTCATGCGGCTTAAGCTGTCTATAGGCATAAGATATCACCTTTCCGCTCTGATTCAATACACATCCCAAACCCAATCCGAATGTATTACTATATATCTGGAATCCCTCGATGCCGTCTGGAAGTACAAGGATTGGACCTAAAATGAGATGCGCTTCAGATCTTGAAAGCTAGATTTACAATCATCAGTTCAATAAAATGTTACTTCCTTCTAGGTGAGGCAAGTCAAAGGCGACTCCACTTTCGAAAAATACTTCACAAACTTCCTATAGTAACCTGCCAATACGAGAAAATAATGGATCTCGTTAGCTGATGTAGGTTGCTTGTAATCAACTACTGGTTTAATTTTTTTGGGTCAACGGACATGCCTTCCATCGGAATAACGTGTCCTAGAAACAATACGCTACTCATCCAAAATTCAAATTAACTTGGCATAGAGCTGATTTCTTATAGGGTCTGCAGTAACGTTCTCAAATGTTCCGCATGGTCTTCTTTGCTTTTTGAGTAGACTAAGATATCATCGATGAATACGACCACAAATTTATCCAAGAAGGGTCAGAAGACTCTGTTCATCATGTCCATGGAGGCGGCAGGGGCATTGGTCAGTTCAAAGGACATGAGCAAAAATTTATTATGTCTGTATCTGGTTCGAAATGCAGAGTTTGAGACGTCCTTTAGTCTGAACTTCAACTTATAATAGCCTGAGCAAAATTAACCTTTGAAAATAAAGATGTACCTTGCAGTTGATTGAAGAGGTTGTATATTCTAGGCAACGGATACTTATTCCAAATTGCAACTTTACTCAATTTGTGATAGTCCATGTACAGCCGCATCGATATATCATTTTTCTTCACAAATAGTACCTGAGCTTCCCACAAAGAAATACTTGGTAGGATGTATCCCCTGTCTAACAATTCTTGTAACTGTCCTTTGAGTTCTTTTAATTTAGCGGACGCTACTATGTATGGGGCCCTTGAGATCAGTCGTGTATCTAAAAATGTATCGATAATGAATTCGGTCTCTCGGTCCGGACGTATTCTGGATATCTCGTAAAGAAACACATCAGAAAATTGTGCTATGACTGTAGTGTTACCTGAATCTGTAACTTTTTTGTATGTGTCTGGAACAGAAATAAGGTACCCTTCGCAACCAGAACGTATCATTCGCCAAACCATAGTGGTAGAAATCACCATCAATGCCTTCGCCAACAAACATGCCGAGTAAGAGAATTTTGTTTTCCCAGTAAGACGAAACACTACTCGTTTTTCTGCATAGTCAATCGTTGCACAACATGCACTAAACCTGTCCATTTCTAGAATGATATCATATTACTTGACATCAAGCACGATTACATCCATTGTTAGTTTCTTATCTCTCATAGATATGTAGCCATCCCTATATATCATGTTAGTAGGCATCTCCACTTCTGATGGAGTACTAACACTAAGATTAACATTGAGCATTGACATTTTCAATCCATGTTCCCTAGCATAATCTATAGATACGAAACTATATGCGACACCAGAATCAAATAAGGTACGTGCAAAAATGCTATTAAATAAAAATATACCTGTCACGATAGTAATTGATGCAAGAGCCTCCTCTCTGGTTAATACGAAGACTTGATTTTGAGCATCGATCTCTGATTCTGTGTCGACTGAGGAGGTCATGGTGCCTGTCCAAGATTCTGATGATATTAGTGATGATGATGTTGCTACCTTGAAGGGTTCTGATGGACTCTCCCACCTAGACAGTCTCTGAAACCGTGGCCCATGTGACCATAATTGAAGCATCCACCCTCTAGGACCTAACAGTCATTAGCAAAGTATCCTTTGTTGCGGCACCAGTTACAAAATTGTAAGCCTCTAAATTTTACAATATATTTTATTTTATTTTTTTATTTTGGTATTTGTACGACGAGTACGAATACGTATATATAAAGTAATTAATTATTTTTATAAAAATATTTTATCATTAGACTTTTCATAAATATAGAAATAAATATTTTATTTTGATATAATATAAGGTAAGTATTTTGTATATTTGTTCAAGTATAAATATGTCGTCCGAATTTGCCAAACTTATTTTTATTATTATAGAATTGCTTTTTATTTGATATACAAGTATAGGTACTAATTTTGAAAGTAATATTTATATGAATAATTTGTACTGTTTGCGTGCGATGAACACAAAAATTAATTCATGTATATTTTGTAAAATTTTGGTTTTAAAAAAGTTACTTGGAATTATTTTAAAGTATTTTAAATTAACTAGAATTATTTTTTATTTATAAAAGGATATTTTATATTTATTTGCTATAATCTAAATTAGGAGTAAAATTTATTATATTAGATTTTAAATAGTTTTAAATTAAAAATAAGATTTATTTATATTTAAATTTGGATTAGAACCTATTTAAAATAGTTTTAAATAGGTTTAATTAATGTGAAATTTATCAGGTGGGATTTAAATTGTTCATAATCCTTTTCTAATTAGGATACCTCCACCCAATTTATAGGGGAGCTTTTCCATTATTATTTTTCACAAAAAATTTCACCACTATTGTGTGTGTACCGTGTCGGTGTCTACCCTCTTCGTGTCAGCCTATGTTGGTCTCGACTCTGACCCCGATTGTCTTTCTACTATCGCAATTCCTTTCTTTTTCGTCCAAAATACTCAAATTTGTCGTAAAAATCAGCCTCTGATGTAGCAACTGTGAAGAGCCATAACTTTTAACTCTGGACTCCATTTCATCTCCATTTTTTTGTTCGATTCATATTGAGTTTAGATTAGATAATCTATAATTTACTTTAACAAATTTGTAAAATATTTTTCTGTAAAATTATTTGAGTGCTAGTTGTCCAAAAATTAATGCATCGCACTATTTTGAGATTTTTGAGATTCACGAACTCGGTTTTGCGATCCTTTTAATGTCTCAAAAAGCTGACATGATGATCTATAGCACGAAAAAAATTGGAAATTAATTTTAAAAGTTTAAATTTTATTTTGGTTAATGTATATTTATATTATTTCGTGGTATTTAAAATAAGTTTTTGAACTAAACATATTATTATTAAATTTTCCACCTAATTAAATTATTATTTTTTCTCTAAAATTATATTACCCAATTTTCAAAGTATTTTCTAAAATATTGTAACTATAAAAATGATAGTTTCAAATTAAAACTTATTTTCAAGTATGTATTTATCTAAATAATTCGGGGAATAAAATAGAGTTTTTAAGTATTACAAATATTTTCTAAAATAGTATACGTATTTGCTTCATACATTCCCATTGATTATCATGACTGATCATGGCTAATCGTATTTTCTATTCTCTTTCGAAATTGGACTTCCTTGTGTCAACCCTTGCTAATTTGACTATTTTGGACTTGATGGAACAGTCTGTACCTTCATCAAAGGCCATCTTGCAAAGTTGTAATACCAAAGTCAATTATGTGCCATCATGATCATCACACCACACTAGGAACCACATTAGGCAAGTATACCTTGCCAAATTATACAATTTATTTTCATGCCTTTTTATACTGCTATTTTTCAGTCATATTTGATTACCTGCTGCTTATGTTCATTTTATTGCTATTTTTCTTATTTTGTGTAAACGTTCCTTATTTGTTATTCATGTGTTACTGTTTGTTTCTTGTGAGTATTATGGAGATATTAATTAGTCTTCTACCTTCGTCCTTGAGTTTGACTTGACCTGACCTATAGTCGTCATTGATTGTTAGACATTGGCCTTTCTTATCTCTAGGAATGGGAGAGTCCTATAGCGTTACAGTAGTAGAGACCTGTTATCGACTTGTTATCCCCTCTCTAGGTCTGGGAGTGTCCCATGACATTACGATAGTAGAGACTTATCTTTTGTCCCGAAATCGGAAGTGTTCCATAGCGTTACGGTATTGAGATATCTTTACTAATTGTTACATGTTTTACTTTTCTGTCTTTCCATGCATGTTAATTATTGTTACAATAGGCATATTTATATGTATCTTGTTATGTCCTTCAGAGAACTTGCTGATCTCTCAGGTGTGTGTGTTTTGACTTTTGCATGAGTTCGCGCCAGGATCGTGATCTTCTCCTTTATATCGAAAAGGACATGTTGTTTGGATCATGATGGCTACTTATCTTTCTATTTTTGATATTTCCTTCTTTCTAGTTTCATATTGGTAGTGGATTTTTCTCCATCCAGTACTTGTACAATGACAATTCTTATTTAATTTTATAATATCTTTATTCTTTTACTTTGGTGGATTGGATTAGTAAATCATGGCTATCTATATACTGCATTTTAAGCTTACGTATATTTATTATACGACTGGCATGTATGACTCCTAGTCCTATGTATTTTGGGAATAGGGCATTACATATTTTTGTGGTGGCCCAAGCAGGTCGAGTTAGTCATTTTAGTTACGTTACTGTACCGAACTGGCCTGCATATAGGATTAGAGTGTAGGATCTCATCCACATACTTGATTTATTTCCCTGATTTCATTTTCCAACTTTTCTTTAACTGCTTGACTTACGTCTTGCTTGATCTCATCCTAAGGGAGTCCTATTTCTTGTATTTGATGGAGACTAGAAAGGTGAGTAACATTAATGTACATCCCATAGGTTAATTACTTTATTGGAAAAGTTATCTTGAACATCAAAGATGTATTAGAGAGATGATAGTAAAATATTTTGTGGGTTGATTGATACTAATGAATGATTTGAGGAATTATAGTCGTGTGTGAAAGATTACTATATTTCAAGTTGGGTAGTAGTTGTATTATCAAAATCATGATTATTTAGCAGAAATTTCATTTACATATGGTAGATGATCGAGAAGAGATTGAGAGTGATTTTGGAAGAAAAATGAACATGACTGATTTGAGTTAAATAGAGATTCTATATATTTTGGATTTTTATCTTTGAGGATATAGGTTTAATATAAAGATAAGATAATCTTGAGGATATGGTTTAAATGTTGTATTGATTAAGGGTAGATTCATAAGATTATGATTTGAATAAATATTATCTATCTAAATTTTGGAAAGACCATAATTTAATTTGGATTTACTTTTGTATTTATTTTGAGGAAGATTCTGATAGATTGAATGATTTTATTTATTTAAATTTTGAAGAAGATTGATAGAATTTCTTTTTGGTTATTTGAGATTGGGTTGAATATGGGTTTGATTATTTGAGGATATTATGATAGATGAGACTTAGAGATCAACTTTTAGTTATTTAAGAAGTCTATTATGATACACTGGAATTGGGTTTAATATTCAATTCAAGGTTGGGTTTAGATTTAATTGATGAATATCAAAACTTCAGTGAAGTGCGGATGAACCAAATCATAAGTATGAAGGTTCTAGAATAGAGGGACAACATTTTCGTACCATCAAACCTAACAACATAAAGATTCGCATATTTTATTAATATCTCTACTTTATTTATTCCTTTTTGTCTTCCTACTCACCCATGACTCTATACATAAATACATCATGAGCTTGAACTTTTCGTATCATATTGTCTCCATAATATCGGACCCATCCAAGCCTTTGAAACTACCTAGTTTTATTTTTATTTTTTCATCTCAACCGTTTTATTTCAAGTACGATTTTTCATACTTGACTTTCCTCCCGCTTTACATTTTCTTATTCCTCAAATCGTACTTTAGTTTTAATTTCTAATGACGAAATTCTTGTAAGTTGGGTAAAACGTACGCCCCAAAAATTTCACAATAGATTTTTTATTTTTTCATATTTGTACGACGAGTACGAATACGTATATACGAAGTAGTTAATCATTGTTATACAAAAGTTTTACTATTAGACTTTTCATAAATATAGAAATAAATAATTTGTTTTGATTTAATATAAGGTAAATATTTTCTATATTTTTTCGAGTATAAATATGTCATTCTGAATTTGCCAAACTTATTTTTATTACTAAAGAAATACTTTTTATTCGATGTACAAGTATAGGTACTAATTTCGAAAGTAATATTTACGTAAATAATGTATACAATTTGGGTGCAAATAATTCATGTATATTTTATTAAAATTTTGTTTTAGGAAATTTATTTTGAATTATTTTAAAGTACTTTAAATTAATTAGAATTTTTTTTATTTATAAAAATATTTTAAATTTATTTGTTGTAATCTAAATTTGGCGTAGATTTTATTCGATTAGATTTTAAATTAAAGATGATACTTATCCAGATTTAAATTTGGATTAGATTTTATTAAAATGGCTTTAAATAGATTTAATTAATGTGAGATTTATCAAATAGGATTTAAATCGTTTCTAATCCTTATCTAATTAGGATTCCTCTACCCTATTTATTGGAAAGTCTTTTCATTATTTTTCTCCATAAATTTTTTCACCACAATTATGTGAGCACCGTGTTGGTGTCCATTCTCTTCGTGTCAGCCTGTTTTGGCATCGGATCTGACCCCAGGTATCTTTCTACTATCACAATTCTTCTCTGTTTCGTCCAAAATACCTAAAATTCGTCATAAAAATCAGTCTCAACTGTAGCAACTTTGAATAGTCATTACTCCCAAATTTTGGACTCTGTTTCATCTCTATTTTTTATTGAGTCGTATTGAGTTTAGATTCGATAATCTATAATTCAAATTCATAATATATATTTTTTAAAATTATTTGAGTGCTAGTTGTCCAAAAATTGATGCGTCGTACTATTTTTGATATTTCGGGAGATTCCGAACTCAGTTTTGAAATCCGTTTGATGTCTCAGAAAGCTGACATGATGATTTATAGCATACAAAATTTGAATTTTATTTTGGTCTAAAGTATATTTATACTATTTTGTGGTAATTAAAATAAGCTTTTGACCTAAAAATAATATTATAATATTTTTTACATAATTAAATTATTATTTTTTCTCTAAAACTGATATTCCTAGATTTTAAAGTATTATTTTAACTAATAAAAATGGTAGTTTCCAAATTAAAACATATTTTCAAGTATGAATTTATCTAAATATTTTGGGGTAATAAAATAGAATTTTCAAGTGTTACAAATATTTTCTAAAATAGTATATGTATTTGCTTCGCGCATTCCCATTGATTATCACGGCTGATCATGGCTAATCGTATTTCCTATTATCTTACGAAATTGGACTTCCTTGTGTCAACCCTAGCTAATTATACTGTTTTGGACTCGATGGAACAGTCTGTGCCTTCATCAGAGGGCATCTTACGAAGTTGTAACACCAACGTCAATTCTGTGCCATCATGATCGTCATATCACACCAGGAACCACACCAGGCAAGTATACCTTGCCAAATTATACAATTTATTTTCATGCATTTTTATACTGCTATTTTTTCAGTCATACTTGATTACCTGCTGCTTATGTTCATTTTATTGCTACTTTTCTTATTTTGCATGCACATTCCTTATTTGTTATTCATGTGTTATTGTTTGTTTCTTATAAGTATTGCGACGATATTAATTAGCCTTCTACCTTCGTCCTTGAGTTTGACTAGACCTGACTTGTAGTCGTCATCGATTGTTAGACATTGGTCTTCCTTATCTCTAGGACTGGGAGCGACCTATGGCGTTACAGTAGTAGAAACCAGTTATAGACTTGTTATTCCCTTTCTATTACCGGGAGTGTCCCATGTCATTACGGTAGTAGAGAGTTATCTTTTTTCTCGAGATCGGGAGCGTCCCATAGTGTTAAGGTATTGTGAAATCTTTATCAATTGTTACATGTTTAACTTTTCTGTCATTCCATGCATGTTAATTACTGTTACAATAGTCATATTTATATGTATCTTGTTAAGTCACTCTGAGACTTGGTGATCTCTTAAGTGTGTGTGTTTTCTAGACTTTTTGCAAGAGTTGTCATGACCCGTGCCTGCATGTTTAGGTACGAGTGCGTGAATACGTCCAGCCTACATCGTAGAATCGGCGGTAGTGAGCTCTCTAGACCTCAATAGTCGTCAAAATGCTCAAATAATAGATTTTCATCACAGCTACTATTCGTGGGCCCAAAGTCAAATCACCACAACATCACACATTTCACTATTTCTTTTTACTACATCTTGTATAAGAGAACCCGAAGACAAATCCAGTGAAGTCGTAAAGCAACATCCTCAAATACATCACCAAATACAACATCAAACTGAAAATAAATCACGTAGCCTCCATGCTAGCGAGTTGACTATCCCCTCGTCCTGTAACCATAAATGCTAAGGTAGAAGGCATCATCACCTACAACGGATCCAGTTAGAAAGTAAGCAACCTACAATCCTAAGAAATAAACAAGTACAATATAAAACTACAATGCAACAATAATAATATGGACTAACCTGTAACGGGACAATGGTACAGTAATTGAAATAATGAACAATAAATCAATACAATAGTGATTTAAAATATTAGTCTAATATGTGACCGGCTTGGGAGCACAATAAGCACAATAGTACCACAGGTACGGTCTAGCCTAGCCACATGCGCACGATTTGCGACTAGACTTGTAACACCCAGTTTTTCAAATGAGGGTAATTTTGAACTTTTGTTATTATAATTATTATTTATTGATATTTATATCACATTATGAATTTTGGGTGATTTTTAATCAATTTAAAACTGTTTTAAGTCATGACTTGTGATTTTGATGTGCTGCTAATGAAACCCTAGAGACTGTCTGACCTAGAGCCTAACCATGTGATTGGGATATTTCTTTATCATTTTTAGCCTAGGGGTAATTTGGTCATTTTGACTTATTAGAATTATTGATTAATTATTGGAGTGGTGATTGTTATTTTGATTTTGACTAGTTGAGACTTTGTAGACTAAACTAGATGTTGACTCCAGCTATGGTGACTTAGTTAGCATGGTGTGACCCTAGTCTAACTTAAGTCAACCTCATTTTAGTCATATAGAATCAAGTTTGAATAGGAGAAATAAAGACTAGGTTCATAACTTATGACTTAAGGATTTAATTCCATGACTTATGAAACTTGGATCATGGCCCATGACTTGAACCCTAACCCTGATTCCCATTCATTATGACCAGCCACTAGGGATCCCCTCCCTATAAATATTCTCCCTATTTAGTTCTTGCCTCTTTTGTATCATCCCAACACTTAGAGAAAAAAAAAGGTAAATCCCCATCTTCCCAAATTTATATTAATTCCATTTTAATTTTTTTTTCATCCAAATCATTTGAAATAGATTCTAATCACCCTCTATTTGATATTTATGGAGAGTAATTTTAGTTTGAGTGCAATTTGGAGGATTTGGCTAGCATCAGGAATCAATCAATTTAGGGCTTTTCTTGGTCATTTGCACCTATAGGTAAAATCCTTCAAATTGCATTTTAATTCTGATATCTTTATATATTAGGCTAGATCTAGGTGTCCCCTAGCTTTCCCTCAAGTTTGGCAGGAAACCGTTTTCGTTTGGTGTCCGTATCGGACACGTGTCTATGTGTATGTGCTAGTGTTTGTTGAAATGCCACATAGAAATGGATTTTCGTATTTTCTAAAACTAATTACATGTTTTTGAAGCTCTTAATGTGTAGATTAATTATGTTAAAGTCTTAGCACAATTTTATGGGAATTTCGTATCCAAAATGGACACGCATCACGTGCACGATGCATCGCGCTGTGCCCGTGCAGTCCCCTGTTGTTCGAACATGACAGCGGACATGATACGACACTTCACGACACGACACTTGGTGGACATGTGGGGTCACTGTCTGTCATCACCCACATGAAGTTTGAGGCAAAATGATCGAGTGGATCGAGAGAAAACTCGATCGTACTGGTCCTTGCCTATGCTGCGCTTACGTGTAAACGTGGCCTGATACGCACATTTTGATACGACACGGGGACACGAGGACACAGTGCAGGGTGACACGAGTGTAACCCTATATGGGGCGAACATATGGGCACGAGTCGTGTCGTGTCCTGTGTCGCGTGCACAAGGTTGTGTTCTCGCTGCTCGAGGTTGTCTGAAGCATTCTCTCATACGATGTATTTTACAGTTTCGGACATGTCGTGTCCCACTTTGGGGACACGACACACACTGTGTGGCATGTGCATATGTAGCCCATGGTTTACCAACCATTAGTTTTGAATTGTTGTTGAATTTCGAATTCGATTTGGGCTTTCCCCAATTGCTGATACCATAATTCTCTGTCTGTTAATTTCTGAGAATTCAAATTTTATTTTACTGATTTCTAAATGATTCTTGCAATGTTAAATTCATCTTCATGTATCTAGAATTTAGTCTCATGATTAGGGTACTCACGATTGGTGTTAATCATTAGTTTCAAATCATATTGAACTGTCTGAAAACTGGAATCCTGAGATACTGTAAACTGAACTTTATTGAGTTTTTTATACTAAAATGTGTGTACACCCTATCATTCTTCTCACACTCATACACTCCTTACTGATCTTTACACACATTGTGCTAAATCGCTCACACCCTCACACATGCCAACTGATTTGAAACTGTCATATGTATTTCCTGAAAACTGTGAACACATATATTAGCTCTCATACACATTTGACACATTGACACACATAGGAATGAACTATTATTAACGCAGTTTTTACATTCAGACATTATTCCCTGATTTCCTGAACCCTACCCATACACATCACCATATACCGCACTCACACATTGACACACTACTAACCTATCCACTGTCATTCATACATTCAATTTTTTCTGTATGCACCCACATTCCTGAGACACAACTGGACTGTCATTGATACTACACCCTTACACTATTAGCTCACACTTACACATGTACACTGAGTTATATTGACACCCTATAGGGCTGTCACATTGTACATTGTTTTTCTATTGACACACTCATGATTCACTCTTCTTTTCTTCCTTCCCTCTACATGTGTGTGTGTGTGTGTGTATATATATATATATATATATATATATATATATATATATATATATATATATGTTAATCTAGTACCTATACATATATAGCTACCCTATATGTATATTTACATGTATATATAAATGTGAATATGACACATATATTGATTTGTATAATATATGCATATATGGTTTTGTTTATATGTGATGTATAGTTTAGGCTATGGTACTAGACTAGTGTGGCTTGTATTATATTTTGGTTAGAGACCTAGATTGACTTGTTAAGCCTAGATTAGACCAACCTTGTTTGACCTAACTAGACTAGAGTTGACCTAGTTTGACTGTTAGGTTGACTAGTTGACCAAGGTTTGACAATTTAGCTAGATATTGACTTAGTTTAACCCAAAGTTGACCAAGTTTTACTTTGACCTAGATTAGCCTAGAAATCATGTAGATTGCATCGTAAACTTCGTTTACCTTGTTTTAAACACATTATAACCTGTACTGCTCTATTTTGGACATTGTGACTCCGGTGAAGACATCTGATATTACACTACTCTTTTCAGAGTATCAGGCGAGTACATTCTTTGATAGTTCTTTCATTTATTTTTCAGTTACTGTACTTCAGTTCTAGTTAGTTTTATGTGATTCTCTGTTATAACAAGTATGGATATTTCTGGATTCATGTATGCGATACACATACAATATTGTCTGGCCTCTATTACTGAAATCATTTTGGAATCATTGCTAGTATTATCATGTTTGGCTGGACTCTTCTCGATTTTCGTGTCTTGTATTGGATTCACTTGTATTACGGAGCAGAAAAATATTGAGTAAGATATGTAGACATATCCTAAATCTGGAATCTTCCAACTGGAATCTACTGGAAGCATAGCCATCTCTCGCCTAATCAGTGAGCGACGTGCCTGATACCTACAGCCGTTTACATGTCGATCTCAGTATTTTAAAACACACTGTTAGAATATAACTGGTCTCACCTGGATTCTTGATCACTGACTGGAATCGTCTTGTACTGGATTTATCTCGTATTAGATTCGTGTCGTACTGGATTTACATAGGATTTACACTTATTTTATATTTACTGTCTGGACTTATCATGTTACTCTAATTCAGTTAGAATTTTATTTTACAGTCTTCAATGTCATGATTCTTCTCTTATTTTAGTTACTTTACTTTTCTTGTATCTTATCTGTTTCTCTATACCATCACTTGAATATAAACTACCATGTTTATCAATAAAACTGTCTATAACTGTTTTATAGTTCTTTGTCATTTACTTAGGTTTTCTTGATGAGTTGTACTCGTTCCTGTCCTGACTGGACCTGTTGAAAATATTACAGATGCTTGTCCCGAGAACACTTGCCCTACTTACTATGGACCAGGAGATGGCTTAGCTACCTTTGGCCCCGATACTTAGGAGTGATCGGGAGACTAGCTAGTTGACTTGGTTTAGTTTTCATGTTTTAGAACTTGAATTGTAATTAAGTTGAGATATGTTTGTTTTGAGATTATTGGAGATTATATTATTTTAGTAGTTGGTTTTATTGTTGTATTTAGTCTTATTTATAAACTTCTGTGTTATCATATCGTGCTTAGACTATGATTGAGAATCTATTATATCTATACTTGTCCTTCGTTCGGATTTGAGATTTTGATAAGTACATTATATGATTGTGTGAGTTGTTGGTTAGATAGTGACCTAGAACAACGTTCTACTGCCGATACTGCGGCGTAGGCTGGACGCTGTTACGTACTCGTACCCTCACAGTGAGTGTGGGTCATGACACATTTTTAGTGGTAGCCCATACAGGTCGAGTTTATGTAGTGGTATTCGAACTAGAGTATCACTACAGCCTGCGATAGGATTGAGAGATAGGCTTTAACGGAGAGGTACTCAATCACAGTTAGAAAAAATTTTGCTTTAATTCCTGCCATATACACATCTTACTGATTTGCCTTCTTTGAAATAAACCGTACCTCCTTTGATTTTTTTCGATTCCTGTTCAGTATTGAATTCCTTTTCGATCTGTCTTCAGGATGATGGAGATACGATCACATCGCTCTGGTACAGCAGATGCTGGAGAGGGGTCTGCCACCTCTCCTCCAGTGTAGCAGCATGCTGGGACTATAGCACCTTCTGTTCCTGATCAGACATGAATGACTGTAGCCTTTTGGGGTGTGCCTCCACCTGTTCATAGGACGACCCCAGTCATTCCTGAGATATTTTAGCAGCAGCACCCGCAACCACCTGCAGGATTAGTTGATGTTGTCCACATGTTTTCCTTTATGGAGAGGATTCTAGAGTCTCACCAGCAGCAGCAGCATCAGACTGCCTCCGTCAGGGGATCGACGAGGCCCACCAGCTGGTCCGTACGACTATGAAGATGGTGGCTACTCAGGGGCTGCAGCAGCAGCCTTACCGGAAGGAGAAGGACATTCAGGACTTCCATAAGATGCACCCTAGAGACTTTCTTGGTACAGAGGGCATCCACTACGCAGATGACTGGATTGAGCACATCGAGAAGATTTTCCCGCTGGCGGAGATACCAGCCAGACTTCATATTGAGGCAGCGGGCAGTCAGATATAGGACCTTGCTCGTACCTGGTACTAGACAGATCCCCGAGTTAGAATAGAGGGTCAGACATGGGAGCAGTTCAAGGAGCTGTTCAAGGAACAGTTCTTTCCAGATGTGGCACTAGGAGGCATCGAGGCGCAGTTCGAGAGTCTGGTTCAGGGGAACCAGACAGTTGCAGAGTATGCTGGAGAGTTCTGCCGGTTGGCCAGGTTTATAGATAATCTGACGGAGAAGACTAAGGCTAGAAAGTTTCGTCGAGGGCTGATCAGGGAGGTTCGGTCACTGACTAAGAGTGACCGGAATGCTACCTTCGCAAAGATCTTGGCAGGAGCTATGGCGGCAGAGGACATCCTGGGGATAAAACTGAAGAGGGGTCGGGACTTTCAGGGAGCCAGTAGCAGCAAAGGCCAGGCCAAGAGGCCGGGCCAGTGATGGTTCAGCAAGTGCAGCATCAGTATCGGGGTCAGGACCCGAAGACGATCAGTTGTTCCTACTGCAGGAAGTTGGGACACACCAGTGAGCAGTGTAGGAAGAGGCTGAAGGTTTTCTATTCCTGTAGGTCTGAAGCCCACCCGAAGATAGATTGTCCCTTTGCACCTCCTTTTGAGGGAGCTAGGCCACCTGTGGCTCAGCACCAGAGGGGTGGAGCTTTTGCGATGGCGGTCGAAGAGACCGACGCTGCAGGTGATGGGTTAGCAGATTTGTACTTCTCATTCTTCCTTCCCACCTCCTTGTGTGATTCCATTAGTACCTGCCAGGACATTGCTTGTGATTTGCTAGATAGTGTAGTTACCATGATCGAGACTGTGAAATCATGACCAATAGGATTTTGTTGCATGTTATCTATCGACCTTGATTTGATTAGGGGTTTGACCTAGTAGGGGTACGATTATCTTAATTTCGAGGACAAAATTTTTCTAAGGGGTTAGACTTGTAACACCCAGTTTTCTAAATGAGGATAATTTTGAACTATTGTAATTATAATTATTATTTATTGATATTTATATCACATTATGAATTTTGGGTGATTTTTAATCAATTTAAAACTACTTTAAGTCATGACTTGTGATTTTGATGTGCTGCTAGTGAAACCCTAGAGACTATCTGACCTAGATCCTAACCATGTGATTGAGATATTTATTTATTATTTTTAGTCTAGGGGTAATTTGGTCATTTTGACTTATTAGAATTATTGATTAATTATTGGAGTGGTGATGTTATTTTAACTTTGACTAGTTGAGACTTTGTAGGCTAACCTAGATATTGACTCTGGCTATGGTGACTTGGTTAGCATGGTGTGACCCTAGTCTAACTTAAGTCAACCTCATTTTAGTCATATAGAATCAAGTTTGAATAGGAGAAATAAAGACTAGGTTCATGACTTATGACTTAAGAATTTAATTCCATGACTTATGAAACTTGGCCCATAGCCCATAACTTGAACCCTAACCCTAATTCCCATTCATTATGACCAACCACTAGGGCTCCTCTCCTTATAAATATTCTTCTCATTTAGTTCTTGCCTCTTTTGTATCATTCCAACACTTAGAGAAAAGAAAGGTAAATTCTCATCTTCCCAAATTCATATTAATTCCATTTTAATTCCTTTTTCATCCCAATCTTTTGTAATAGATTCTAATCACCCTCTATTTGATATTCATGGAGAGTAATTTTAGTTTGAGTGCAATTTGGAGGATTTGTCTAGCATCGGGAATCAATCGATTTGGGACTTTTCTTGATAATTTGCACATATAGGTAAAAACCTTCAAATTGCATTTTAATTCTGATATCTTTGCATATTAGGCTAGATCTAAGTGTCCCCTAGTTGTCCCTCAAGTTTGGTAGGAAACTGTGTCCGTTTGATGTCCGTATCGGACACGTGTCTATGTGTATGTGCTAGTGTTTGTTGAAATGCCACATAGAAATGGATTTTTGTATTTTTCCAAAACTAATTACATTTTTTTGAAGCTCTTAATGTGTAGATTAATTATGTTAAATTCTGAGCATAATTTTGGGGGAATTTTGCGTCCAAAATGGACACGCATCACGTACACGAGGCACCGCGCTGTGCCCGTGCAGTCCCCTGTTGTTCGAACACGACAGTGGACACGACATGACACTTCATGATGCGACACTTGGTGGACACGTGGGGGCACTGTCTGCCATCACCCACACGAAGTTTGAGGAAAAATGATCGAGTGGACCGAAAGAAAACTTGATCGCACTGTTCCTTGCCTGTGTTGTCCTTACGTGAAAACGTGGCCTGATACGTATGTTTTGACATGACACGGGGACACGAGGACACAGTACAGGGTGACACGAGTGTAACCCTATATGGGGCAAACACATGGGCACGAGTCGTGTCGTGCCCTATGTCGCGTACACGAGGCTGTGTCCTCGCTGGTCGAGGCTGTCTGATGCATTCTCTGATACGATATATTTTACAGTTTTGGATATGTCGTGTCCCACTTTGGGGACAGGACACACACTGTGTGGCATGTGCATATGTAGCCCATGGTTTACCAACCATTAGTTTTGAATTGTTGTTGAATTTCGAATTCGATTTGGGGTTTTCCCCAATTGCTGATACCATAATTCTCTGTCTGTTAATTTCTGAGAATTCAAATTTTGATTTTAGTGATTTCTAAATGATTCTTGCAATGTTAAATTCATCTTCATGTATCTAGGTTTTAGTCTCATGATTAGGGTTCCCATGATTGGTGTTAATCATTAGTTTCGAATCACATTGAACTGTCTGAAAAATGGAATCCTGAGATACTGTAAACTGAACTTTACTGAGTTTTTTACACTAAAATGTGTGTACACCCTATCCTTCTCCTCACACTCATACAATCCTGACTGATCTTTACACACATTGTGCTAAATTGCTCACACCCTCACACACGCCATCTGATTTGAAACTGTCATATGTATTTCCTAAAAACTGTGAACACATATATTAGCTCACACACACATTTGACATATTGACACACATAGGAATGAACTATTATTGACACTATTTTCACATTCACACACTATTCCCTGATTTCCTGAACCCTACCCACACACATCACCATATACCGCATTCACACATTGACACACTACTAACCTATCCACTGTCATTCACACATTCAATTTTTCCTGTGTGCACCCACATTCCTGAGACACAAATGGACTGTCATTGACACTACACCCTTACACTATTAACTCACACTTACACATGTACACTGAGTTACATTGACACCCTATAGGGCTGTCACATTGTACATTGTTTTCCTATTGACACACTCATGATTCACTCTTCTTTTCTTCCTTCCCTCTACATGTGTGTGTGTGTGTGTGTGTGTGTGTGTGTGTGTGTGTGTGTGTGTGTGTGTGTGTGTGTGTATATATATATATATATATATATATATATGTTAATCTAGTACCTATACATATATAGCTACCCTATATGTATATTTACATGTATATATATAAATGTGAATGTGACACATATATTGATTTGTATAATATATGCATATATAGTTTTGTTTATATGTGATGTATAGTTTAGGTTATGGTACTAGACTAGTGTGGCTTGTATTATATTTTGGCTAGAGACCTAGATTGACTTGTTAAGCCTAGATTAGACCAACCTAGGCTAGTTTAACCTTGTTTGACCTAACTAGACTAGAGTTGACCTAGTTTGACTGTTAGGTTGACTAGTTGACCAAGGTTTGACAATTTAGCTAGATATTGACTTGGTTTGACCCAGAGTTGACCAAGTTTGACTTTGACCTAAATTAGCCTAGAAATCATGTAGATTGTATCGTAAACTTTGTTTACCTTGTTTTAAACATATTATAACCTGTACTTCTCTAATACTTCTCTCATTTATTTGTCAGTTACTGTACTTCAGTTCTAGTTAGTTTTATGTGATTCTCTGTTACAATACGTATGGATATTTGTGGATTTATGTATGCAACACACATACCATATTGTCCAGCCTCTATTACTGGAATCATTCTGGAATCATTGTTAGTATCATCATGTTTGGCTGGACTCTTCTCGATTCTCGTATCTTGTACTGGATTCACTTGTATTGCGGGGCGGGGAAATATTGAGTAAGACATGTTGGCATACCCTAAATCTGGAATCTCCCAACTAGAATCTACTGGAAGCAAAGCCATCTCTCACCTGATCAGTGAGTGATGTGCCTGATACCTACAGCCGTTTACATGTCTATCTCAGTATTTTAAAACACACTGTTAGATTATAACTGGTCTCACCTGGATTCTTGATCACTGACTAAAATCGTCATGTATTGGATTCATCTTGTATTAGATACATACCATACTGGATTTATATAGGATTTATACTTGTTTTACATTTACTTGTAGAAGCATGAAAGTTTCAGGCGTATCAACTATCAACATGCACCGAAAATATCATAAATGGGCTTTTTATTTTATAAAAAGACTGTTACATGACTAAAGACTCTTTTTACATAGAAAACTCTCTTTACGAAGAAGAAAACAAAAAAAGCCTAAAGTTACGCTTCATCCAGGTGCATCTTAGCTAGGCACATCTCTTCAGCGTCTCAGCTAGGCGCATCTCTTCAGCATCTCAGCTAGGCGCATCTCTTCGGTGTCTCAGATAGGCGCATCTCTTCAGCGTCTTAGCTAGGCGCATCTCTTCAGCGTCTCAGTCAGGCGCATCTCTTCAGCGTCTCAGCCAGGCGCATCTCTTCAACAATTCAGCTAGGCGTATCTCTTCGGCGTCTCAGTCAGGCGCATCATGAAGTCTCAGCATATGCGCTCTACTTCGACCCGATCAAGTGCTTCAGCTAATGAAGCAGTTATTGATCATAACAAGGGTGGGCAACCAACACCACTATAGCAGAAGGAAGAGCTCTCCAAAGTCCAAGGAAGATGGAAGTACCACAATTCCGATCTGGGGCTCTTCCAGCATAACGAAGATGGGACGCGAATATCTTAATCTTTGGATGCAACAGGCACCTTTGGCCTGCGTCGGGACCCCGCAATCCTGACTTTTGGATGTAACAGTCACCTTCACGAGTGCGTACGAAGACGACTCGACGCATCTTCACCCTCGGGAGCGTCTTGTCAACGGAATGTACTCAAGCGAAGAAGTTCATCTCCATTCGGGAAGACGGGAGAAAACGAGAAACAAACTCTCTCCTTGCTGCTATTTATAGGTCGGGCAAATCAAACCTACGCGCCAAGTGGCAGGCTCTCCAAATTCCGTTCTATGAACTTGCATTCATGGTGATGAACCTGTCCCTTCGAATTCAGCCAGGTCAAAACGGCTATTTAAAGCACTCGAAGAACTCAACAGCCGGACCAATGAAGATACGCCATACAACAGACGCACCGGTCAGATCTTGCGCATCATACAGATGCGCCCATCAGTACCAAGAGCCTAATAAGGATTCGCCCCACGCATCCCTATGTGCCTAGTGGAACGTAGATCAATGCGCCGACTCAAAAGTGATCGCCCGTAAAAAGCGTTAAATGCTGAAGTCTGAGATGGCAGCAGTCATGCCTCGATGACAGAGTGGCAACAGCTTTTGTAGAAAATAAAGCATCATTGACGTCACCGTCATCATTACTTTCCTCAGTCGGTTACAAGCCACGTGGCCGACCAACCACTCGCATGCGCCTCTGTAGCCATGCACCCGAAGATTTGCATGCACCTCAAAAGCCATGCGCCTCTGACTTACTTTCGATCATAGAAGTCAAGTCGTTGCATGCGCCTCCCCGGCCATGCTACTGAAGCCCCGCATGCACCTCAAAAGCCATGCGCCCAGACTGGTTTATGATTCCTAAAGATTACGAGCTAAATCTCCTCATGCGCCGGATCCCAAGCGTAGCTCATCGGATCCTTCTCTTCCAAATTCGAGATCTTTGAGCCGAGGACTTGTGCCACGTGTCCTCTGACTCAGTTCAGCCTATACAGGGGTGCTAACCACCCAAGATCTCAGCGACCGAAAGATCCTCTCCACTGCCGCGTGCCAGCCCATAAAAGCAGCATGAAGGATTCAACCCACAAATTATAGAGCATCATCCATGCCCCCCAACAGCTCCAGCCACGTGGCGTTCCCATGTACAGGCGCATCCTACATATGCGTGCATGAGCAGCCAAACCTGCTGCTTATAAATAGAGGAATCATTTCCTTTTTAAGGACAGAAACACAGAGAGAAGGACGTGCATACATACTCTGAGAGAAGCATATCCAGAGAGGCCAGAAGAGACACTTAACGTCTGCTTCTCCTCGCAACGCTCCGGCATCCAGAGCAACCTAGACCTTCAAAGAATCAAAAATAGTCGTTAGATCGTCAACGGAGTCAACGCATTACCACTCGCTCCATCGACACAAGTACCCAGATAAAAACAAAAGTGTAGTCCTAGGACTACATCTGAGTCCTACATTGTAACACTGTTCTGTTTATGATTGGAATTCTAATTCAAAGATTTTAATGGCAAACAAGCTGGCGACTCTGCTGGGGATCTCTTTCTCCTCTGATGAGAAAGCTGTGTCACAATCTGATGATGTGAAGGTAGGCTCCTTCCATAAGACACTAGTCGTACGCTTCGATCAACAGGCGTATAAGGAGTTCATCTTTGAAGGCAGAGCAAGTCCTTCGAAGCGGCTGCCGAAACCGAAGAAGACTCGCCAAGCCTGGGTGCGCAAGGTGGAGACCCCTGGCACCATCACTGAAGGGGATGCGCCGATGCAGCCTACCCTTCTCGCTGACGTCCTCAGCAACAAGGATGTGCCCACGGGTGAAGCGCATCTCTCAGAAAAATGTGGTGCTGACCACATTCCCCAACCATCTCCTTCTCAGTCAAGGAAGATTCATCGATGGAGCAGGGGCGCATCTAACGCCTTGCGCTTGAACTCTAGTGCGCCGCAGAAGGCCTCTGTCTATGACAGACTCACTCGCTGTTATGGCGAGGATAATTTGGACTCTGAGTGCTGTGCGCCCCAGCGGACTGGTACGAAGAAGTCCAAGGCGGTACGGGCCAGGCGCCTCAAACATGCTATGCCAACGGCAAACCAGAAGCATGCGCTCACAATCATACGCGCTGCTAATGGTAAGCTGTACAAAGTTGACTCGGGTGCTTCTGCGCCAGAAACGAGCCGACCCTCAAAGTCCTTGTCTCACTTGGGCACATCTGTTGCGTTCACAACCAAGTCGTGCAAGGCAAATTCTGTGGTCTTGAACCCCCGTGCCTATATTGGTTGTGCGTCTGAGGCTGGTTCAAATCACTATAAATATTGTTCCCCATTACTGATCTGGGCGCATCTTATGCACTGGATCAGGGGATACAGCATTCACTTGATCACCCCGACGCTTGTCCTTGCCATGCACCTGATGGGGGTATAAAGGTGGCACATTTCTCTAACGATTTACGTAATGTGATCATTCACAAATGCCGAATAGGAGAGTCGACCGACAAGCACAATCGTCCCTCACAGGGCACACCTGTGCTGTGGTCACCATCAATTGCTGTTGTAAGACAGCAGTCACACCACAAAGACAGTTTGTGTTCCAGCGACTACAATCGTCAACACCCCTCCAAAGTCGCCTCGGAAAGAAGGTATCGATTGAAGAAGAGCCGAAATTAAAGGTTGCTTCTTGCAACGTAGTCTCTAACTCCTCATCAATCCGAAAGGCGACTAGCAACTCCTCGACTTCGTCCTCATCCAAGAGCCAGCCGAGGAAGACCAAGGTGACTGTCCCGTCCTCAGGAGTGTTTGAAGGCACCCGGGCAAGAAAGAAGATTTTGGAAGAAGTAATAGCTGGGGGTAGTCAAGACCTTGTTGATCTATATCCCGAAGACGAAAATATCCTCCAGCGCATAACTGGAGGTAGCCAGGATGAAACTCCAGGAGAAGTGACTCTTTTACAGGAGAGTGAGGCTGAAAGCGAAGCTTCAACCGATCCATCCACTTCCAGTCACGTCATGACAGTGTAATGACCCGCTCCGCTCTAGCGGAACGCCGATTCAAACGGCAAGTGTAACGACTCAAACGAGCCGTCGACTCGAAGAGTTGCGTCGACCCGATGAAGTATCGATGCGAATTGATGCAAGACTTACAATGGCCCATCAAAGATGAATCAAGACTTAGACTATCAGAGTATCGCTCGGCCGATACGAACATCGCTAAGGTGGGTGGCTCCGATGAACCCGTCTTTGCTTAGCCTAGACACGTAACAATACGGACACTATCACGAGAATCGCTAGGCGATAAACCCGCGCATGCTAATAAGTGACTCAACGCACCTAGCTAAGGGAATAATCCCATCTTGTATGCTTATTTAGAACATGGGAAAGAACTCGGCAATATAGAAACTCTCACACCGCGCTCCACGCTCGTGCTAAGGCACAAGCTTACGTTCAAGTCCCTTATACGTTCAAACAATGAAACAATGAATGGTTTACAATAATGAAACGGGAAGACTATCAATATAGTCGTTTCCAGTAGAGTTTAGCAACATTGAAAGACTATGGGATTGATGGGTCGCCAAGGCGGCTCCCACACTGGGAGTTGCGTAATACTTGAATGAACGAATGAATGAATGAATGAATGAATATGTGAATGAATCAATAAATGAATGAAAAAGTGAATGAAAGAAAGAAATGAAAGAATACATGAATAAAAGATAAGAGAGAAAGGAATGGTTAGCGACAGGTATGACGGGCACGAGCAACGGGGCTCGCTACCCGCGCTGCACGGACGCCAACCTGGTCGATAACGCATTGTGGCTAAGGGTTAGCCTATGACAATAAAATACGAAATGGTCGTGGATGGACCCGTGCACGGGTGATACGGATTCAACGGCATGATCAAAGGAAGGATCGTGGCCGGCCTAGGCGGAATCAAGTCATGGCTTACGGGCTGCCTGGGTACGGACTTGGCCACCTGAGGGACGTAAGTGTAGAAGTATTTCAAGAGACTAACGGGGTGTGTGCCAGTCCTCACCCTACGCTAGTTGAGAAATACCACGCTGGGATGTGTCCAAAATGGCTTGTGATGCCAGCGACCGGTACATATAGATTTAAGAGGGCTTTGCTGGTGGCAATCCACGTGCAAGTCCTTGCATTGAAATCAAAGTAGTCTAAGTTAACTGTACAAAGCACCTTCTGAATAGGCTTGAATATCACACACAAAATTATCAAGAGTACTTCGAGCAAACGAGTTAGAAAACGTGCCTACGATGTACTAGAACCCGAGGCAAGGACACGCACTTGACATTGAATGCTTGCATGAATTACGTTAAGTTATTTCATATGAATTGTTGACTAACTTGGTTTTTGTTGAACAGGAAAGGCCGGACGGTATGTATGGGTAAGTCGTGCATGTATTTCCATACGATACTTGTATTCGACAACACGAGATAGGCTATGAAATATGCCATGAAATGATCTTAATGCAAGATTAGAAAGACAATGAATGATAGACGGTGCACTAAAGCAAATAGAACGTGTTTGGTAATGATAGCATTGTGGGCGAGCTAGCCTCCCCACCAGTGCATAACAATGTACTGATAACCCCACAGTCTGCTTGCAGGATGCAGGAGACGCTGGCGGGTGCAGAACTTCCATCGAACGTGTTAGGGCACGGAGCTAACTCCGGGGCCTTGGGACATTGCTAGAAGATAAAGCACCCTATACAGGACATAATGTATCAGAACATCTCCATGAATCATTCCATGTTGTAAGCCACTTGGCACACCTTTTATGTTTCAGAGAGAGAGCTTGAGCGAATTGTAATATCGGCCTAGCGCCGCTTGTAAACTTCTTGAAAATCAATAAAGAGTTTGAATTCACTTTAATTTTGTGTTCGTTTACTTTCCACTGCAAATGGGGACACTCTGTGCGACTCTGTGGCCTAGCTCAAATCGGCCGTTTCTGGACTTGGCCTTGCACGGGCGCAACCTAGGCCCGTGCGGTATCACGCCTTAGCGAGGACGATCGCTCCTACGGGAGCGGGGCGTGACAGATTGGTATCAGAGCACGACTTTACGTCCTTGGACTTTATTTCGATTCTTTCAGTTTTGAAAGCTCGGTTTTGAAACAAAAGTAGTGTATGCTCTCTCTCATTGTGCCTTGGGATGTTCCATACAATAAGTCTAATATGTTCGAAAGCTCGTACGAGTACTCAGTTGGACGGGATCTATAGGCGAAGGCCTTTGTGCCACCACGACGGACTTGAGTTGGAAGGAACCGATGCTAAGAGTTAGCAAACGCAGTGCGTGCTTGAATTAGCTTACGCTGACAGCAAACAAGTACACGAGACCAAAGTATAGTTCAAACGGGATGGTTATGCACGCAGCCTTTTGGCTAAGTTGTGCAGAGTATCGCGCACCTAGACCCTTTGGTGCAAATGAGTTGCGAGCGAGATCAATTATCGCTCGAACAAGAATATGTAAGCGTGCAAACTCGAATATAGTCCGTACGGAATTGCTATGCACACGGCCCTTTGGCTAAGTTGTGCCGCGTGTCGCTCACCTCGACTTTTGGTACAATTGAGTTGCGAGCGATATCAAGTATCGCTCGATTGAGAACGGAGATACACTTTGAGTGTCTATCGATAGGAACGCTATCGAGTTAACGCTTAGGCATACCCGAAAGATTAGCTTGGATTTTGAGGATTAGTATGAACGACTTAGTACATCGAGGCGACGTGAGCGATTACGCTAGAGATTTGTCGAACGAATCTGAAGGATGTCTTAGCGCATGACGCGAACGTGATTGAGGGCTAGATCGTATGGCTTGAATTCGAGTGGTGTATGTGATAGGTTCGAAGAAGAATAAGAATGAGTGTCGACGACTAGTCGAGTTGCTCGAACCCTGAGTGGTGTATGGACGTCATAGAAATTGTTCGAGCGAAACTAAAGGATTTACGGATCGTACGAGTATGTCGGCAAGCGATGCGATCGCGCAAAGCCTTAGAACGTGTCATGCTTAGTTGATCGTGACTTCAAAAGTCCCGAACGAGATATCGCTGGACAACTTGTCAATGGACAACGCGAGTTAGAAAATGGTTCGAAACGATGAATGAAAATGAATGGACTTGATCGAGAAAACTAAGAGGATCGCACGTACGATTTCGGATTGATACAAATGAATTGTGACTTAAGTTTGAACAACGATCTTGAAACTAGCTTGAGGAATAGCAGTTGAACTTGATCTTGAATATTAAATGAAATTATAGAATATCCAACTCGAATAACAGCATCAACACATGACACGAAATCTGTTGCAAAGGAAGATCGTCAGGTTACGCATATTGCCGATGGTATTGAGGCGTATCAAAGATCGATATGCGATAACTCGGGGGTACTCTGACTCGGCGAATAACGATCGTGCAAATGTCATTGTCCCGTTGGATGCTATACTTGGGATGTTAAAAATGTGTCAAGGAAAAGATAGATTTAGCTCGAGGATTTTCTAGTTGAATGTATGACGGTCAAACTATCGAATTGATTTAGCTTAGATGAAAATATGAATGCTTGGATTTGCTTCGTTGACAACCACAACGTTGACGTTCTTGTCTTATGCAAGCACAACTCCAGTCTCGTACATGCGCTGCGTCGGATTATTGCGATCACTCCGCGTGAGCGCTGATATGGTGATTCATACAGCGGGAGTGATTGAACTTGGATGGCGTGGAAATCTGATTGCTTCAACTTGTGGTTTGACGCGAAGGTGGACTCGAGTATGAATTTGTATGCTTGAAGAATTTGTGAGCACCCTGAATTTTGGGTTGATTTTTTTAAAATTTTTTTGATTGATTTAGTTTTAATAAATGATTTATTCTGGTTATTTATCTATTAGTGTACTTTCCCGTGCCATTGATATTTGGAGTGCAGGGATGTTCAACTCTGGAAATCTTCTTCACGAGTTTTGGAGTGGACATGATTGCCTTCATGACGGTATATAGTGTCCCATCCAAACTTGTTCCCTTGTGCTCTTTTTGCTTCGCAGAACTTCGGGTCGATTTAGACCATTTGATTATTATTTATTTTCCCACTCTTTTCCTTGATCATTTTCAGTGCATTACCGTGACTTTTAAATTGGGAGCGCAAGACCAGTCAGTTTCTTAAAACCAACTTCTCATTGATGATCTACTCGAGATGCACTTCACCCTTGACCTTCATGTCCAACTCAGACACGCCATTTTGTGCTCCATTTGCTTCGCACAACTTTCCTGACACGTGACCCGATTTTATTTCACTCCACGGCGACACATTCATTTTCCAACTTGATTTGTGGGTCCTCTGTCGACCAAAACCTGTCAGCCCCAACTATGGACATGGCCCACATTGAGCCTACTACCCGTCCAAGACTTGTGTCCCATTTATTAGAATCCCCATGTGCTACTTATTTACCCATGATCATCAATACCTAATTTTAATTCGATTTTTGTGCAATGTTTGATTTTGATCCAATCCGTCTCCACCAAGTCCAGCCCAGCTCCATGTTACTCTCCATCGTAACACCCTCATATTTTCTTGCCCAAAAATATCAAGTAATCTTCTACCTATTTTTTATATTTATTGGAAATTTTAGTTGAATTAAATCCTATAGGAATGACCTATTTTTCCTACAAATTAATTCCTAGCCATTGATTTCCCTCATGGAATCCCAACCATTAATTTCCCCCCCATAGCAGCCAGCATTGGCCGGCCCAAACTCTATATGGAGAGAATCTTTTCTCTCTCTCTTTTATCCTCTCTCTTTCTCTCTCTTCAATTATTATTATTCACCTCTCTCTCTCTCTCTTTCTATTGTTTCTAACACCAACAGCAACAACTAACACCAACAGCAACATTAGCACCCGACCTCCCACTCCTTCTTGGCTCGACCACCCTCCTCCGGCGTGGCCTCCCCATCGGCCACCTCTGGCCGAGCACGGCCAACCGTCGTACCACTCCTCCATCTCCATCTCCTCCTTCTTCCTCCTCTTTATAACATCAACACCACCTCCACCATCAATACCATCCCGACACCACCACCCCCTCCACCCTCGTCGAGGTGCACCGCCGCCCGACCCTCGTCGAGGCTGCACAGCCCTCCGCCGTCGCCGACCTGGCCGAGCACGGCCGCGCCAGCAGAACTGCAGCAACAGCTGCATGCACAGGCACGCACGCGCGCGCGCGCGGGCCGCTGTCGTGCGCCGCCGCGCCACCGCACGGGCCGCCGAGGCCCCCCGTTGGTGTGCCGAACTTCGGCGAACAGCCCCTGAAGGCCACCGTCCTCCGGGACGCGCCGTCTAGACGATTCGTGCGTTTCGCACGAAGTTCCGTCGTGACGCGCGCGAAACCAAGTTCGTTTTGGCGCCCCGTCGCAGCAACTTCGTGCACATTTTATCGGAAATTCGACCATTGGATCGAAGATTTCTTTGCTCTGTCACAATCTCGGTATATCCACCTTCATCTCTGTCAATTTTCGTCCGTTAATTTTATCGTTTGATACATCAAAACCGGCCACCAAGTTGACCGTTTAAATTGTATTAAATTTGGACAGTTTCGCGGGGCCAACTTCGTCAGCTTGTATCTCCTCCACCGCAGCTCTGTTTGGCATGCTAGAAATTCTGGTGCGAAGCTGGTATAACCCTCTTGCTACCCCTCCAGTTTCATTTCATTGTGAGCTTGTTTGATTGGTTGAATTCGACGCCAAAGTTGGCCGTCCGAATTCTTAATTTCCAACCTGTAAAATTCTATTTTTGAACACGGGACTCCAGATTTCATTTCTGACACCACCAGTAGACTCGTGGCGTCGTTCTGGCATGTTTTCATATAAAATTTGTTAGATTTGGAGAACGTGGGCCCTGGCACATTTTTCGGTGCAAAGTGGGTCCCACATTCTGGGTCAACGGGACTTTTTGATGCCGGCTCATCGAAATCCAATTTCGGATATACCGTTGAGTACGTATCATCATTCTGGACTCGTTGACATATAATTTGTTAGATTTTGGTGGACATTGGACCCGGCACACATTTCGGTGCAAGTCGGATACCAATATCTGGGTCAACGGGTCATTTTGAGATCGGCTCATCGGAATTCAATTCTGGATATACCGTTGAGTTCGTATCGTCATTCTGGACTCGTTGACATGTTGTTTGCAGAGTTTTGAGAACATTGGCTCTGACACGTATTTTCGTGCAAACCGGAATTCCAAGTTCTGGTCAACGGACCAAATTGAGATCGGTTCAACGGAATCCAATTCTAGAGATACCGTTGAGTTCGTATCGTCATTCTGGTTTCGTGGACATATAATTTGTTATATTTTATAGACTTGTTTTCTTGCACGTTTTTCGGTGTAAAACGGCTCCGACACGGACACCGTTTTGACCCGAAATTACCTTTTTGCCCTTGTGTCCAAATTGGACCAAAGGGTAGGCTAACCTAGCTAATTTGACTATTCTGGACACGTTGGCGATGTTTATTTTATCGTCCGACAATGTTTGTTGATAGTTTCTCTGAGTTTAAGCTTTTTATAATTTATTAATAATTAATTCTTATAATGTTCGTATTTCGGAATTAGTACAACGAAACTGAGATCAATCAATTCCAGTGATCTCACATTGCTAAAATTGAAGAGATGGACACGTGAAACATTATAATAAGATTATCAACTTTATCGTTGATCATCTCATCTCGATTTACGTGTCGTAAGTTTCGACGTACGAATAATGAAGTACACTTTTTATCTTTAATAATTAGACTAGAATTAACCCTGTTGACCAGAGTTGACAAGTTGACCAAAAGTCAACTATAAGTCAACACTTGACCTAGTTTGACTAGATTGTTGACCGGAGTTGACCTAGAGTCGTTTTGACTTAGAAGAACCTAGTATAATATAGATTGCTTGTAGAGATTCTTTTATTACAACTTGAACACCTTGTAACCTGTGTTGCTTTAAATAGGACTCTGTGGCTTCAGTTGTACCCCTATACTTATCAGCTGTTCAGGTTATCGAGGCTAGTACATTCTCTGATCTTTTCATACTTACCTGGATTATTTTCTTCCTCTAGATTACTCTACTTGATGCTGACACGTATCCTCACGGATTAGTACTATATGGATCTTTTCCTGAGATGTTATCCCTCTACGGGTGCATCGGGTATTTCATGTTCATGTACTTTATCATGTGCATCAGGTACTCCTTGTACTCGTACTAGTTCATGTATTTACATGTTCTCATGTGCTTTCATGTGCTTCATGTGCTATCATGTGCCTCGTGTACTACTCATTACATGAGTTCACGTATCTTTAGCTGTATTCATGTGCCTATAACATAACTCGAATGGATCCTTGTGTATTGATTGGGGCGGGGTGAGTAGAATTGGTTATGTGAACATTATCCCCAGTAGCTGTATTCATGTGCTTCTTAGCTGTATTTATGTGCTTCCTTAGTTGTATTCATGTGCCCCTAAGCCGTTTACATAACCATATTGTGCTCTAAATCACGTAGCCACTTACAGTCTCCACTATCATGTATTTACTTTCATTTATAAAATATCTCATGTTTACTCGTACTTCCTATTCAGCATTTTCTGTATTTTACTCTATTGTGTGATTTATACTCCTAACCTGCTATGAACTGTTTTAGAGATATGTGCTCGTTCCCGTCCTGACTGGACCTGTTGATAAATTTTACAGATAGCCTGGAGGTTGCCTGCTAGCCTAGAGAAGACACATTAGAGGTTGTTTAGATAGTTATTTCAAATGTCTGGAGTTGTGTTTACTTTATGGATTATTGTATCTGAGTTTGGAGATTTGAGATGTATTTCTGGATTTGTGTATCTTAGACACTTAGTTTTCTCTCTGTTGTACCTCTTTTGGATTTCATGTTTTATCTATCCTTATCATGCTCTACCTTAGATGTGATTGAGTCTGTATCTGCTATGTCACCCCCATTCGGGGAGTATAAACTGTTTAGCCTTATACTGTTAGATGCATGAGACCTAGGACAACGTTCTACCGCTGACACTGCGGCGTAGGCTGGACGTACCAACTTCTCGTACCCTTATTCTAGGGTGCGGGTTGTGACACATTTTTAGTGGTGGCCCATGTAGGTCGAGTTTGTGTAGTGGTATTCGAACTAGAGTACCACTACAGCCTGCAATAGGATTAGGATATATTTTGAAGATACTCAATCACTGCTAGGATCCCTTGAGAGATTCCTCGGACGACCCTTGAGAATCTTATTTTAACTTCGATTTGAAAACACTTTTTTTTTCTCCTTGATCTGATTTAACTTTACTTTCTGTTGATTGAATTTGGTTTTGATGGATTATGGTTGAGTTTGAGTTTGTATTTATTGAATTTGATTGAAGATTATTGAATTTTGAATCTTGATGTTAGCTGTAGCATCCGAGTTTGTATTTATATGATTTGAAGGATTTTTGTTCATTTTTTTTGAATCTTGATGTTCGTTGATAAATTTGATTTTTGGGTATTCATTGTTGATTTAACTTAATTTTTGTCAAGATGAAATTATATGGGCTATAGGTCATCTAAGTTTGGAATCTAGTCTTCTATTGTCACATTAGCCAGCATGGTGAGGACATATAGTCTGGCTTTGGATATATTTCTTGGGTGTGGGAATTTAAGATTTTCGCAGCCAAGCTAGCGGCATCACGAAAATGTTATATACCACGATTCTAGATGTATGTGCCTAAGTCGAGGACTTTGTGATTATCGTAGCCTTGCTTACTAGTATGACGAGGATTTAGAGCACCATAATTTTGGATAGACGCATATGATTATCAGATTGTACCTTAAATGTTTTGAACATGTTTTCACTAATTTTGTTCAGTCTTTCAAAAAAAAAGAGAGAGAATTTTTGTTTGGTTTTGTTCTCATTAATTAACTTAGTAGTAGCTTTAGCTGTTTTTTATAAACCCTTGTGTAACTTCTTACAAATTTCTTCTTAATGCAATAAATCGATGATTTTGCTAGACCTTATTTGGATTTGATATTATAGCCCTGATTTCAAAATGGGTTCCTCTTTTAATAAGATAAGCAGAACAGATTCCTTTATCCTTCTCTTCTGCCAATATTTTATTTCTATCATTCTTGTCTTATATACCTGTCCTGATTATATCAATTCCGTCTCGTATCACATTCTGTCAGCTATACCTTGAAAACTCTTGAATCTTCATATCATTTTGCCTGAGAAATGTTGAGGAAGTGACGTAAATCATCTAGTGCGGAAATGATATAAATGGTTATCATAGAATAATTTGTAGGAATCAGAACGTTGGATGTCAATTATGAAAAAAATTGAAGAGGGAGATGTGGTAAAGGTTAGAATGGAATCGAGTGATAGATGTTATCAATTTAGAAACAATCGCAGAAAATTGGGTTACGAGAAATTCATGGATGTATTTCAAAAAAAAACTAATGAGGATATCAGAGGTCAACCTAGTTTTGACAACTTAGAAAATCTTGGTTATTGATTCTTGGGAACTATTACAAGGCTATGCAGAAATTTATAGATAGAAAGGAGAATTTAATTGAATAAAATGATTATGCGAAATTAAACTAGATATTTTAAGAGGGTGACTAGAGACAGAGAGAACACAAGGATTTTACGTTATAGAAATTATTTTAGATGATTGGGAGAAATTGTGGAATCCAAAAGGATAACATTTGAAGGTGAACGTTGAAGAAAATACGGAGGTTGATTTATAAACAAGAATAAATTTGTGTGACATAGTGGTATTGGAGTTAATTAAATACGAGACTTGATTTAAACAGATTCAAGGATTTCATAAACTGGATTTAGAGGTTTCGGGTTTAATTTAGAACAAGGTGAAGGAATTTGGAAATTTGATTAAATGAATAAGTGTTGATACCTAATTAAGAGGGGTATGCTTCGTGGGAAATATTTTAAAAGTTTGGAAATTTGTCTATGGAGATCATGGTAAAGGTTTAGACGACTGAAGGTTCTAAAATTTCGATGATAGTCATATGAGGGTTGATTTTTCATACTGGGATTTGTGAGAAAATATGATTAGCAAATGGTAAACTGATAGTATCGGAGAGCGATGATTAACTGACCCTCGTATGAAATCTTTCTTGTTTTTCCACAAAAAGGGTTTTCAATATCACTGAATCCTAGTTTTCTTAAATACGACCAAATCAACTTTGATTATCTTTTCTTATCTTGGGTTGTACTCAATTGACTTAAATTTGATTATGACCTGAATTACCATCCTTGTATGCTCGTTCTCAGACTTTGTTGAACTGTCCTCCATATTGCCCAATCTTGATTTCCCAATTTGATCAACTTAGATCGTATCGAAACTAAATATTCTTAATATGTATTGCGATTAGAATTTTCCATGAAATTGGCTTTCATTCTTTAACTTTTGATTTTGATTTTTCTGAGCCCTTTAAAGATAATTGGTAGTTACTTTTTCTTATTTTTATGATAACTACCAGTTTTCACATAGGATGGTAGGCTGTCTTACAGTTTTGATGATTTGTATTCAGTGTCTTTTCCGGTTTAACACCCTAGACTGCTTGTGTGTTCTGATACCCTATGACCGTTTCGGTTAGCATGACTAGTATACCTAGATGAGACTTTCACTACCACCGTATGCCATGACCTTGTATGTCGTCCTTTTGATGGTATGTTTTATTTAAGTTCTGGGACTTGATTGTGGGGGTTTGACCAGAAGGATTGTGAACATTTTAGTTTCGAGGACGAAATTTTTATACGGTAGGTAGGATGTGAGCACCCTGAATTTTGGGTTGATTTTTTTAAAATTTTTCTGATTGATTTAGTTTTAATAAATGATTTATTCTGGTTATTTATCTATTAGTGTACTTTCCCGTGCCATTGATATTTGGAGTGTCAGGGATGTTCAACTCTGGAAATCTTCTTCACGAGTTTTGGAGTGGACATGATTGCCTTTATAACGGTATATAGTGTCCCATCCAAACTTGTTCCCTTGTGCTCTTTTTGCTTCGCAGAACTTCGGGTCGATTTAGATCATTTGATTATTATTTAGTTTCCCACTCTTTTCCTTGATCATTTTCAGCGCGTTACCGTGACTTTTAAATTGGGAGCGCAAGACCAGTCAGTTTCTTAAAACCAACTTCTCATTGATGATCTACTCGAGACGCTCTTCACACTTGACCTTCGTGTCCCACTCAGACACGCCATTTTGTGCTCCATTTGCTTCGCACAACTTTCCTGACACGTGACCCGATTTTATTTCACTCCACGGCGTCATATTCATTTTCCAACTTGATTTGTGGGTCCCCTGTCGACCAAAATCTGTCAGCCCCAACTATGGACATGGCCCACATTGAGCCTACTACCCGTCCGACACTTGTGTCCTATTTATTGGAATCCCCATCTGCTACTTATTTACCCATGATCATCAACACATAATTTTAATTCGATTTTGGCACAATGTCTGATTTTGATCCAATTCGGCTCCACCAAGTCCAGTCCAGCTCCATGTTACTCTCCATCGTAACACCCTCATATTTTCTTGCCCAAAAATATCAAGTACTCTTCTACCTATTTTTCTATATTTATTGGAAATTTTAGTTGAATTAAATCCTATAGGAATAACCTATTTTTCCTACAAATTAATTCCTAGCCATTGATTTCCCTCATGTAATCCCAACCATTAATTCCCCCCCCATAGCAGCCAGCATTGGCCGGCCCTAACTCTATATGGAGAGAATCTTTTCTCTCTCTCTCTTATCCTCTCTCTTTCTCTCTCTTCAATTATTATTATTCACCTCTCTCTCTCTCTTTCTATTGTTTCTAACACCAACAGCAACAACTAACAACAATAGCAACATTAGCACCCGACCTCCCTCTCCTTCCAGGCTCGACCACCCTCCTTTGGCGTGGCCTCGCCGCCGCCCACCTCTGGCCGAGCACGGCCAACCGCCGCACCACTCCTCCATGTCCATCTCCTCCTTCTTCCTCCTCTTCATAACATCAACACCACCTTCACCATCAATACCATCTCGACACCACCACCCCCTCCACCCTTGTCGAGGTACGCCGCCGCCCGACCCTCGTCGAGGCCGTGCAGCCCTCCGCCGTCGCCGGCCTGGCCGAGCACGGTCGCACCAGCAGCACAGCAGCAGCAGCCGCATGCACAGGCGCACACGCGCGCGCTCTCGTGCCACCGCCGTGCGGGCCGCCGTGGCCCCCCCGTGGGTGCGCCGAACTTCGGCGAATAGCCCCTGACGGCCACCGTCCTCCGGGACGCGCCGTCGAGACGATTCGTGCGTTTCGCACGAAGTTCCGTCGTGACGCGCGCGAAACCAAGTTCGTTTTGGCGCCCCGTCGCAGCAACTTCGTGCATGTTTTCCCAAAAATTTGACCGTTGGATCGACAATTTCTTTACTCCGCCACAATCTCGGTATATCCACATTCATCCCTTTCAATTTTCGTCCGTTAATTTTATCGTTTGATACATCAAAACCGGCCACCAAGTTGACCGTTTAAATTGTATTAAATTTGGACAGTTTCGCGGGGCCAACTTCGTCAGCTTGTATCTCCTCCACCGCAGCTCCGTTTAGCGTGCTACCAGTTCCGGTACGAAGCTGGTATAACCCTCTTGCTATCCCCTCCAGTTTCGTTTCATTGTGAGCTTGTTTGATTGGTTGAATTCGACGCCAAAGTTGGCCGTCCGAATTCGTAATTTCTAACCTGTAAAATTTTATTTTCGAACACGGGACTCCAGATTTCATTTCATACACCACCAGTAGACTCGTAGCGTCGTTCTGTCATGTTTTCATATAAAATTTTTTAGATTTGGAGAATGTGGGCCCTGGCACATTTTTCGGTGTAAAATGGGTCCCACATTCTGGGTCAACGGAACTTTTTGACGCCGGCTCATCGGAATCCAATTCTGGATATACCGTTGAGTTCATATCGTCATTCTGGACTCGTTGACATATAATTTGCTAGATTTTGGTAGACATTGGACCCGGCACGCATTTCGGTGCAAGTCGGATACCACTATCCGGGTCAACGGGTCATTTTGAGATCGGCTCATCGGAATCCAATTTCGGATATACCGTTGAGTTCGTATCATCATTCTGGACTCGTTGACATGTAGTTTGTTGAGTTTTGAGAACATTGGCTCCGGCACGTATTTTCGTGCAAACCGGAATTCCAAGTTTCTGGTCAACGGACCAGATTGAGATCGGGTCAACGAAATCCAATTCTGGAGATACCGTTGGGTTCGTATCGTCAATCTAGTTTCGTGGACATATAATTTGCTATATTTTATAGACTTGTTTTCTTACACGTTTTTCGGTGCAAAATGGCTCCGATACGGACACTATTTTGACCCGAAATTACCTTTTTGCCCTTGTGTCCAAATTGGACCGAAGGGTAGGCTATCCTAGCTAATTTGACTATTCTGGACACGTTGGTGATGTTTATTTCATCGTCCGACAATGTTTGTTGATAGTTTCTCTGAGTTTAACCTTTTTATAATTTATTAATAATTAATTCTTATAATGTTCGTATTTCGGAATTAGTACAACGAAACTGAGATTAGTCAATTCCAGTGATTTCACATTACTGAAATTGACAAGATGGACACGTGAAACATTATAATAAGATTATCAACTTTATCGTTGATCATCTCATCTCGATTTGCGTGTCGTAAGTTTCGACGTACGAATAACGAAGTACACTTTTTATCTTTAATAATTAGACTAGAATTAACCCTGTTGACCAGAGTTGACCAGTTGACCAAAAGTCAACTATAAGTCAATACTTGACCTAGTTTGACTAGATTGTTGACCGGAGTTGACCTAGAGTCGTTTTGACTTAGAAGAACCAAGTATAATATAGATTGCTTGTAGAGATTCTTTTATTACAACTTGAACACCTTGTAACATGTGTTGCTTTAAATAGGACTTTGTGACTTCAGTTGGACCATATACTTATCAGCTATTCAGGTTATCGAGGCGAGTACATTCTCTGATCTTTTCATACTTACCTGGATTTTTTTTTCCTCTAGATTACTCTACTTGATGCTGACACGTATCTTCACGGATTAGTACTATATGGATCCTTTCCTGAGATGTTATCCCTCTACGGGTGCATCGGGTATTTCATGTTCATGTACTTTATCATATGCATCAGGTACTCCTTGTACTCGTACTAGTTCATGTATTTACATGTTCTCATGTGCTTCATGTGCTTTCATGTGCTTCATGTGCTATCATGTGCCTCATGTACTACTCATTACATGAGTTCACGTATCTTTAGCTGTATTCATGTGCCTATCACATAATTCGAATGGATCCTTGTGTATTGATTGGGGCGGGGTGAGTAGAATTGGTTATGTGAACATTATCCCCAGTAGCTGTATTCATGTGCTTCTTAGCTGTATTCATGTGCTTCCTTAGTTGTATTCATGTGCCCCTAAGCCGTTTACATAACCATATTGTGCTCTAAATCACGTAGCCACTTACAGTCTCTACTATCATGTATTTACTTTCAATTATAAAATATCTCATGTTTACTCGTACATCCTATTCAGCACTTCCTGTATTTTACTCTATTGCATGATTTATACTGCTAACCTGCTATGAACTGTTTTAGAGATATGTGCTCGTTCCCGTCCTGACTGGACCTGTTGATAAATTTTATAGATAGCCTGGAGGTTGCCTGCTAGCCTAGAGGAGACACATTAGAGGTTGTTTAGATAGTTATTTCAATTATCTAGAGTTGTTTTTACTTTATGGATTACTGTATCTGAGTATGGAGATTTGAGATGTATTTCTGGATTTGTGTATCTTAGACACTTAGTTTTCTCTCTGTTGTACCTCTTTTGGATTTCATATTTTATCTATCCTTATCATGCTCTACCTTAGATGTGATTGAGTATGTATCTGCTATGTCACCCCCATTCGGGGAGTATAAACTGTTTAGCCTTATACTGTTAGATGCATGAGACCTAGGACAGTGTTCTACCGCCGACACTGCGGCGTAGGCTGGACGTACCCACTTCTCGTGCCCTTATTCTAGGGTGCGGGTCGTGACAGAATTAAACTTGAGGATTGAGTAGGTCCAATCCGCGTATCGAGAATGGGTTAGTCTAAAACTCAAACAAGAGTTACGCCCCGATTAGAATGATTATTCCGTGGGAGCGTTGTATGGTGATTCATGAACCGCCGTGGATAATCGGACTCACGTGAGATTTGGGCGCAATGTATTGTCGAGCTGGATGACCTCGTGATCGAATACATGAATTGGTTAGAACTGGTGATTGAACGGAATTGAATATGTGCAACGTAAGTCTTGATGCGAATTAGGTGATCATGCTCGATGTTTAAAAATTTGAGTAAAACAAACTTGGGTAGAAACTCTCATACAAGCGAACAAATGGTTTGACCATAGGATTTCGGGAGAGCGTCGTGCAAAGACCTTGCACGACGAGCCACAGACCTGACGTGTAACTATGACCTTGTGAGCTGACCTAGCGGATAGGCGGACGACCCTATGCCAAGTGATTGAACTTGTGCGATTGACCTTACAGTATCGTCTGGACGGACGATAGACTTGGGCAGCAATACTTAGAGTAGGATGGAAACTGTGAGTGTGCATGAACGACGGTGAGATTGGTCCCAAACGAAGGAAATGATAAAAATGAATGATGCACAGTAAAGTTGGGATAACGAATTGAATCATTGATTGGAAGTCGTACTCGATGACAATGCAATATTTGGTCTCGAATCGGATGGGAATTACTTAGACTTGGTCGGCTCCGCTAAGATAAGAACTTTTGAGAAGCGAACCGGATCATCTCGAGGACCGAAATAAATGATATGTGATACACACATGAGTTCGGTTTTAAATTGAAGTTAGCAAACCGATCGGCAAATCGGAACTATCACGAGTAGCTTGTCCGACTTCGCTAGTCGCTAAGCTTGGTTGAAATGTACGTATTCGGGGGACGTCTTGAATGCGTGCACGATCCAAACTCAGCGATATGATGAACTCGAATGCAGCTGCGAGTGGGTGTTGAGATGCGCATGAACGAATGAGTGAGTTTGCCTCAGCCTACGACTTTCGTGTTTGACGAATTATAACGCACCTCGTGTGACCGTTTCAGTCCCATGATACGTCGAAAAAGCAACCAAGTCGAAGAAACACTTGAATTGAATAAGTGCCATCAACTCTAAAATGAATGAAAAGTTATCCAATAAAAATCGACCAAACGTATGCGACACGGAAATTGGAAAGATACCGAGCATGGTTCGATGACATCGAACGATGGAGCCGTTCGATAGAATTGTCTATAAAACACGATGACACGAGTTAAGGAATGGTAGGATGACCTGCACTCAGGAAGTCTCGAGGACGAGACTTATTTTGAGTGGTGTATTATGCAATGACCCGCTCCGCTCTAGCGGAACGCCGATTCAAACGGCAAGTGTAACGACTCAAACGAGCCGTCGACTCGAAGAGTTGCGTCGATCCGATGAAGTATCGATACGAATCGATGCAAGACTTACAATGGCCCGTCAAAGATTAATCCAGACTTAGATATCAAAGGCGCGCTCAGAGTATCGCTTGGCCGATACGAACATCGCTGAGGTGGGTGGCTCCAATTAACCCGTCTTTGCTTAGCCTAGACACAACAATACGGACACTATCACGAGAATCGCTAGGCGATAAACCCACGCATGCTAATAAGTGACTCAACGCACCTAGCTAAGGGAATAATCCCATCTTGTATTCTTGTTTAGAACATGGAAAAGAACTCGGCAATATAGAAACTCTCGCACCGTGCTCCACGCTCGTGCTAAGGCACAAGCTTACGTTCAAGTCCCTTATACGTTCAAACAATGAAACAATGAATGGTTTATAATAATAAAATGGGAAGACTATCAATATAGTCATTCCGAGTAGAGTTTAGCAACATTGAAAGACTATCGGACCGATGGGTCGCCAAGGCGGCTCCCACACTGGGAGTTGTGTAATGCTTGAATGAATGAATGAATGAATGAATGAATGAATGAATACGCGAATGAATCAATGAATGAACGAACAAGTGAAAGAAAGAAAGAAATGAAAGAATACATGAATAAAACATAAAAGAGAAATGAATGGTTAGCGACAGGTATGACGGGCACGTGCAACGGGGCTCGCTACCCGTGCTGCACGGACGCCAACCTGGTCGATAACGCATTGTGGCTAAGGGTTAGCCTATGACAATAAAATACGAAATGGTCGTGGACGGACCCGTGCACGGGTGATACGGATTTCGCGGCATGATCAAAGGGAGGATCGTGGCCGGCCTAGGCAGAATCAAGTCTTGGCTTATGTGCTGCCTGGGTGCGGACTTGGCCACCCGGGGGACGTAAGTACAGAAGTATTTCAAGAGACTAACGGGGTGTGTGCCAGTCCTCACCCTACGCTAGTTGAGAAATACCATACTGGGATGTGTCCAAAATGGCTTGTGATGCCAGCGACCGGAGCATATAGATTTAAGAGGGCTTTGCTGGTGGCAATCCACGTACAAGTCCTTGCATTGAAATCAAAGTAGTCTAAGTTAACTGTACAAAGTACCTTCTGAATAGGCTTGAATATCACATACAAAATGATCAAGAGTACTTCGAGCAAACGAGTTAGAAAACGTGCCTACGACGTGCTAGAACCTGAGGCAAGGACATGCACTTGACATTGAATGCTTGCATGAATTACGTTAAGTTATTTCATATGAATTGTTGACTAACTTGGTTTACGTTGAACAGGGAAGGCCGGACGGTAAGTATGGGTAAGTCGTGCATGTATTTCCATGCGACACTTGTATTCGGCAACACGAGATAGGCTATGAAATATGCCATGTAAATGATCTTAAGGCAAGATTAGAAAGACAATGAATGATAGACGGTGCACAAAAGTCAATAGAACGTGTTTGGTAATGATAGCATTGTAGGCGAGCTAGCCTCCCCACCAGTGCATAACAATGTACTGATAACCCCACAGTCTGCTTACAGAATGCAGGAGACGCCGGCGGGTGCGGAACTTCTATTGAACGTGTTAGGGCACGGAGCCAACTGTTTGCCATTAAAATTCTTTGATTATAAATTTTAATATAAACAGAACAGTGTTACAATGTAGGACTTAGATGTAGCCCTAGAAGTACACTTTTGTTTAATCTGGGTCCCTTGTGCCGATGGAGCGAGTGGTAATACGTTGACTCCGTTGACGAGCTGACGACGGTTATCGGTTCTCTGAAGGTTTGGATTGCTCTGGGTGTTGGAGCTTGCTGAGAGGAGGAAGACGTTGAGTGTCTGTATCTGCCTCTCTGGTGGTATGTCCGTTCGCATCTGTCTCTGTGTGTGTGGAAGAAGGAAATGATTCCTCTATTTATAGCTGGCAGGTTGGCTGCTCATGCACGCATATGTAGGATGCGCCGGTGCGTGGGGATGCCACGTGTTGATTGCTGATGGAGGCACATGGATGATGCGCCCTGATCGAGGGGTTCACTTCTTCATACTGCTGTTGTGAGCCGGCACGTAGCAGAAGATAAGATCTTTCTGTTGCTGAGATCTTGGATGAGTTGAGTCAAAGGACAGGTGTCATCGACCCATGGCTCGGATATCTCGAATTTGGTGGGGAATGATCTGGTAGGATGCGCCTAGGATTGGGAGCATGAGGAGACTTTGGCTCGTAACCTTTAGGAGTTATGAACCATTCTGGGCGCATGGCTTTTGAGGCACATGCAGTCGACTTTCCTTCTGTCTTTTAGGATCACAGAGCAGTCTGGGGCGCATGGCTTTTGAGGCGCGTGCAGGTTTGGGTGCATGGCCGCGGAGGCGCATGCGGGTGGTTGAGTGGCCACGTGGCAGTAGCCGTCGAAGTAAAGTTATGATGATGCTGACGTTGTCGACGCTTCGTCTTCTAAAAAAGCTGCCGACCGTTCAGACTTTGGGAGATGTGCTGCCAACTCTGTCAGTTCAGCATTTAATATTTGTGACATTCGATGGACAGCAGAGGGGGTGCGTCGATTGACGTTCCACTGGGTATGGGGGCGCATTCTCTGTGATGCGCTTGGCTCTGCAGGGCGCATCTGTGTGATGCGCCTGAAGTCGAAGGGCGCGTGCGGCTGTTTCGTTCCTTGAGTGCTTTAAATAGCCGTTTGGCTGAATTCGAGGCATCTGGTTCATCCATTAAATGCAAGTTCATTGCACAGAATTCGGAGAGCCATCCACTTGGCGCATGGGTTTGATCTGCCCGGCCTATAAATAGTGGCATGGAGAGAGGGTTTGCTTCTCGTTCTCTCACGTACTTCCAACCATAAATTTGGGTACTCGAGTGCATTCTGTTGACGAAGTGCTTCCGAGGGTGAAGATGAGACGCCATGTCGTCGTTGCTGTCCTTGAAGGTGACTGTTACATCCAAAAAACGGAGTCGAGGGCTTCCGAGGTAGATGGAAGTTGCCTATTGCATCCAAAGATAGGGATGTTTGGGCCTCGTCTTCGTTGTTCCGGAAGAGCCGTAGATCGGAATGGCGGTACTAGGCTCTTTCTTCCTTCAAAGTGGGTGTCGCCCACTCTGGTTGTGTTGAAAGCTGCTCCTTTAGCCGTATTTCAATTACGGTCTTCTTTGGTCTTTGGAGGCTCTTTCGAAGCCTCCCCTGGCCACAGATTTACGGTGCTCTTCACTTCCTCGGTTCCAGCCAGAGGGTTAAATGCTTCATTAGTCGAGGCACTTATCAGGTGAGCCTGGCTGGAAGAGCAGCACATAACTGGGCTGCTGAAGGGATGCACATAACTGGGGATGCACATAACTGAGCTGCTGAAGGAATGCACCTTGCTGAGGGCGCATTGTGAGATGCGCCCGGTTGAAGGCACATGATGATTGCTGCGCCTGACTGGAGGCGCATGATGGCTGCTGTGCCTGACTGGGGGCGCATGGCGACTGCTACGCCTGATTGGAGGCGCATGGCGACTGCTGGCCGTAGACTTAGGATCTTTTCTTTGTAGAAGTTTTCCTTTGTACAGCCTTCTCTAGACATGTAATAGACTTTTATGTGTGAATTTTCTATATCTATATTTGCTGCCTTTGTTGTTGTTTTTTTTTGTTCGAGCTCTGTCTGTCGCATGGGCCTTCTGGTTGTGAATTTCCATGCTTCTACAAGACCCCCTTCAAAGTTTTCAAAACTTTTGGATAAGTTTTGGAATACTTTGAATAAAAAGCATGAAGGTCAGGGCACATGACTGTTTGGGATGCATGCCTGTTCGGGCGCATGCTCCTCTCAGTTAATGATGATGATGCCTCGGTAACCGAAAAGATTAATGATGATCTTTTAGTTTTGTTTGCTGTTATCTCTTTCACAGAACCCGAGACGACGGCTGAGATCACACATCATCGGGTCACGCGTGCGACCAAGCCCTATAAATAGGCAAGAGATGGAGTGAGAGAGTTCTTCTTCTCCTTGCTTTTGCTTTCTTTAGAGTTCTTCTTCAAAAAAACCCTAATTTCTTCTTGAGAGAATGGCTCCCAAGATACCTCGCGGCGGTGCCGGCAAAGGAAAGGAGCCGATGGAGTATGCTGAGGGGGATGCCCCTATCACCATTGTGACTTCCGCCGACGTTCGCCCTGCTGTGACGGGTGGGTGTCATCTTTTCCACCACTTTCTTTGTTCAGGCGGTCTTTGGATCATGCGACTGAGTTGACAACTCTCTTCTGCCGACGCGTACGGACCACTGTCCTCGCCGAGGTTTCATCCCGCCAACGTACATAGGCTTAGGCCTTTATCATGCACCGAGGTTTAACTGCGGACGCGTATAGGTTCACACCCTAAATGTGTCGAAGCCTTTGCTGATGCGCATGGGTTTATTCCCTGATGATGCACCGAGGCCTTTCACTGAGGTGCATGGGTTTACACCAAAATCATGCACCGAAGCTGAGCGTCGAGTCCTGGCGACTGTGGAGATTCATGCAACCGACTTGAGACATCGAGTCAGAGAGCTCTCAACCAACCCTGGAGATGCTTAGGGACTGTAGCGTCTCCTTTTTATGTTTTTGCAACTCTTGCTGGGAGATAGTGTAGTTTTGTACTCTCTCTTTTTTTTAGAAAATAAAGAAGTACGCAACTTTTTTATGATGTGTTCATTTTTGTTATCATAAACTTGATGATTTGTGTGGACCTATTATCTTTTGCGCACCTTGACTTTTAGGTACAGATAATAAGTTTAAAGGAACCAACATGTTTGCTCAGAGGTAATGTGGACGTGGCAATCATTGAGGTTCAAATGATAGAATCTTCCTACTCAGAGGAATTATGGACGTGGTAGGAATGATCCTGGGGAATACGCTGAACAACTCAGAGGTGGTGTGGACGTGGAAGTTCTGCGATCAATGTACGACAACGCAAAGGTTGATTGTACGAGATGTTTACTCAGAGGTAATGTGGACGTGGTAAACATGAAGGATAGCGTAGGCTTACGAAGTGTAAGATTCCACTTTGTAGGGTGTAGAGGGACAACTCAGAGGTGATGTGGACGTGGTTGTCTTTCTACTGGAGGGTGCTACGGAACAGCTGGGTTCCGGAAGCGTATGGTTTTGTCGGAAGGGAATTGTCTGTGAATCCTGATGGTTGGGTCCATAGATCCCCTTGTGGAAGCACATATCTGAAAGATGTCAAGAGTAGTACTTCTTCCGGAACTTGCCATTGATGGGCATCATGAACAAGTCCCCATTGGGTTTGGCGAGACGGTAAGCACCGTTTGAGTATACCGTCTCAATGATGAAAGGTCCTTCCCACTTAGGCTCGAACTTTCCTGGTGTCTTGTGAGTTAACACCATCGGCCTCCTGACTGCCAGAACTAGGTCGCCAACTTGAAAAATTCTCTGTTTGACCTTCTTATTGAAAGCCTGTGATATACGGGCTTGGTAGAGTTCGATACGTTGTTGAGCTAAGAGACGTTTTTCGTCGAGTGCCTCCAGCTCCCGCAGACGACGACGTTGATTGTCCTCTTCTGTGAGTTTGTTTGTGATTGCTACGCGGAGTGAGGGTATCTGGATCTCGAGAGGCAGTACCGCTTCACTCCCGTAGACCAGGGAGAATGGTGTGTTGCCTGTTGGGGTTCGTACCGTTGTGCGGTAGGCCCAAAGACATTTGCCCAGCTTTTTGTCCCAGTCGCGTTTGTTGGATGATACGACTTTTTTGAGCAGCCTAACGATAGTTTTGTTGAACGCCTCGGCCAATCCGTTTGCTGCCGGATTGTAGGCGGTTGATGCCACGTTTTGAATACGATTCTTGTCACAGAATCTACTGAAAACATGGCTGATGAACTGAGGACCATTATCGTGGAAGATCCTCCGGGGTACTCCGAAGCGGTAGATGACATGGTGTTTGATGAAGCTGACCACCCTGGAGCTCTTTACTTCCGCAAATGGGACTGCCTCTGCCCATTTGGAGAAGTAGTCGGTAATGGCCAGGATGAAGCGATGCCCCTTAATGAAGGAGGGATGATCGGTCCTACGATGTCCATGCCCCAGGCTTCGAAGGGCCAGGATGCGACTGTAGGATGTAGTGATTCTGACGGCGTATGAATGAAGTCTGCGTGAAGTTGGCACGCATGGCACTTCTTAGCATAGTCGACAGCATCAGCGGCCATGGTTGGCCAATAGTAGCCCATAAGTCGCAGTCGATCCTGCAACTTAGGACCAGGTTGATGAGCTCCGCAAGTTCCGTCATGAACTTCTCGAAGAGCTTCGGTCGCCTCTTCGTTGGACACGCATCGAAGGAGGAGCCCATCGTAGGAGCGTCGGTACAGCATTTTAGTGACTGTATCATAGTAGAATCGAAGAGAACGTCTTCTGACCGAGACGGCTTCCTTCGGGTCATCTGGGAGAATTCTGTAGACGGCGTAGTCGATGAATGGGAACCTCCAGTCTCGGACATTAACATCAGTACCTGTCGACATGGCATGGTCCACTCGTAAGCATAGGTTGTTTTTAGGATAAACCAAGTCTCGGCCAACCACCGTGACGTAGTGTTGAGTCCCAAGGGGTGCTGCTAATGAGGTTGTGAGGCCAGCCAGAACATCAGCCTCTAGGTTTTGTAGACGAGGTACGTGTTCGATGAAGAACCCGATGAAGGTTGAAATGATGTTCAATGCAACTTCATAGTAAGGGATCAGATCTTCATGGCAAACTTCGTATTGCCATCGGATCTGGTTTACGGCGAATTTCGAGTCGCCGTAGGCTTCCAGATGATCCACCTCCAGCTGTTGTGCCAGCTGGAGTCCCATAATGAGCGCGTTGTACTCGGCCACGTTGTTGGAGCACGGCTTTGAAAGAGAGTAAGCACGCTGGATGACTAACTGATCGGGGGAGACTAAGACTACCCCCACTACTGCGATGATCTGGCCTTTGGGGCCTGTTCTTGAAGCGCCATCAAAAAACATCCGCCAGACGGAGCCTTCTTCGGTGACGTTTGATTCTTGGACCTCATCCGGGATGTCTTCATAGACTCTTGAGGACTCCGGGATGGGGTGTGCAGCTAAGAAGTCGGCCAAAGCTTGACCCTTAACAGCCTTCTGTGGAACGAACACCATGTTGTACGGTGTTAGCAAGATCACCCATGTGGCTAGCCAGGAGTTCAGTGATCCTGGCTTCGTCATGTGGACTCTGAGTGGATTGACTCGGGAGATGACATGAATTGTCTGGCCCGAGACATAGTGGCGAGTCTTCTGGATGGCAAACACCAAGGCCAAGCACTCCTTTTCAACGGGGTTGTACCGGTGTTCAGCCCCGATGAGCGTTCGACTGAGGTAGTAGATCGCTTGCTCGTAGCCTGTATCACTGTTTTGAGCCAACAGAGCGCCCAGGGAATGATCCATGGCTCGGACGTAAAGGAGAAACGGTTTGCCGGCGACAGGTGCTACCAGGACTGGTGGGCTTGTCAAGTAAGCCTTGATGTCGTCGAAAGCCTTTTGGCACTCATCTGTCCAGACGTAAGAGACTCCCTTCTTCATGAGCTGAGTAAAGGGTTGACATTTATCGGAAAGATTTGCTATGAACCTCCGGATGTACGCCAGACGTCCCTGTAGGCCTCGAAGTTCTCGAAGATTCTTCGGAGAGTCCATGTTGAGGATGGCTTTGGTTTTCTCGGGATCAACATGAATGCCTTTCGCCGTGATGACAAAGCCTAAGAATTTTCCGCTAGAAACCCCTAGGAAGGATTTAGCGGGGTTCATCTTGAGTTGATGTGCTCGCATGAGATCAAAGACTGTCTTCAGGTCCTGTAGGTGATCTCTTTTAAAGCGGCTCTTGACTGCGATGTCGTCAACATAGCATTCAACTGTCTTGCGAAGATGTTGACGGAAGATGGTGCTCATAGCTCGTTGGTATGTCGCACCGGCGTTCTTCAAACCGAAGGGCATTACTGTGTAGCAGAAAATGCCCTTTGGAGTCCTGAATGACATATGTCTTGCGTCATCGGGGAACATCTTGATTTGATTGTAGCCTGAATACCCGTCCATAAAAGACATGTGTTCGAAGTCACACGTGTTGTCGATCATCACATCAGTAATTGGAAGTGGGAATTCATCCTTCGGGCAAGCAGAGTTGAGGTCTCTGAAGTTGATACAGACTCGTATCTTCCCATTCTTTTTGGTAACAGGTACGACGTTGGCTACCCAATCTGGGTATTGCTCTTCACGGATGAAGCCGCTAGTCAAGAGTTTATCTACCTCCTGATCGATGGCGTTCATGATGTCCGGACGGAAGTGCCGCTGTTGTTGCTTGATAGGCTTGGCATCAGGCAAGATATTCAACCTATGCATCGCAATCTGGGGATCAAGTCCCGGCATGTCTTCGTAGCTCCAGGCGAAGACGTCGATATACTCCTTAGCCAGTTGGATTAAAGATTCTCTGTCTTCTCCTTCTAGGCTTTTGCTAACGAAGATGGGTTTGGAAGAAGGCCCGTCTCCAAGGTCGATCTGCTCGACTTCATCCTCGATGGGAGGTTCACATAATTCGAAACGGGACTCCCATTGTTATCCCAGGCGTTGAGCCCAGGGTTCTTCTTCGAAGGGTTCCGGCGTTTGGTCTTCGCCTTCATCTTTTTGAGGCTGTGCTGATGTCATGTTAGCTGACAGCACTTTCCTGAAGACTGATCCGATACTGGTATCGGAATCTCAAGTCGATGCTTCGGACGAGTGGGAATGTTCCACGTCTTCTGCGTCTGAACTCTTTGGAGTTGATGGCGGCATGACATAGCCTACCCCCCGTCGAGTTTTATTGTAGTAGTCCTGCGGCTTTCCTTTGGGTGTTGGAAGCCGGAGAGGGAGACGTCGACCTTTGCCGTAGTTTAGGCCTTTGTCGCTTTTTAGGTCGTAGCCCATCTTTTGGATGAGGTACTTTGCCTTATCCGTATACCGATAGAGTTACATTCTGCCGGTATCTGGTTCTGGCTCGAGCGGCGGGAGATCTTGACGACGCTTGCCTTTACCAAGGATAATGGATCCTTCGTCTCGACTTCGTGGAGGGACTATGTAGCATACTCCTTGAGACGGGACTACTCGATTTACATTATGGACGGTCGTTATTTGTGTTTGCAACGACCGTAGAGCGTTATCTAATGTATACATGGCATTCCAATGTGGAAGACAAGAATAATTAAAAGACACTCTATTATTGATGAAGTACGAGATTTTATCCCGTGGGATTACATTGTCTAAGGAGGGTGCATCTACATCAGCAGAGATATATTCGCCAAGCTCCTCATCTGTAAGCACTGGGGTTGGATCATGAGAGTCCACCACAGCTTAATTTTGGGGTCCGAGAGGGTTATGTGAGCCCTCTCTGGCGTCTTCGATGACTGCGGGGGCTTGCCCTTGAGACGCACCTTCAGTGGTGCCTCAGCTGTGCCTCCAGTGATCGGTGCCTTCTCCTGTAATTTTACCACCAGGGGAGCCGATGTTTGAGGCGGCTTCCCTTTAAGGCGTATCTTCAGGGGAGCTTCAGGAGTTGGTGCTTTTCCTAATAGCTTGATGCTCATTGGAGGCACCTTCTGGGATGGTTTGCCCTTGAGTCGGATATTCAGAGGGGAATCGGGAGTCATCTCAGGCTCCATGTCCGGCTTGGCTGCCGTCTCTGTCTTGTCATCAGCATGATTGGCTTCCTCCTCGTCAAGTGATTTGTACAAGTCGGAATCGGTGAAGTAGGCTTCAATCCCTTTGAAAGGATCAATGTCTGCAAACTCCGTCCTGATAACGCCGTTGGTGGATACATATTTCATGCATTGGTGGAGCGTGGATGGCACCACCATGTACTCATGTAGCAATGGTCGACCGAACAGGATATTGTAATTGACCTCGGCATCCACCACATAGCAGGTTACCTCAGTTTTGAGGTTACCGATGTGACACTTCAGTCAAAATTTGCCCAGTGGCTCATTTTTGCTAGCATTGAAGCCGCTGATGGTTGTGTTGGAGGGCGCCAGCCGGTACATTGGGATCCCCAGTGTTGATAACAGCGCCTTCCGAATGATGCTGAGAGAAGACCCCGGATCGATCTGAATTCGGTTCACCTTGACTGAACCGAAATACCCCGTGTGATACAGCGGCCGGTTATGTCGGTGATGCTTGAGCAGCATGTCTTATTGGGTGAAAGTTATGTTTGGGATAACTTCATCCGCATAATGGCAGTGCGCACAAGTAGTTGGGAGGTCTTCAGGCTGCTTGACCTGACTGAGGAAGGATTCGGCATCCTTCAGAGCTTCACAGAGAGCTTCTCGGGAGTCTTTGGAAAGACGCAGGAGCTCGAACAAATATAGGCGGGCGGGAGTACTGGCCAGTTGTGCCAGTATGTCGAAGTTGTGGAGTTCGGCTAACCCCGAAGCATTCTCCTTTCGTAGAGGTCTGTCGAAACGAGCCTCCACCTGCTTCTGCTTATTGGCTGCTGAGGGCTTAGACGGGCCCTCTTCCTGGACAGCAGGGACGGTGCAAGGAGGCACCACCTCGGCGGTAGCTTCGCCGGGTTGGACATTCTGTTGTGAACGCGTCTGCACAGGAAGCGCCTCTTCTGTTGAAGAAGAGACCATGCGGCAAGACTTGATCTTCCTGCCTTTGGATTTGGAGGTAGGACGTACCTTCGGTTGAGTCATCTCGGAGACGAGGTTGGGGTGGACCCATAGGACCCCTCCTCGAGATGTGGTGAGTGGGATGAGTCCACTCACATTGTCACGGGTAGGTGGTAAGTTAACCACCTCCATTGTCGCCTTAGGGATGGGGACGACGCCATCTTGTGTGGTAGTCGACGGCAAGGTGCCGAACTGGAGTGACACCACATTGGCTGACACCGTCTTCTCTTCGTAGTCGACGGAGATTACATCCGCATTGATCATGCGCTGGATGTAATTTTTGAGGACATAATAGTCCTTGGTTGGGTGTCCGACAAACTGATGGTAATGACAGTACCTCGGGTTATCCACTTTTCCAACTTCATCGGGCCGCTTTGGGTCCGGTAGCTTGATCTTGTCACCCTGCTTCAGTATTTCAAAAAGTTATAAGGTGTCTTCGTCGTTGAACGAATAAACCTCCTTAGGCCTTGGTGCAAGTGGAGGCTTCTGAGTAGGCGCCGATGCGCCTTTTGAGGCATTAACAGTCAATGCCTGCTTCCCTTTCGTCTCACGTCCGGGGTTGTTGGCCGCAGACCTTTTTTCTTTGTCATCAAAGGCAGGGAAGCTGACCCCCAGGAGACGTGCATTGGCCGCCTTCTTTTCTGCGGCTTCTGCTTCGATGATCAGGGAGCTCCAGTCGGGGGGAGGAGTAGAGTTGAGCCAGAGCTTGACTGTAGGCAGCATGTTCATGCTGCAAGAGGAGAGGAGCGCATGTTTCGGCATGCCTGGAGGTAATCTGAAGCAGGCCTGTCGGAAGCGTTCGATGAACACCCGAACCGTTTCCTTCTACTTCTGGCGTATCTCTATGAGGGACGCCATCGTCATGTCCTTCCCGCCGTCGTAGAAGCGGTCGAAGAAGAGGTGCGTCAAATCGTCGGAGGATGATATGGAATTATCGGGGAGGCTGCAGAACCAGTCATACGCCACTCCCTTCAATGCTCCGACAAATATGCTAGTGAGGAGCGCGTCCTCCTTTGGGAGATGTCCCGTTTGGGACTGGAAGTATGTCAGGTAGCGACGCGGAGAGTCCTTTCCGTCGTATGGCATCAGTGTTTATGGTTTATACTTTGGAGGATAAACCACCTTGTTCCACTCGAGGGGATAGGGTTGGGGGATGCCCATCTTCTGGCGCTCCTCTTGCATGTTCTTGGATTCGAAGCGCTCCCGTAAATCCTTGATCATTTCAACCACATCCTCCATGGAGCTGGGTGTTGGGGAAGGTGGTACCACCTGGAGTTGAGCGTTTGAGGGCTCAGACGTCCGGGGTACTTCTCGGTGGTCTGTGCCTGAGGGTACCCGTTGAAGGGGTACACTCGACTCCCCATTGGCCCCTGGGTAGGGACCGGTCGAAGGCGTTTGGGTCAAGGCCGACCGTATTTCAAACACCGTCTGAGTCAGTATTTGCATGGAAGTAGAGAGGGTTTTGAGCCCACCCTCTAATGTGTCTATGCGCTGGACGATGTCCTGCGGCGGCGTATCAGACTCGACATCAACCTCAGTCACATTCACTGTCACGATACGACCGGGAGTGGAGGGATGAGTTGAGGCCTCACTCTCGGCTTCACTCTCATGTAGGGGAGTCGCCTCTCCTGGAGCTTCATCTTGGCCACCCCCAGCCACGTTCTGGAGGTCATTCTCGACGGGCGCATCTGCAAGGGTCTGATTACCCTCAGCTCCGTCTTGAAGGGCCTCTTTGTCTCCGGAACTCGGGTTCGCAGATGCTAGGCTACCCCCAGCTATGTTCTGGGGGATATCCTTGTCTTCAGAGGCTTCTGGGAGGCTGACTTCGCCTCGAGGATCTGCCCCAAGTGTGCTTTGGACACACTCGTCTTCGGAAGGAGGCTCGACAAGGGTCTGACTACCCCCAGCTTCCTCCAAGAACTTCTTCCTCGACCGAGTGCTTTCGAACACTCCGAAGGACGAGACATCCGTCTTGGTTTTCCTTGGCTGGCTTTTGGATGAGGACGAAGAATTGCCAGTCATTTTTCGGACTGATGAGGAGTTGGAGATCATATTGCATGAAGCAACCCTTGGCTCCTCTTCTGTCGACACCTTCCTCCCAAGGCGATGTCGGAGGGGTATCGATGATTGCAGCCGCTGAAAGACTGACTGCCTTGGTGGTACTACCGCCTTGCAACAGCAGTTGATGGTGACCACCGCACAAGTATGCCCCGTGAGAGGCGTATCATGCTTGTTGGTCGACTCTCCTGACCGGCGTTTGTGAGTGATCACGTTACGCAGGTCGTTGGAGGAGAGTGCTACTTTCGCACCCCCTTCAAGCACATGGCAAGGCCAAGCGTTGGGGTGGTCAAGTGAGTGCTGCGCCCCCTGATCTGATACCAAACAGGCATCCCGATCAGTAGTGGGGGAACCACAACATTTGTTTGTCTTGTTCGACTTGGTTGCGCACGCAGCAGATGCGTCCAAGTAAGACAAGGGTTTTGAAGGTCGGCTCGTTCTCGGCGCCGCAGCACTCGAGCCGACCTTGTACAACTTACCATCAGCAGCACGCATGATTGTGAGCGCATGCTTCTGGCTTGTTGGCATAGCACGTTTGGGACGCATGGCCCGTGCTGCCTTGGACTTCTTCGTACCAGACCGCTGGGGCGCGTAGTACTCAGAATCTAAATTCTCCTCGCCACTACAGCGAGTGAGTCTGTCAAAGACAGAGATCTTCTGTGGCGCATCAGAGACGATGCGCGGGGCATTGGCTGCGCCCCTTCTCCGTCGACGCATCTTTCTCGCCTGAGAGGGAGATGGCTGGGGAATGTGGTTAGCCGCACGTTTCCCCGAGAGATGCGCTGCATTAGCAGGCGCATCTTGGTTGCTGAGGACGTCAGCAGGAAGGGAGGGCTGGATTGGCGCATCCCCTTCGGTGGTGGTGCCCGAGGCGTCGACCTTGCGCACCCAGACTCGGCGGGTCTTCTTCGGCTTCGACAGCCGCTTCGAAGGACTCGCACTGCCTTCAGATGTGAACTCCTCATACGCCTGTTGATTGAGACGTATGACCAGCGTCTTGTGGGAGGAGCCCACCTTCACGTCGTCGGCTTGCGACACAACTTTCTCGGTGGAGGAGAAAGAGGTCCCCAGCAGAGTCGCCAGCTTATTTGCCATTAAAATTCTTTGATTATAAATTTCAATACAAACAGAACAGTGTTACAATATAGGACTTAGATGTAGCCCTAGAAGTACACTTTTGTTTAATCTGGGTCCCTTGTGCCGATGGAGCGAGTGGTAATACGTTAACTCCGTTGACGAGCTGACGACGGTTATCGATTCTTTGAAGGTTTGGATTGCTCTGGGTGCTGGAGCTTGCTGAGAGGAGGAAGACGTTGAGTGTCTGTATCTGCCTCTCTGGTGGTATGTCCGTTCATATCTATCTATGTGAGTGTGGAAGAAGGAAATGATTCCTCTATTTATAGCTGGGCAGGTTGGCTGCTCATGCGCGCATATGTAGGATGCGCCGGTGCGTGGGGATGCCACGTGTTGATTGCTGATGGAGGCACGTGGATGATGCGCCCTGATCGAGGGGTTGACTTCTTTATACTGATGTTGTGAGCCGACACGTAGCAGAGGAGAAGATCTTTCTGTTGCTGAGATCTTGGATGAGTTGAGTCAAAGGACAGGTGTCATCGACCCATGGCCCGGATATCTCGGATTTGGTGGGGAATGATCTGGTCGGATGCGCCTAAGATTGGGCACATGAGGAGACTTTGGCTCGTAACCTTTAGGAGTTACGAACCATTCTGGGCGTATGGCTTTTGAGGCGCATGCATGCGACTTTCCTTTTGTCTTTTGGGATCAGAGAGCAGTCTGGGGCGCATGGCTTTTGAGGCGCATGCAGGTTTCGGCGTATGGCCACGGAGGCGCATGCGGGTGGTTGAGTGGCCACGTGGCAGTAGCCGTCGAAGTAAAGTCATGATGATGCTGACATTGTCGACGCTTCGTCTTCTGAAAAAGCTGTCGACCGTTCAGACTTTGGGAGATGTGCTGCCAACTCTGTCAGTTCAGCATTTAATGTTTGTGACATTCGATGGACAGCTGAGGGGGCGCGTAGATTGACATTCCACTGGGTATGGGGGCACATTCTCTGTGATGCGCTTGGCTCTGCAGGACGCATCTGTGTGATGTGCCTGAAGTCGAAGGGCGCGTGCGGCTGTTTCGTTCCTTGAGTGCTTTAAATAGCCGTTTGGCTGAATTCGAGGCGTCTAGTTCATCCATTAAATGCAAGTTCATTGCTCAGAATTCGGAGAGCCATCCACTTGGCGCGTAGATTTGATCTGCCCGGCCTATAAATAGTGGCATGGAGAGAGGGTTTGCTTCTCGTTCTCTCACGTACTTCCAACCATGAATTTGGGTGCTCGAGTGCATTCTGTTGACGAAGTGCTCCCGAGGGTGAAGATGAGACGCCATGTCGTCGTTGCTGCCCTTGAAGGTGACTGTTACATCCAAAAGACGGAGTCGAGGGCTTCCGAGGCAGGCGGAAGGTGCCTATTGCATCCAAAGATAGGAATGCTCGGGCCTTGTCTCCATTATTCCGGAAGAGCCGTAGATCGGAATGGCGGTGCTAGGCTCTTTCTTCCTTCAAAGTGGGTGTCGCCCACTCTGGTTGTGTTGAAAGCTGCTCCTTTAGCCGTATTTCGATTACGGTCTTCCTTGGTCTTTGGAGGCTCTTTGGAAGCCTTCCCTGGCCACAGATTTGCGGTGCTCTTCACTTCCTCGGTTCCAGCCAGAGGGTTAAATGCTTCATTAGTCGAGGCACTTATCAGGTGAGCCTGGCTGGAAGAGCAGCACATAACTGGACTGCTGAAGGGATGCACATAACTGGGGATGCACATAACTGAGCTGCTGAAGAAATGCACCTTGCTGAGGGCGTATTGTGAGATGCGCCCGGTTGAAGGCGCATGATGATTGCTGCGCCTGACTGGAGGCGCATGATGGCTGCTGCGCCTGACTGGGGGCGCATGGCGACTGCTGCGCCTGACTGAAGGCGCATGGCGACTGCTAGCCGTAGACTTAGGATCTTTCCTTTGTAGAAGTTTTTCTTTGCACAGCCTTCTCTAGACATGTAATAGACTTTTATGTGTGAATTTTCCATATCTATATTTGCTGCCTTTGTTGTTTTTTTTTGTCCGAGCTCTGTCTGTCGCATGGGCCTTCTGGTTGTGAATTTCCATGCTTCTACACCAACTCCGGGGCCTTGGGACGTTGCTAGAAGCTGAAGCACCCTATACAGGACATAATGTATCGGAACATCGCCATGAATTATTCTATGTTGTAAGCCACTTGGCACATCTTTTATGTTTTAGAGAGAGAGCTTGAGCGAATTGTAACATCGGCCTAGCGCCGCTTGTAAACTTCTTGAAAATCAATAAAGAGTTTGAATTCACTTCAATTTTGCGTTCGTTTACTTTCTGCTGCAAATGGGGACACTCTGTGCGACTCTGTGGCCTAGCTCAAATCGGCCGTTTCTGGACTTGGCCTTGCACGGGCGCAACCTAGGCCTATGCGGCATCACGCCTTAGCGAGGACGATCGCTCCTACGGGAGCGGGGCGTGACAGACAGTGTACATGACAGGAGGTGGTGATACGGAGTCAGATGCTCCGCCAGCAGACCTCGTTCAGCGCATGGATACTTTGGAGGAGGGACTCAAAACCCTCTATGCCTCCATGCAAACACTGACTCAAGCAGTATTTGAGATACGGTCAGCTTTGGCCAGGGCACCTTCCATCAATCCTGACCCAGGAGCCAACGGAGAATCAAGTGTGCCCCTTCAACGGGCATCCTTGAATACCGATTGTCGTGAAGCACCTCGAGTATCGGAACCTTCGAATATACAACTCCAGACTGTACCGCCTTCTCCGACTCCCAGCTCCACTGAAGATGTGGTTGAAATGATTAGGGACTTGCATGAATGCTTCTAGTCAAAGAATAGACAGAAGGAGCGCCAAAAGATGAGGATCCCACAACCATACCCCATCGAATGGAACAAAGTGGTCTATCCTCCCAAGTATAAACCACAAACGTTAATGCCATATGACGAAAAGGACTCTCCATGCCGTTATATGACGTACTTCCAGTCTCAAACGGGACATCTCCCGAAGGATGACGTGCTACTCACCAGCCTGTTTGTCGGGGCATTGAAAGGAGTAGCTTACGACTGATACTGTAGTCTCCCTGACAACTCTATATCTTCCTTTGATGACTTGACACACCTCTTCCTCGATCGTTTCTATGACAGAGGGAAATACATGATGATGGCATTCCTCATAGAGGTACGATAGACGAAAAAAAAGACCGTTCGAGCATTCATCGAGCGATTCTGACAGGCTTGTTTTAGGTTGCCCCCGGGTATGCCAGAACATGCACTCCTCTCCTCCTGCAGCATGAACATGCTTCCTGCGAACAAGCTCTAGCTCAATTCGACGCCTCCTCCCGACTGGAGCTCATTGATTATTGAGGCCGAAGCAGCTGAAAAGAAGGCATGCAATGCTCGCCTTCTTGGAGTCAGTTTCCCTGCCTTTGAGGACAAAGGAAAATGGCCTGCTACCAGCAACCCTGGATGTGAGATGAAAGGGAAGCAGGCATTGACTGTTAATGCTTCTAAAAGTGCACAAGCACCTACTTAAAAGCCTTCGCTTGTACCGAAGCCAAATGAGGTCTACCCCTTCAATGACGAAGACACCTTATAACTTTTTGAGATGTTGAAGCAGGGTGATAAGATTAAATTACCGGACATGAGGCGTCCCAACGAGGTTGGGATAGTGGATAACCCGAGGTACTGTCACTACCATCGGTTTGTCGGACATCTAACTCAGGACTGCTACGTCCTCAAGAATTACATCCAGCACATGATCAATGCGAATGTCATCTCCGTCGATTACGAGGAGAAGACAGTCTTGGCCAACCTGGTGTCGCTCCAATTCGGCACTTTGCCACCAACCACAGCACAAGATGGTGTCATCCCCATCCCAAAGGCAACAATGGAGGTGGTCAACCTACTACCTACCCGTGACAACATGAGTGGACTCATCCCACTCACCACATCTCGGGGAGAGATCGTATGGGTTCACCCAGATCTCGTCTTCGAAGTTACTCAACCGAGGGTACGCTCTGCCTCTAAAACCAAAGGCAAGAAAACCATTTCTTGTCGTATGGTCTCTTCCTCCACGGAAGAGGCACTTCTTGTACAAACGCGTTCGCAGCAGAACGCCCAACCTGATGAAGCTGTCGTCGAGGTGGTGTCTCCCTGCACCACCCCTGCTTCCCAGGAAGGGGGTCCATCCAAACCTCCAGCAGCCAATAAACAGAAGCACGTAGAGGCCCACTTTGACAAGCCTTTGCGAAGAGAAAATGCTTCGGGGCTAGCCAAGCCCCACAACTTTGACATACTGGCACAACTCGCTGGTACTCCTGCCCGTTTATCTCTGTTCAAACTTCTTCCTCTTTCCAAAGACACCCGCGAAGCTCTCTGTGAAGCCTTAAAGGATGCTGAGTCCTTCATTAGTCAGGTTAAGCAGCCTAAGGATATCCCAACAATATGTGCTCATTGCCATTGTACGGAGGTGGTCATCCCCAACATAACCGTCATTCAACAAGACATGCTGCTCAAGCACAACCGGCACAACAGGCCGCTATATTACACAGGGTATGTGGGTTCCATCAAGGTGATGCGAATTCAGATTGATCCAGGTTCTTCCCTCCACATCATCCCTAGGACTCTGCTCTCAACATTGGGAATCCCGATGCACTGTCTGGCGCCTTCCAACACTACAATCAGCGGTTTCAATGCCAGCAAAAGTGAATCGCTGGGGAAAATTTGACTGAAATATCATATCCGTGATCTCCAAACCGAAGTGACTTGTTATATCGTAGATGCCAACGTCAACTACAACCTCCTGCTAGGTCGGCCGTGGCTGCACGAGTACATGGTGGTGCCGTCTACACTCCACCAATGTATGAAGTATGTGTCCACTAACAACATCATCCGAACAGAGGGGTCGAGGCCTACTTCGCTGATGCTAGCTTATACAAGTCGCTCGACGCAGGGGAAGCCAATGATGCTGATGACAAAGCAGAAACGACGACAAAGACGGACGTGGAGACAAAGATGATTCCTAATGCTTCTCTGAAAATTCGAGTCAAAAGAAAACCGCCTCAAATGCTGCCTCCCATGACAATCAAGTTACCCAGAAAAGCATTGACTTCTCTATGTAGAACATCTATCGAAGCTCCCTTGAAGATACGTCTCAAAGGAAAACCTCCTCAAATGTCGGTTCCCCTTGTGGCAAAACTACAAGGGAAGGCATCGGTCACCGAAGGCGCACTTGAGGCAACCCTGAAGGTGCGTCTTAGAGGCAAGACTTCGCAATCTTCGGCCTCACTCAAGCTGCACGAGAAGGCCCACACAGCCCTCTCAGAGCCCAAGGTCAAGTCTGTGATTAGCTCTCCCGAACCAGCCCCAGTGCTCACGGATGAAGAGTTAGGAGATTACATATCTGCTGACATAGATTCACCTTCTCTTGACAATGTAATCCCACGAGACAAAATCTTGTGTTTTATCAATAATAGAGTGTCTTTCAATTACTCTAGTCTTCCACATTGGAATGCCATGTATATAATAGATAACGCTTTACAGTCATTACAAACACAAATAACGACCGTCAATCATGTAAATCGAGTAGTCCCGTCCCAAGGAGTCTGTTTTATAGTCCCACCGCGGAACCAGGACAAAGAACCCATCATCTTCGGCAAAGTCGAGCATCATTAAAACCTTCCGCCAGTCGAGCCAGAACCGGATACCGACAGAATACAAGTCTATCGGTACACGGACAAGACAAAGTACCTCATCCAAAAGATGGGCTATGGTTTGAAAAGCAACAATGGCCTGAACTACAGCAAAGGTCGGCGTCTTTTCCTCCGACTCCCAACACCTGAAGGAAAACCGCAGGACTACTATCATCGTACTCGACCGGGGGTGGGCTATGTCACACCGTCGGCGACTCCAGAGAGTTCGAAAGCGGAAGAAGTGGAGCACTCTCATTCATATGAGGCATCAACTTGGGATTCCGATACCAGTATCGGCCTAATCTTCAGGAAGGTGCAATCAGTCAACATGGCATATGCACAATCTCGAGAGGATGAAGGGGAAGAACAAATATCGAAATTCTTCGAGGAAGAACCTTGGACTCAACGCCTAGGAGTGCAGTGGGAGTCTCGTTTTGAATTACGCAAACCCCCTACCTAAGACGAAGTCGAGCAGATCGACCTTGGGGATAGGTCTTCTTCCAAACCTATTTTCATCAGCAAGAGTCTAAAGGGAAGAGACCGGGAGTCTTTAGTCCAATTGACCAAAGAATATATCGAAGTCTTCGCCTGGAGCTACGAAGATATGCCGGGACTTGATCCCTAGATCGCGATGCACAGACTTAATATCTTACCTGATGCCGAGCCTATAAAGCAGCAACAACGACATTTTCATCCTGACATCATGAACGCTATCGATCAAGAGGTGGATAAACTCCTGAGCAGCGGGTTCATCCGTGAAGAGCAACATCCGGATTGGGTGGCTAATGTCATCCCTGTCACGAAGAAGAATGGGAAGATACGAGTCTGCATCGACTTCAGAGATCTCGATACTGCTTGCCCGAAAGACGAATGCTTGCTTCCAATCACTGACGTGATGATCGAGAATACATGTGACTTCGAACGCATGTCTTTCATGGACGGGTATTCGGGCTACAATCAGATCAAAATGTTCCCCGATAACGCAAAACACACGTCATTCAGGACTCCAAAAGGGGTTTTCTGCTACACAGTGATGCCCTTTGGTTTGAAGAACGCTGGTGCTACGTACCAACGAGCTATAAGTACCATCTTTCGTCAACATCTACGCAAAACAGTTGAATGCTATGTTGATGATATCGCCGTCAAGAGCCGTCTCAAAGGTGATCACTTACAAGACCTAAGGACAGTCTTCGATCTCATGCGAGCGCATCAACTCAAGATGAACCCCGCTAAATCCTTCCTAAGGGTTTCTAGCGGAAAGTTCTTGGGCTTTATTATCACGACGAAAGGCATTTATGTCAACCCCGAGAAGACCAAAGCCATCCTTGACATAAACCCTCCGAAGAACCTCCGAGAACTTCGAGGCCTGCAAGGGCGTCTTGCACACATCCGAAGGTTTATAGCAAACCTTTCCGAAAAATGTCAACCCTTCACCCAGCTCATGAAGAAGGGAGTATCCTACTCTGGACAGAAGAATGCCAGAAAGCTTTCGATGATATCAAAGCTTACCTGACAAACCCGCCAGTCCTGGTGGCACCGGTCGCAGGCAAACCATTTCTCCTCTACGTCCGTGCAATGGATCATTCTATCGGCGCGTTATTGGCTCAGAACAACGATACAGGCTACGAGCAAGCTATCTACTACCTTAGTAGAACAATGATCGGGGCTGAACATCGGTACAACCCCATCGAAAAGGAATGTTTGGCTTTGATGTTCGTCATCCAGAAGACTCGACATTACGTTTCGGGCCAGATAATTCATGTCATCTTTCGAGTCAATCCACGCAGGGTTCTCATGATGAAACCGGGATCATTGAACTCCCGATTAGCTACATGGGCAATCCTGTTGATACCGTATAACATGGTGTTCGTTCCACAAAAAGTCGTCAAGGGCCAAACTCTAGCCGACTTTTTAGCAGCGCACCTGATCCCAGAGTCCTCCAGACTCTATGAAGACATCCTGTATGAAGTCCAAGAATCAAACGTCGCTGAAGAAAACTCCGTCTGGCTGGTATTTTTTTATGGTGCTTCGAGAACAGGCCCCAAAGGCCAAATCATCGCAGGAGTAAGGGTGGTCTTAGTCTTCCTCGATCAGCTGGTCATCTAGCGTGCTCCCTTTCAAAGCCATGCTCCATCAATGTTGTCGAGTACAACACTCTCATCATGGGACTCCAGCTGGCACAACGACTGGGGGTGGATCATCTGGAAGCTTATGGCGACTCAAAACTCTTCGTTAACCAAATCCGAAGCTATTACGAAGTTCGTCATGAAGACCTGGTTCCTTACCATGAAGTTGTATTGAATATTATCTCAACCTTTACCAAGTTCTTCATAGAACACGTACCTCGGCTACAAAACTTAGAGGCTAATGCTCTGGCTGGCCTCGCAGCTTCATTAGCAACACCCCTCGGGACTCAACACTACGTCATAAAAGTTGGTCGAGACTTGATCTGACCTAAAAACAACCTATGCACACAAATGGCCTATGCCATGACGACAATTGCTGGTGTTAATGTCCGAGACTGGAGGTTCTCGTTCGTCGACTTCGCTATCTATGGAATTCTCCCAGAAGACCTGAGAGAAGCCGTCTCGATCAGAAGGCGTTCCCTTCGATTTTATTATGATACAGCTACTAAAACGCTGTACCGACGTTCCTACGATGGACTTCTCCTTCGATGTCTATCTAACGAAGAAGCAGCCGAAGCCCTTCAAGAAATGCATGACAGAACTTGTGGGGCTCACCAATCCGGGCCTAAGTTGCAGGATCGACTGCGACGTATGGGTTACTAATGGCCAACCATGGCAGCCGACGCCGTCGATTATGCTAAAGAGTACCATGCTTGCCAACTTCACGCGGACTTTATCCATGCACCATCTGAACCACTATATCCTACGGTCGCCTCCTGACCCTTTGAAGCTTGGGGCATGGACGTTGTGGGACCTATCACCCCTCCTTCATCGAGGGGGCACCGCTACATCCTAGCCATCACCGACTACTTCTCCAAATAGGCAGAAGCAGTTCCACTGACAGAAATGAAAAGCTCTAGGGTGATCAGCTCCATCAAGCATCATGTCATCTACCATTTTGGGGCATCCCGTAGGATTATCCACAATAATGGTCCACAGTTCATCAGTCATGCTTTCAGCAGATTCTGTGACAAAAATCATATTCAGAACGTGACATCAACCGCCTACAATCCGGCTGCGAACGGATTGGTCGAGGCTTTTAACAAGAGTATCGTCAGGCTACTCGAAAAGCTCGTGTCATCCAATAAACATGACTGGGACGAAAAGCTCGACGAATGCCTTCGGGCTTACCGTACAATGGTACGGACTACGACGGGCAATACATCATTCTTCTTAGTCTACGAGAGCGAAGCGGTACTGCCTCTTGAGATCCAGATACCCTCACTACGTGTAGCGATCACAAACCAATTGAAAGAAGAAGACAATCAGCATCATCGTCTGTGAGAATTGGAGGCACTTGACGAAAAACGTCTCCTAGCTCAGCAGCGTATTAAACTCTATCAAGCCCGTATATCACAGGCTTTCAACAAAAAGGTCAAGCAGAGGACTTTCCAAGTAGGCGACCTGGTCCTGGAAGTCAGGAGGCCGATGGTGTTGACTCACAAAACACCAGGAAAGTTCGAGCCCAAGTGGGAGGGACCTTTCATCATAGAGATGGTATACTCAAACGGTGCTTACCGCCTCGCCCGACCAAACGGGGACTTGTTCATGATGTCCATTAACGGCAAGTTCCTAAAGAGGTACTACTCTTGACATCTTTCAGATATGTACTTCCATCTCTACCTAGTAAGGAAAACAGTGGACCTGATCATTAGAGCTCACATACACCTTCCTTTCACAAAATCTTATGCTTTCGGAACCCAGTTGTTCCGTGGCATTCTATCTCCAGTAGAAGAACAACCACGAATACATTACCTCTGAGTTGCTCCTCTACGCCCTACAAGGTAGAATCTTACACTTCGTAAGATCATAATAACAATCATGTTTACCAAGTCCATATTACCTCTGAGTAAACATCCCGTACAGATAACCCCTGTGTTGCCGTACATCGATCGCAGAACTTCTATGTCCATATTACCTCTGAGTAGTTCTGCGTATCCCCCCAGAGTCACTCCTACCACATCTATAACACCTCTGAGTAGGAAGATTCTGTCATTTGAACCCCATATTTGTCACGTCCATATTACCTCTGAGCAAACTTGTCGGTCCTCTCAAACTTATTATCTGTAGCTAAAAATCATGGTACACAAAAGATAATAGGTCCACACAAATCGCTAGTTCATGACAGTAAAGATGAATACACCAGAAAATTCTTTATTTTGCATTCAAAAGTAAAGGATTACAACCCCAGCAAAGTTGTCAAAAACAAAAACGAAATAAAAAAAAAGAGACTACAATCCCTAAGCATCACTGGGATTGGCAGAAAGCTCTTCGATCCGATGCTTCAAGTCTTCAGCCCGAGTCCCAACAATCGCCAAGACTCGGCGTTCAGCTTTTTGACGCATCATCTCCACAGCCTCAGGAGCAGTATCATTCTCGTACTTAGCGTCCAACTCTTGCCGCTGGCAGGTCAGAGAAAGAATATGATAGGTAAAAGCTGCTTCTTTGTCCTTGGATGCTATATGCTCAGCCTGGGCTCGCTCAGCATCTAGCAAAAATTGGGCTCGCTGGTCTTCAAGGAGGCGAATCCTGGCAGTGACCTCCACTATACTAGCATCCAATGAGGCGCACAGCTCCATCTTCTCCTGCATGGACTGAGATAGTCTCTCCACCGCAGCCTCAGCATCGGCCACCTCGTGGTCCCAGATGGCTACCGTGGCCTGATAAGACGACTCAATATCAGCCATCAATTTATTCTTTTCTGCTTCTATCGGAGCAAAAAAGTCATTTCGCCGAATACTCTGAAGTTAGAAAAGATGTTGGTCGAGCTCAGCCACCGACGCCTCCAGAATCTTAGCCATACCATGGCCTCGATACGAACATATCAAACCGATATAGGGGAGCGCCAAAGCTTTCGCCGTCGTGAAACTCCCGTTCGCATTCAGCACTATCGATACTCCTTTTTGCAGCATCTTGTACACTGCCTCAACAGCAAACTATACATACTCATCAACATCAGCCAACACTTGAGGCGTCATAACAGGAGTTGTAGGAGCGACTGTGATGGACGGCGGATCTGAAGAAGATCCATCGACCTCTATTCGTGAGGCTGAAACCTCAACATCAGCGGACCCTCCCTCGTTGGGGACTTAAACTTCGCCGCTCGCCCGAGGAGCCAAGAGAGCGGAAGGAGCCGAATGGGGCGTCGATATCGTCCCCCAAGTAGGAGGAGCAACAAAGGATTCTTTCACCACAAAACCCTTACCATTTTTAATCTCGGAGGGACCACCGACGTCTGGGGTTGTCTCCTCCGCCTCCAAAGCACCACCTGCAACCCCCACAGGACCTTCCTCCTCCGGCAAGACAGTATGATCAGCACCCGTTCCCTGACTCGGCATTTCCTCTGGAGTCAGGCTCGGTAGATGAGTCTCGCCTCCCTCATCAAATCCCTCCGCGGGAATAGTCTGTCAATACCTCCTGGTCGACAGCCAGGTCGGCTTCCACTGCTGGGTCTGGGGTAGGGCTCGACAACGGTGTAGCCGACCTTCCTTCATCATGACGAGAAGCGGAATCAACCCTCTCCTCTGTTACAACCTCGCCTGTTGTCCCTACTGCAGGCTCAGGGATCTCTGGAGGAACGTCATCCGAAAAAGACAAACTTTATTCCTCTTCCTCATCCGGAAAAACTTCTGTTGGGACCACGATACCAGAGGCCCCTACGGCAGCTTATACTATCCTGGGAACTACTGCATCTTCAGCTTCCCTTCCAACATAATCTGGAGATACCAAAATCTCCATAAAAGCGACATCATCAGCGTTCCCCTCCCTGGAAGATGCTGTAATCGAAGGAATACGCTCGTCGGAAGAGCTCGCCACCTCCTTCGGTCTACTAATACCCGGTTTCAAAATCCAGAGTTTCTTCTTCGGCACCTCCTACGAAAAGAGGACATAAGTCACAAAAGTCAAAGAATAAACCAGACTACATGGGACGTCTTTACCTCTACGGGAGCTGATTCCGTTGGCACTACAGGTGGCACTCCCGGAGCTCCTACCTTCGGAGTCGTAGCTTTTCTTGACCTCTTCAGCGCAGACAAACTGGCCTTTGCGTCAGCCCGCCTCTTTTCAGCGAGGGCCTCTTCCTGAATACCCTCCGTTGATGCTGCAGCAGCAGCCCGATATCCTGCAAACTCTGGTGGACGATATGATCGGGCCACCGCCAGCACGTTTTTTATTGCCTCTAGCTGAGTACCAACGATAAAACTAGTCTTCCTATCATATTTAGGGAACACAGCATTCATGGCACAATACAACTTAACAGTCGAATACAAGATCTGCAGCCGAAGGTTGTAAACTGGCGTAGTAAAACGAACTCCAGTGCATCCGACGTTGTAATATTGCCAACCCCGGGCTCCATCCAGTAAACTCCCAACAAACCCTAGACTATTACTGAGGTTCCTTAACATTAGCTGGGTGTAAACAATCTGACGTGCAAACCGGCTCGGCAAATACGGCTCCAGATAACACTTATTTTGGTTGCGGTAAACCAAATGGAAAGGCCGAATACACTGCAACCAACGAAACCTCCATATCGACGGGGTGATCACATCCTCACCGGAGTCTTCTAATTCTTGGTCAGCCTCGAAATCTATGAAGACAGGATTGACCTTGGTGATCTCCCACCCCTGAAGATAAGACAAAATCCTCCTACAGACAGGGACACCGGTGTGCAGCCACTTCCTCTTATAGAAGCGACGGATAAAGGCGTCACCTACAACATGATCGTCTTCAGGACCCGGACTCATCACATTTGGATGATGCAGAATCAACTACCCCATCAGATAATAGAATGGTAGCTCAGCTCGAGGAAATTTGTCTTTTCTGTCCCTCTTATGGACCACATCGTCAGCAAAATCTCTCAATCCCTGCAGCAGGTTATACACCATCACAGGGAGGAGAGCCAGAGGGCGACCAAAAACTAGTTTTATCGCTGGCAAAATGAGGTTCTTGTTTACTCTCTCTACAGATCCAGATCCGCCCGAGAACAAATAGTCCCGGAGCCATATCATCAAGTATGCAGTCAACACTGCGTTGGACGACATCCGGTGCACGCAATACCAGAAACAACTGTATACGTCCTCGCCACTCTCATTTGAACAAGGAGTCTTCTCGCCTAGTCGGCTCATTTCGAAGGTTACCTCCGCGTGATTCAGTCCCTGCGGGGTCACAAACCGAATCTTGGAAGGGTCCGTCAGGTCCTGCTTGAAGACATAATCCCTCCAAGCAGTCACATGGGGCTGTGACCCGCCCTTATCCTTCCGTTACATCAGATAATGGTGGCTCACCACCTCCTTGAAAACAGCTATCATCTCTGAGTCCTTATCTTCCAGGACATGGATCTCTTCATTTGTCGGGAAATATTCCTCATACGGCTCTGAGCTCCAGGAAAGCTTGGACACCTCATACATCTCATGAAGGGCCAATCCCAACTCCCCCACTGGAGTAAAGAAAGTGCCAGTCTGGGTATTGAACATTTTCAGGAGAGCAAGAAACATATGTCAATTAAGGTCGACACCAGTTTGGGTGGCACGAAGAGCGGCGGTCAGCCCAATCACTTTGAGCTCAGTCTTGAACTTTCGACAAAACCCAAAGGGTCAGCTCGTTCCACTTCGACACGTGGTGAAACCAGCCCTCAACCCAAAAACCTCCTTTCGGATACATAACCTTCGATGTTAGCATCCGATTTACAAAGGTCGAAGCACCAAAGGCGAAGGTGTTGGGAGGGACATCACTATAAAGGCTTCCAGGGCGCAAAGTTCGACAATTGTACGAGGCCCCGCTCGCGAAGCGGCCAAGGTATCCCTTTGATTCGAAGTAACATCAATCAAAAGGGTACCCTCCACTGCCCCTCCTTGAGAAGGAGTAAGTTCCCATGGCATCCTCCTCTTGCAAGCCAAACGGTAAAAAGCCATCAGCGGCAATTGACGTTCAAACTGTCGCATGTACAGGGCCATGCCCTTCGCCGTGAAGAACCAGTCTTCCTTGATCTTCAGTATCTTCGTCTCAGTGGAGGTCAAGCGGTCACCAAACAGAAAGGTAGGCTTCAAAAAAGTCACATTCTCGGACTCAGCAGATTTTAGTTTGTCGCTCTCCATCATACTTTAGAGAAAAACAGGCGACTGATCCCGGATTTGTAACATTCTCTCATGAGGCTAATTTAGTAGGATAGCAGCCTTCGCTGGGTTAATAACCTCCTCATCGAAGTTAACCCCCATTTATCAAAGAAAAGCGTCCTGAAGGACTTCATTTAGCAAGGGGATAGTCATCGACACTGACACATCAAAAACAAAAGTCAGACAGCAAGGAAAAATTTAGAGGCTTTAAAAAGACAAAGCATTAGGCGCATCAGCAGCCAGGCACATCATCAGGGCCTAAACCCATGTGCGTCAGTAGTGAAGCTTCGGTGCATCATCAGGGCCTAAACCCATGCGCATCAGCAGTGAAGCTTCAGCGCATAATCAGGGCCCAAGCCCATGCGCGTCAGCAGTGAAGCCTCGGCACATAATCAGGGCCTAAACCCATGCGTGTCAGCGGAATAGCCTCAGTGCATCATCAGAACAGAAGTCCATGCATGTCAGCAACAAGGAGTTAGGTCACAGCAACAGGATGCAACTCATCCGTGTGCCCCAAACTCGTCTAAAATATTGGGAACCACAAAGACAGAAGACACCCACCCGTCACTGCTAGCCGAACGTCGGCGGGAGTCACAGTGACGACGGAAACGACCTCCTCATAAAACTCTATCGGCTCCTTACCCCGGCCTCGTCCTCTACCAGCGCCACTGTATGGGATTTTGGAAGCCATCTCTTAAAAGAAGTTAGGGTTTTTGAAAGAAGAACTCTAAAAGAAGGAAGCAAAGAGAGGAAGGACTCTCTCTCTCTCTACCTGACGCCTATTTATTGGCTTGGTCATACGCGTGAACCGATGAAGCGTGACGTCAGCCGTCTCTTGGGGTTCTGCAAAATGGTAACGGCGGATATCCAAAAGATCATCATTAATCTTTTTGACTATTCCGAAGCATTATCATTGGCATTTAAAACTGAGAAGAGCGTGTGCCTCATCAACAGATGCGGGGTGCAATCATGCACCCCGAACAATCATGCGTCCTATTGAAGACACCACCATGCTTCTTATTCGAAGCATTCCAAAACTTCAGAAAGTTTCAAAAACTTTGAAGGGGTTCTTGTAGAAGCATGAAAATTTCAGGCACATCAACTATCAACATGCACCGAAAATATCATAAATGGGCTTTTTATTTCATAAAAAGTCTGTTATATGACTAAAGACTCTTTTTACATAGAAGACTCTCTTTATGAAGAAGAAAACAAAAAAAGCCTAAAGCTATGCTTCATCCAAGCACGTCTCAGCTAGGCGTATCTCTTCAACATCTCAGCTAGGCGCATCTCTTCAGCGTCTCAGCTAGGTGCATCTCTTCAACGTCTCAGGTAGGCGCATCTCTTCGGCGTCTCAGCTAGGCGCATCTCTTCAGCGTCTCAGCTAGGCGTATCTCTTCAGTATCTCAGTCAGGCGCATCTCTTCAGTGTCTCATCTAGGCGCATCTCTTCGGCATCTCAGCCAGGCGCATCATGAAGTCTCAGCATATGCGCTCTACTTCGTCCCGATCAAGTGCTTCGGCTAATAAAGCAGTTATTGAGCATAACAAGGATGGGCAACCAACCCCACTCTAGCAGGAGGAAGAGCTCTCCAAAATCCAAGAAAGATGGGAGCACCACAATTCCGATATGGGGCTTTTTCAGCATAACAAAGACGGGACACGAATGTTCCGATCTTTGGATGCAGCAGGCACCTTCGGCCTGCGTCGGGACCCCGCAATCCCGACTTTTGGATGTAACAGTCACCTTCACGAGTGCGTACGAAGACGACTCGACGCATCTTCACCCTCGGGAGCGTCTTGTCGACGGAATGTACTCGAGCGAAGAAGTTTATCTCCATTCGGGAAGACGGAAGAAAATAAGAAACAAACTCTCTCCTTGCTGCTATTTATAGGTCGGACAAATCAAACCCACACGCCAAGTGGCGGGCTCTCCGAATTTTGTGCAATGAACTTGCATTCATGGTGATGAACCTATCCCTTCGAATTTAGCCAGGTCAAAACAGCTATTTAAAGCACTCGAAGAACTCAACAGCCGGACCAATGAAGATACGCCATGCAACAGATGCACCGGTCAGATTCCGCACATCATACAGACGCGCCCATCAGTACTAAGCGCCTCATAAGGATGCGCCCAACGTGTCCCTATGCACCTAGTGGAACACAGATCAATGTGCCCACTCAAAAGCTTATCGCCCGTCAAAAGCATTAAATATTGAAGTCTGAGATGGCAGCAGTCATGCCTCGATGATAGAGCAAAAATAGATTTTACAGAAAATGAAGCGCCACTGATGTCAGCATCATCATTACTTTCCTCTGTCGGTTACATGCCCCGTGGCTAACCAACCACTCGTATGCGCCTCCGCAGCCATGCACCCAAAGATTTGCATGTGCCTCAAAAGCCATGCGCCTCTGACTTACTTTCGATCACAGAAGTCAAGTCGGTGCATGCGCCTCCCCGACAATGCTACTGAAGCTCCGCATGTGCCTCAAAAGCCATACGCCCAGACTGGTTCATGATTCCTAAAGATTATGAGCTAAATCTCTTCATACGTCGGATCTTAGGCGCAGCTCATCAAATCTTTCTCCACCAAATTCGAGATCTTTGAGCCGAGGATATGCGCCACGTGTCCTCTGACTCAGTTCAGCCTATGAAGGGGTGCTAACCACCCAAGATCTCAGCAACCGAAAGATCCTCTCCACTGCCACGTGCCAGACCATAAATGCAGCATGAAGGATTCAATCCACAAATCTTGGCGCATCAACCATGCCCTCCCACAGCTCCAGCCACGTGGTGTTCCCACGTACAGGCGCATCCTACATATGTGCGTATGAGAAGCCCAACCTGCTGCTTATAAATAGAGGGATCATTTTCTTCTTAAGGACAGACACACAGAGAGAAGGACGTACATACATACTCCGAGAGAAGCACATCCACAGAGGCCAGAAGAGACACTTAACGTCCGCTTCTCCTCGCAACGCTCTGGCATCCAGAGCAACCCAGACCTTCAGAGAATCAAAAATTGTCGTTAGATCGTCAACGAAGTCAACGCATTGCCACTCGCTCCATCGACACAAGTACCCAGATAAAAACAAAAGTGTACTCCTAGGACTACATCTGAGTCCTACATTGTAATAATGTTCTGTTTGTGATTGAAATTCCAATTCAAAGATTTTAATGGCAAACATTACTGTCTTGACTTATCATGTTACTCTTGTTCAGTTAGAATTTTATTTTACAGTCTTCATTGCCATGATTCTTCTCTTGTTTTAGTTACTTTACTTTTCTTGAATCTTATCTGTTTCTCTATACCATCACCTGAATATAAACTACCATGTTCATCAATAAAACTGTCTATAATTGCTTTATAGTTCTCTGTCATTTACTTGGGTTTTCTTGATGAGTTGTACTCGTTCCTATCCTGACTGGACATGTTGAAAATATTACAGATGCTTGTCCCGAGGACACTTGCCCTACTTACTATGGACCAGGAGATGGCTTAGCTACCTTTGGTCCCGACACTCAGGAGTGATCGGGAGACTAGCTAGTTGACTTGGTTTAGTTTTCATGTTTTAGAACTTGAATTGTAATTAAGTTGAGATATGTTTGTTTTGAGATTATTGGAGATTATATTATTTTAGTAGTTGGTTTTATTGTTGTATTTAGTCTTAGTTATAAACTTTTGTGTTATCATATCATGCTTAGACTGTGATTGTGATTCAATTATATCTATACTTGTCCTCCGTTCGGAGTTGAGATTTTGACAAGTATATTATATAATTGCGTGAGTTGTTGGTTAGATAGTGACCTAGAACAGCGTTCTACCGCCGACACTGTGGCGTAGGCTGGGTGCTGTTACGTACTCGTACCCTGAAAGTGGGTGCAGGTCGTGACAAGACTATCCACAATTCATAATATGGGGGATTGATCACATATAAACTAAATATTTTTCCAACCCAGACTCACAATCAATCAATGAGCAATAAGCATAACCAATGCACAATATAACTCGTGTCAATCAAGTGTCCAATATGAAAACCATGCAATGCTGAAATACGAAGTAATTATCAAGTCATAGTGTACTTGCCTTTTTCTGAAAATTTGCCTATGTCTCGGACCTCTCCTAGAATATGGATTTAGAAAGTAGGGTTAGGCTTCTAATATAATATTTTTAGAAAGTCCTAGAAATGGCGATCTAATATTTTACCAAGAAATTACTAATAAAAAATAATCATAAAATACTAATAGATAAATATTTAGTAACTAAATAAAACTAAACCAATTATTTATTAAATCATAAAATACTAACTACTTATTACAATACTGGTTACTAGCAAAATACTTAATATACTTTAGTTAAATGATCTAGTGTAGAATATTTATTAATAAAATATTAGAAAACATTTATGTAAAATTTTACTAAAATCTAGATACTAATTTAAATACCAATTATTAATCAGCCCAATGAACCCTACTGGGCTCAGGACAGGCCCAACCCAAACCCAGTCCAATGCCATTGGCTCAGCCCAAACCTATAATTCCTTTTCTTTTTTTTTCTTTACTCTGGCCCTTTGGCCTAAGCCCACATTACAAACCCAACTCAAATTATATATCAAAACCCTAATTCTGATAACCCTCTTTCTCTCTCTCATTCATTCTTTACTCATAGTCGACTTTTAAAAAACCTAACTAAGAAGGAGGAGAAGAAGAAGATCAAGAAGGGGAAGCATACCATGTCGATGTCGTGGCAGTGTCGATCGGTCGAGGATGGCGACGGCTCTCGAAGCATCGACGAGGACAACAGCAAGGGTTCAAGGCGGCTAGGTTCCTCAGCCGGAGAACTAAGAAGAATAAAAAGTCGATGAAAAAGAAGAAGAAGAAGAAGAAGAAGAAAAGGTTCAATAAGAAGAGGACGACATGGAGGCTTACCTCAATGGTGCTAGGTGGCGGCTCAATCATCACCATCTAGTTGATATCGATGGATCTGATCGATGGAGGGGAACTGGCAATGCGGCGACGGGAAAATCTAAAGCAAGACATGACGCTCGAGACTCCGATTAGTGTGCTCGAGGCACTGTGCACTGCTCGAGGCAAGGTGCATGGCTCAAGGATATGTGGCTCGAGGATACGAGTCCAGTCGGCAACGGCAAGCTCTGGTGGCCAATCGACGACTATAGCGACGATGACTCCAGAGGCTAGGCGGTGACGACGACTCCGACGGTTACTTCGGCCATGATGGAAGCGGTTAGAGCGGTGGCGGCGGTGAACTCCATAGCTAGGGTTAGGGGTTAGGGTTTTTGGTGTAGGGGTGTGTCCAAATTCTGTATCGTGTCCTGTGATGGTTAGGACATAGGAAATAGGGTGGAAATGTACTGTAATGTGTCCAAATCTATCTGAATACGAGAATTAGGTGGTATTGGTGTGTCCATAATGTTGGACACAAAAATGTATTGTAATAGCTAGAAAATGAATGAAATAGAAATAGACATATTGACACGGGGACACGATGGATTAGGACGCTAATTAGGAATGATTAATGTTACTAATAATGGGCTAAGGTTTCCAATGGAAGAACCTAGATGGAGAATATTCCAAGAATGTTCTCTAGTTAGTTAGGGTTATTTTTGTCATTTTATATTATTTATATTGTATATATAGTTACTTAATTAATTACTTGTGAAGGTTGCATTTATGGTAGACTAGTCTATTTATCAAACCTTTAATTAGTGGACCTATTTGGACTATACATGACTACTTGGACCTATATTTTAGGTTGAACACAACTAGACAAATTTAAGTCATTTTAAGTCAAAATTAGGAATAGAATTAACCCGACATTTAGACTAGAACAACCCTTCATTTAAGTTAAGTGTTCATGATAATTTGAGGGGTGTTTTGAATATTTTAAAGTATATTTATGGCACATTTACGGCAGCCAGGAGAGAGTGTTTTCTTACTCTTCTTTATTTTATTTTGAGCCTCCACAAACCCTAGTTTGAGCTCCTTACATGTCTCCTCCATTTTCTACTATTTCCTCCACCAAAACTCTTCCAAAATTTGTCAAAACTTTATCCAATCTACATCCAGAAGTCTTGGAGTTTGAAGACCAAGGAGCACAAGAAGAGGAGTTTAAAGGTTTGGGAGATTGTGTCATACTTGACACTTGAGCCTTCATTGAGAGTTTTATTGGGAATCCATCTCCCAATAGGTAAACAGATATCATTTCTCTTAGTTTAAAATACTATTTTCATGCATGACACTATTTGAAATACACCCATGGACTAGGAGTACCCATAGGAAGAATAGCAAAGCTCTAACCATCATTTTGGTAGAAGTTATATAAAGTTTTTGAGTCATTTTTGGAGAAATATGAGGATGGCACACCATGTGTTGGTCAAAATGACAAATTGTCTATTTTTGTTTTGTTTTCAGTTTTATACTTATGTATAGCTTGGTTTACTCATAGGATAGGTTTATACAAGTACCAAGTGTTATATATATATATGTGTGTGTGTGTGTGTGTGTGTGTGTGTGTGTGTGTGTGTCTGTGTGTGTGTGTGTGTGTGTGTGTGTGTGTATGCAAATGGGTATGTACATATGTATTGCATATAGGCATAATGTGTGCACTGTTTTGAGCTTCATGTAAGGGGCCTGTCATAGAGTGTTAAGTTTGTGCTCATAGTGTTAGCAAGGAACTGTCACGATGTGACAGTATGGTGCATTGGTGTGAGATGAGTGTGAGGGTTTATGAGTGTCAAGAGTTTCTAAGTTAGTGTGTTAGCCAACATATGTGTTAGCATGGCCAATGTGAACAAGAGTTAACTGTCAACTGTGACAGTATGGTGATAGAGTGTCAGTGGAGAGGGTTACGTGAGGGATTGTCATGTGACAGTATAGGTTAGGGGATTATAGTGTATTGCCATAGTGTGTTATGTGTGTGCCCCTAAGTGTGTACCTATAAAAGTTAGTTAGATTGAAAGATAGTGATGAATTAGTGAGAGTTAGAGTGATTTGGCAGTGTTGGTATAGGATAGCAATAGGAGGAGGAGAGGGTTGCCTGTGTAGTATAGAAAGTTTGGCAGCATTGGCACTTAGGCAGGGCCACAGAGATGTCCATGTTCCTGCAGTACAGAAACAAATGGCAAAGGGATCCTATTTGGCCTTAGGCTATTAGGCTACCTATGTACACTGATAGGGGTGTACAGGTGACAGGAAGATAAGAGAGTTCTAGCAGTATGCAGGAACTATACACGAAACCCCTGTTCGAGCCACTAAGTAGCAGGTAGGACCACTGCCTACAGTATGGGCAGCAGCTTTTGCCCAGTGCACTGAGCAGTACATGGATGATCAGCCAAGGTTTAGCCTTGGAATTAGGTCGGCCAGTGTTCTGGTCAAAGCCTATGTGCATACAGGTCATAGGCCAATGTGTGGCTTGGCCTATATAGTCTGGCCTGGCTTGGGGTGCTATTTTAGGCCAGGCACCAACATAGTTGGTTTGGGCACTGATGCACAGGTTGGAGGGGATTGCGGGCTCCTGTTGTAGTCTAGGGAATAGCCTCTATTGGCAAAGGATAGTATCACAGATTGGTGAGTGTTAGTACAGCAGTTGTGGATGTGGGAGTTGGGAGAGAGTTAGTTAAGGTAAGGGAAGTTATCTAGTATAGGTAATACCTGGTTAAGGTAGCATGTTGAATAGGTAAGAGGGAATCACTTAATGATAGGTAATAGCCATTAGAGGGTAATGTGGGTTATGAGTTTACCTATGAAGTTAGGATAGGTAATATGGTATTACCTTAGGGTAGTTAATAACATTGGTATAGGTAATGTTGAATAGTGTAAGTAATATCCTAGAATAGGTAAATTCATAGTATAGGTAACCATGTGATAGATAGGTAATAAGATATTACATAGGGGTAGGTAATATGTGTTACCTATGCTTAGGATAAGTAGAGTTGGGTAGGTAAATGAATTTTCCTAGTATAAGTGAAAAACCTAGGTATAGGTAAGATAATATGTAAGTGAAGGGGATAGGTTTGCATACATGACTAAATGTAGGTTTACATGCAATGTCTAGTATAGGTAATGTTGGATATGAGTTAGGTAAGGGTAATAGGTAATGAGCATTTACCTAATATAGGCAATAGGATAATACTTAGAGCTAGGTAATAAACTATAGGGGTTACCTATATAGATTAGGGTATTAGCTATAGGGTTTACCTATATATTGAAATAGGTGAACTTAACCTAGATTTGACTCAATTTGACCAAGGTTGACCAGTTTGACCCAAAAGTCAACCTTTAAGTCAAATGATCTAGTTTGACCCTGGAAGCCTAGTTTTGACTTTGACTTAGAATGCATAACACACTCTAGATATCCATGTTTAACAGATCAGAACACCAATTAACATGTATAACTCATATATAGGTCTTTATGAATCTGCTTTGGGCCTCGATTCACATTTACTGTTCAGGACCGTAGGCGAGTATATTTTCTGATAGTTTGTATTACTTTGATGCTTTCTATAAATTCAGTTTAGTATTTTACTTTATTCCTGACACGAGGATACACGGACTAGTATACATTGGATCCCGTCATGAGATGTTATTCTCGGTTTATCCTTGTATACTGGTACTTGCTTGTTATTGTTCTTGAACTTGTATAGACACCGATTTGGGAATGGGCTGGCCCCTATTTCTTGAATCTCGTATCGTAATATGACATTGTTGGATCCATTATACTATTCGGAGGATTGGAGAGTTATTAGAGTTTATGTGATCATACCCAACTACTTGTTTACTTGTTTGTGCATAGCTCACCCTCGCCACACGAAGGGTGTAGCCTGACCTTACTTGTACTTGTACATAGCTTTTCATGTATGGTCGGCCAGATAACCACTTCTACCTGTACTTATACTTGTGCATAGTTGGTCATATGGAATAGCCTGATATTGACCCAAGCCGATCACATACACTCTAATATCTCAAGGCACCATTTAGATTACATGTTATATTCAGATTACCTGTGATGCATCATATTTCCTGATTTATTTACATGCTATCAGATTACCATGATATGTTGTTATGCTATACTTCTTACTGCTCTGTTTTTGTTATCCCTCATGTACCTCATTACATACTGTTTATTATAGTACTTATCAATTTAATAAAACTGTTGTTAGTGATTATATTTCGCTCCAATCCTGACTGAATAATATTTTTTAGAGGATTTAGAGGTCTTTTGTCCGACTTACTATGGATCGGGAATAAAGGAAGATATTGCTCAGGAGTTGCGCATGGATCCGGTACTCATAGAGGATGCACCTCCAGTAGTGACTTAGTTATTAGCTAGGTTTTGCTGGATTTGTCTACAGATTGCTACATTTTGGTCTGTTACATTATTTCGAGACGTGTATTATTGTCTTAGACTTTTAGACTTATTTGTGTTATGAACTCATGCTACTATTTAGACTTCATCTTCATTATCTTCTATCTAATATTTGTGTTTCATCTTTCTTTAGATTCATGTGATTGAGTTATATAATTCATATGTTATATTATTCCTCCGTGCGGAGATGACAGATTATACTTTATATTATTAAATGTTAGATATTATAGACAACCTATACAATGTTCTACCGCTGATACTGCGATGTAGACTAGAGGTACCCACTGCTCGAGCCCCTAAACCGGGTACGGGTCTAACAAATATAACTACGATTATGAAATATGATAATACATTTACGTTAAAAATTGAGTGATGATAAAAATGACGATAGAAAATATCAAAGCACTATTACAAGGATGAGGAAGTCAAAAGACGATTCAAGATAGGGTATGCATAAAGAAAAAATAAGCTTTTAAGATATTTATCTCATTAACACTTCATGATCGACCAATCTTCTAAACTCGCTAATCAAGCTAAAACTCACAGCACCTAAGAAATCAATAAAGAACTATGGCAACTACCCAAGCATCATAACTAGTTCTATTCTAATCGAATAAAATATATCCAAAATTTGCTAAATCTGATTTCCATCAATCGTCACATGCAGTTCATCTGCCAAGATCACTTTATTCGAAGTATCTCCCTTAAACCAAACCATTTCTAAGACATCGAATTTAATCCTCAACCAATCATCCAAACTTGACTACATCAATATCATCAAACCTGACAACATCAATATCACCCTCACCTTTGTTGATCAATATCCAATTAGAAAATCTTTAAAATCTTCAATAAAACTGATCCATGATTCATATTTCAAGAATTTCTCAATCCCACAAATCAATCGACCAAATCACTAATCCATGCACCTGTCAATCGTACTCTTCCAAACACATTGGCAACCTCAAAATCTCAATTATTCTTACTACCAAAACATGAATTGATTCTCCCAATCAAAATTTGAATCCCTAAAGTGTGATAACCTTGCAATAAATTTCTATCAAATGCTTTTTTTCTTAAACCATTACTCAACTAGCTCGATTAGAGTTTCAATTCATATGCTAATGTCCAAATTCCACTACTACTTTGATACAACTATCCTCTCTTAGTACCCTTCCTTCTTTTTTACTCCTGAATAAATCTTCTATGGGTTATATCCGTCTTTTTCGTATAAAATAATCATCTAATCTCAAATATCTAAACCATTTGAGTGTTCCTTAACTTGATCCTCATATTCTCTTGTTTGCATATTATAGTTCCAAATTCGCTTTCTCTGTGGGAGAACCTACCAAATCCTAGATTTCCCTCACTTATGGCTTCCTCTATCCTTCCATATAACTCATGTCCTTGCTTTTAATCATAAAATTCAAAGTCGTCATATTCCTTTATTTGCTCAAATCCGATACCTAGGCACTAGTAAACACTACTAAGGGTTCTATCATCTTTCTCTTGAATAAGTCCTAAGCTCCAAATTCAATAACTCTCTCAATACTTATTACCAAACATGCTTACTCATGGTCCTATTATATTACCTTTCTATCTGTAGCTATCTAACCTCCTTGAAAAATATTGATCGTAATAATGCCCTTAATAGAAATGAGCCAGGTAACTACCTAAAGTTCTTCTGCACAGCTATCAACTAAATAGTTATTCACAACATGTATATCAGTTATCAATTATATAAAGTATAATATCCATCAAAAATATACATATATGTAGCTATCTAAAAGATATATACAACACACTGGAGTTGAACCATGAAAGAGATTAGGTCAATAGGTGTTGAAATGGTCCCAACGAGTTTTAGAAAATATTCAAGGAAAATTCTATAGAAGACATATGGTAATAGAAATGATTTCTAAAAATTGGATCACCCACTAAGACCTCAAATAAGGCCAAAATTAAACAAATCAACATAATTTCGGTAAAGTATTCAATGGCAATAAGTGACCAAATACGGTATATTTATGACATGGATATAGTTTCACTAGTATCTGAAAACCATACATATTCGAAAATATTTTGCCTAGAATTCAAGCCCCGCCAGTGTATATCTGGCTGCAGTGAACCTTTGGTTCCATGACTCAATTAACGATATTATTACCGAATAGTCTATCAACTTTATCTGTGACAACTCAAGATATCAAAACATGATGCATTTAGGTCATAGTCTCAATCATATATCCAAAAACCTATACATACCTGAAATCACTTCAATTTAGAGCATATGTCTCGCCAGTGTGCATCTGGCGGCAGAGAACCCACAGTCTCCATAATCCAGATAAATGGCTACAGTATACATATGCCACGCCATAGTAGGTCGTCGAAATATTTTCTCAACTTTGTCCATAGAAATTCTAAAGGAGTTTCTGAAAATTCAAATAAGTCCAGAGTTAATCATGATAGGAGAAGATATATATATCTATTCTTCAAGTGTAAGTATCAGTTTTGGAGAATGAAATGATTGATTACTGGTATAAGTAAAGGACTGAAGTCAAGAGGAGTATTTGTTCTCCGACCTTTCCCTTTTCAAAGATTTGAGGACATAAAATTGATTTGATCAAAACAAGCTCAAAAATGATAATTAAGTTGGGTTTTAAGATGGAATGGAGATAGTAAGGGTGATGAATAACTTAACAATCAATATTATTGGCTTTGGAAAGTAACTTAGAAAAAATATGTGTGTGTGTGTGTCTATATATATATATATATATATATATATATATATATATATATATATATATATATATATATATATATATATATATATATATAATATATATATATATATATATATATATATATATATATATATATATATATATTGAAGAAGGTAATTCGATTAATAAAAATGAGTTACAAAAGGAGGGATGTTATTAAACATGCCCAGTTACAATTATGCAGACATCCTGCTTTATGTTTTGCAGAATGCCTATATCTGGGGTTGCCGAGCACTCGAAGATATGCTTTTTACGCTCTTTCCATACGTTTCCGACAGATGACACCAGTCGAATCCGAGCTTCGAAGAACTATCTTTTACCCCTCCGTTGATAATTGCACAATCTCTCAATAATCATATCTACCTCCTACAGGTTCCCATCATGTATGTGAAGTCTTCGGCATTGTTCTTGCCAAATCTTCCAAGATAATGTACATCGAAAATATAAATTATCGATATTTTCATCATGCCCTGTACAAAGCACACATCCGCGATCTATCCCCTGGTTCCCAAACTGCTCCAATCGATCCTTCATCAGGAGTCTGCCCAACATCATTTTATACACGCAAAGTTAGAATTTTCATGTAGCTCATTTAGTCCATATGAACTCAAAGTTAGCCGTATTTGGATACGGAGTCCTCATACTCGAGTAAGAAGTTTATGTTCAAAACTGCCTGACTTGGCTCCTTCCCAAACCTATTTGTCTTCTTGGATGGACATGTCGACCTAGACTTGACCAATAGTCGCTTTAAGTTGCCTTGTTCCTTCATGATGCTCTGGCTTCCACACACCCGCCTCCAATATACAGCTGACCCGGTCGGAGTGCCGCGACTTGCACATGGCATCGCCTCTACGGATATATATATATATATATATTTATATATATATATAGGGAAAAAACTTCAATGGTAATAATTATTTTATGGGTTTGAAGTATTCTATAATTGGTCCAAGGAAAATCAAATTAGAAGTTGTCAAAACCGATAAAGGAATTTGAAATGGTTCGCCCAAGTAGCTAATAATATTAGATAGGTTTACAAAGTAAAGAGACAATCTCTAAAATAATAATTGGCATATTCTTTAAAAAAATAATGGAGATAGGGAAAAGATAGTTCTTCAAAAATCATAGAAATGAAGTCACGACTTTACACCACTTTAGGCATTCATGAGAAGATATATCTATAAACCAGAAAGTGAATACCTATAATCATACAATCGGCCTAAGCTATGATTGAGCATTCCAATATCATAGTCTAACAGGTTCCCCAATAGTACTCCATGGCCTAAGTACTATTAGGATGAGACCTGCATAGGTCACCACTAAAAACGTGCCACGACCCGCATCCGCATATTCGGGTACGAGTATGTGGATACGTCAGCCTACATCGCAGAATCGGCGGTAGTAAGCTGTCTAGACCTCAATAGTCGTATAAATACTCAAACAATTTATTTGCTCATCGCAGCTACTAATCATGTGTCTAAAGTCAAATTACCACAGCATCACACATTTCGCTATTTCTTTTTAGTACATCTTGTACGAGAGAACTCGGAGACAAATCCAGAGAAGTCGTAAAGCAACATCCTCAAATACATCACCAAATACAACATCAAACTGAAAATAAATCTATACATCAACAATCCTAAATCATCACTGATCTCCACATAGCCTCCATGCTAACTAACTATCCCCTCGTCCTGTGACCATAAATGTTAAGGTAGAAGGCATCATTTGTCACGACCCGCACCCGGATATTAAAAAACGAGTACGTGGGCTACGCCCAGCCTACGTCACAGTATCGACGGTATAACGCTGTCAAGTACCCAGTAAAATATTTTAATAGTTCTATGATCCACTAAAATAACATATACTCAAATCACATACAACTAAGAAAGATATAAAAGAATGACAATAATAGAATCTACAAAATGATTATACATTTCAAGAAATATATCGGAGACATATTCGATGAACAAAACATAATTCTAGATAAAGAATATGGTCTAGAGATCTCCAAAGGTCTACACACGACCAAAAATACATCGAGATATGTCATCGTGAAGTCCAAGGTATGGGGCATAATATTATCTAAAATAGTTATTCAATCTGGATTGGAGCGAAGTACATAACTCTGAAAGCAGTTTTATTGCATGGTAGAAAATATATAACTTGTAATAGAAATATGTACATGATGTACCAGATAAAATACAGAGAAACGGCATCAAAAAAGTATAAGGAAAATAAGTACAGGATAAAATACAAAATATGTCAGAACTGAAATAAACTAAGTGATTTATAGCATAAGCCAGTTACCTGATTGGATTAGGTTACACATGATTATTCTATGGTAACTCAATTATACGTGAAGGATATAATCAACATGCACATGATTATACTAGAATTTTAATCATATAACTACTTCTACTCCCCCGTCCCAACTAATACTCATGGATCTGATCATGACATGTTACGTATATGATTGTTATTTGCACATGAAGCACAAGAGTGAATAATATGACTACAAGGAGTACACGATGTACATGATAAAATACATGCATATGAAATACTCGATGTACCTGATAAAGGGGTAACGTCTCCTGATAAGATCTATTTAGCATTAATTCGTGTAACAACGTGTCAGCATCAAGTAAATTAGTCTAGAGCAGGTAATATAGATACTATTATGAAGAAAACAATCAGAGGTATGTACTCGCCTCAATTTAGTTGGAGTCGGCGTGCACGACACGTACGTGTCGACGTAAAATAGCTATCGATGATTGCTCCATAAGATGGTCCCCAAATGGCGACACAGGTGGTTCCATTGTGTCCAGAATAGTCCAAACAGGCCAGTTTGATATATATAGAAGTCCAAATTCTGAGTTCGACACGATAATCGAGATCGAAGGAAATTCTACGATCAAAAGAAGAAATAATTCTAATTAGTCCTAATCACGAGGTGATTATAGGAAATGATTAAGAAATTAATCACAAAGGCAAGATTATTTATAGACACCGTTATATTTAAAAGTACTTGTTTATAATATCTTATAGAAATACACTTTATGTAATTATTTCAGAGCATAAATAAAGCCCATACGTTATATTTTGTTACGAATAATTTTAGAAGATCTTTTCTAGAGGTAATCCTTTAATTTGGCAAATACCATTTTAGGTTGAAGATATATATTAATATTATAATAACTTTAAGACCTTAATACAAATTTTGTAACCAAAGTAGGCTCAAGCCCAAGTACATTTGATCCAACATAATCTTAGGAAAATATACTACATTATTATTTAATAAGACATTACAATAAATAGTACAATACGCATATAATAGCAAAGATGACAAAGATGATATATATATATATATATATATATATATATATATATATATATATATATATATATATATATATATATATATATATATATATATATATATACATATTTTATATATATATATATATATATATATATATATATATATATATATATATATATATATATATATATGTATATATATATATATATATGTATATATATATATATATATATACATATATATACAAAAAAAATATATATATATATACAAAAAAAAAAAAAAATATATATATATATATATATATATATATATATATATATATATATATATATATATATATATATATATATATATATATATATATATATATATATATTAAAAAAATATATACATAATATATATATTAAAAAAAAATATATATATATATATATATATATATATATATGGTATATATATGTATATATATATATATATATATATATATATATATATATATATATATATATATATATATATATATATATATATATATATAAAATATATATATATATTTATATATATATATATATATATATATATATATATATATATAAAATATATATATATATAAAATATATATATATATATATATATATATATATATATATATATATATATATATATATATATATATATATATGTAAAAAAAAAAAAAAAATATATATATATATATATATATATATATATATATATATATATATATATATATGCTAAAAGCCCAATAGCCCAAAATTAGATCAGCCCCAAAATAATATCTATTCTTCCCTTTTCTTTTTCTTTTCTATCTGGCCTGTGGCCTTAGCCCGGCCCACGGGAGTGCAGCCGGCCAAAGCTCAGTTCACTGAGCTTTTCTCTTCTCCCCGTAAGGAGAGAGAAAACAGATAGACGTAAGAGAGCAAGAGAAGAAATAGAAAAGAAGGGGGAGAGTGACATAGAAGAGTGGAAGAAAGGAGAAGATTTAAAGTCGATAGAATCTAGGCTCGATAAGCTCAAATTTAAAGTCGATATAATTAAGATAGAATCAAATGAGTATAGTACAATCGATAGAATATAGGTTCGATAAGATCAGATTTAAAGTCATACAGGCACGATCAAATCAAGACTTGGTATGACCAAGATAAAAAAAATTGGCACAATCAATATTCGAAGTTAAAGTCTTATAGGCATTATCGAAAAGCTAATGAACAAGATTAATTAAGTCGTAAATAACGATCAGAGCTCGGACGTGATTAATAATTTAGAAATGATTTAGATTCACTTGGCACGATATAGGATGGGTTACGAAAATTGAAATCTAAACATGTTTAAGAATGAAAGCTAAGCACGAGGAACTACCGAATTGAAATTAGACCTGAACGGAAAATGGTTTAGACATGATCAGAATTCAAATACTGATATGACAAAATTCATAGTCAAAATCATATATCGTGATCAAAGACCAAAATTTTAGTCACGATTAGGGAGAAGATTAATACGTAGAAATCACGATCATTGGAATCAAAGTCGTCTAGTCAAGCAGGGTCATCTAGGCATGACTAACCATAAAAATCCAGACATAATCAAGATTAGTAATAATTCTAATCTCGATTACAACAAAACTTAGGTATTACTAAGAATTTTTTCAAAGTTTTAGGCACCATCAAAATAGGATTGAAGCATGATCAGGATTAAATTCATTGAGTATAGTCAAGAATCAAGAACCTTGGCATGACAAAAATAATCAAAATTGATCGGCCATGATCAAAGTGGATCAAAAATCAAGTGTTATTGAACTTTAGGAAATGGTTCAAGGATAAGGAGATCAAATCTCTTTTACTAGGGTAGGAAAATCAAAAGATAGGATTTTTCAGAAGAAAATTTAAGGTAGTCATCTCATTCTACTTCAATTACTACCAAGATCATCCGATAGTTATATCTCAATTACACTTTTATCTTGCAACTCCAGATACACTACTACCATAATCTTCAGTCATGAAGATTAAACTCCTATGTAAATAATATAGGCTCGACCTTTATTCCAAAGACAATATTCATGAAATTTACTCTTATTATAACTCCTCAATTCTTTTTACTCCCATTATCAAATTAGTCATCTTGAAAGCCCAAAGTCTTTCACCTTGTTTTTAATTTGGATCTGAAATCCCTGAATTAGGGTTTATAAAATTTCTGAATGTTGTTCGAATTTATACCCCTCGTATTACTTAGGTATAATTCCACTACCATATAAAATTTAACCTCTATATTTCCTTCAACCTCATACCTTCAAATATTATCCTTTAAAAAAATTTAGAAGTCCAACAAAAGTTTCTATAATTCAAAATTTTCTTGTCTACCAGTCCTTAGACATTTTTGTACCAATCATTTATTCAATTTCGTATCCTCACTGTATGTAGTTTGAATCTCTTCTTCATGTATTTTGGAATCCTAAATTCAGTATTCTAGCCTTAATTCGATAATGAAATATCTCGAGAATCAGTAACTTAAAAACATTCAAATTTTTACAAAATCAAATTGTCCTTGAATATCCTCATCAGTTTTAAGAATACCAGTCCAGTATATTTATAGTACTTAACACTTTATGTATAATCCACAGTTATTCTTTCTTGAAACCCATCCTACGATCTTTCTTACATGAAGTAACCCATACTCTAAATAGTTCTTCTAAGTATAATCATGTCCAAATTGATACTATCTATCTCTTAACTCTGTTTCCAACCTTAGTCATATCCTTCTCCCTCTAATTCTATCTCTGCGTTCAATATTTCGTATACCTACCAAGATCTCCATATGATAAATTTCGTCCTTTCCAAGCGAGATGATCACGATACTTCCTCAGCCTTTTCTAAGTAAAGAGATATGAGAATTCAAGATAATTCAAAGTACATCTAACAGGTTCTAGATATGAGATAGTTTGAGGGTTGTAAGTAGGACAGAAATAACAAGGCGAACAAAATTAGATTAGGAATTTTTTCTTGCTCATCTAGTCATAACGAAGCCATTGTCCTTTCCTTTTCTTGCATTCGCCCATATTCAGCAAATCAAATTTCAACCTCCAAGTTGTTTACTGTGGTCTTAGTAATCAACTCTCACTCACCAATCCCTCTTCGTGACTCCAAGCCACTAATTATCGACTACTGGTAAATTTGTTGGCCAATCTTCTTTTCCAACGCTCTTGATCGAATTGGTATATATGTAAATTCTTCTAGGTTTTCATGTCTGGATTTTGTCAGAATCCTCTTATAAAATAAAATTTCCATCACTCTTATCATCCACTATTGTTAACCCTATGTCATTGGAATTTCCTAATATTGAGATCATAGAAACATGCCACTTCTAATATTATTCATAAGGCTTAGAATTACTTGTTGAATCCTTCTTCCACAATTATTCATAAAATTTCTTGTGTCATATTTGGTTCCAAGTCTCGTATGATTTCTCTTGCTTTATCAAATCCTCCAAATAAGTTGTAACCCCTGAGTATCCCTAATCCAATTCTCAGCAATCACTCCTATAAATCTATACCAACCCTTATACCATTTTTGTCTCAATGATTCCTTATAATTTTGGAACTACATTCCCTGTAAAATGTTTGTATCTAGTGCCACTCCCTTGGCAACTCAAGCAAGAAAGTAAATTTAATATCTCCCTCAATGGCTCTTACCACGGTAAAAGTTATATGGAACTTACCTCTAAAAAATCCCTTGTCACAAGTCCATATAATACTAACCTATTAATTATCAAAAATTATAATACATCAATAGGTAATTTCCAGCTTGTCATGCAATTCTTGTTTCGTTTCTCTAAGTTTCTTTTTGGCTTTCAAACCTATTTCAATAAACCCTAAAGTCCCAATTGTAATATCTTAGTCAAATTTCAAGTCCCTTGGATATATCTAAAATAATTCTTGACCTTTATACATAAGAATTGACTAATCATTTTCTCTTCTCAACCCGATTGGTTATAAGTTCAACTTCTACTCTCTTGTTCCTTCTAGAGTCCGTAAAACTCATCTATATACAAGAATTGGGTTCCGCAATGGACAAGTATCAAAAAGTCAGGATGAGCAAAAGCAAGTAAAAATAGACTCAACAGAGTTTCGAAGTAAGATTCTCAGGGATCATCATTGGAATCTATCAAGAGATCCTAATATGTGATTGAGTATCAAAACTTCTAGAATATTCTATGGTTCAAATCCAAATCCTAGGGCAAGCTCGCAGAAGTATGGCTAAGTCTAAGTGCTACTACGACTTCGTATTAGTTGTGAAGACTGACCTGCATAGGCCACCATAAAAATGAGTCACGACCTGCACCCGGATATTCGGACACGAGTACATAGGCCATGCCCAGCCTACGCCACAGTATCAATAGTAGAACGTTGTCAAGTACCTAGTAAAATATTTTAACATTTCTATGATCCACTAAAACAACAAGTACTCAAATCACATACAGCTAAGGAAGATATAAAAGAATGACAACAATTGAATCTATAAAATGATCATACATTTCAAAAAATGTATCGAAGACATATCCGATAAATAAGACATAAATTTTGATAAAGAATGTGATGTCTACTTACTATCAAAGGTACATCGAGATCTGTCATCATGAAGCCCAAGGTGTGGGACATAACATTACCTAAAAAATAGTCATCCAGTCAGGATTGGAGCAAAGTACATAGCTCTGAAAGTAGTTTCACTGCATGGTAGAAAATATATAACTTGTAACAAAAAATATATATGATGTACCAGATGAAATACAGAAAAATAGTATCACGAAAGTATAGGGGAAATAAGTACACGATAAGATAAGGAATATGTCAGAACTGAAATAAACTAAGTGATCTAGAGCGCAAGACCAGATACCTGATTGGTTTAGGTTGTACATGATTATAATACGATAAATCGATTATACATGATGGGTATAATCGACATGCACATGATTATACTAGGGTTTTAATCACATAACTACTTCTACTACCCCGCACCAACCAATACTCAAGGATTTGATCATGACATATTACGTACATGATTATTATTTGCACATGAAGCACAAGAGTGAATAATATGAACATAAGGAATACACGATATACATGATAAAGTACATGCACATAAAATACCTAATGTACCCAATAAACGGGTAACAACTTCTGATAAGATTCATTTAGCAGTAATCCGTGTAACAGCATGTCAGCATCAAGTAAATTAGTCTATAATAGATAATATAGAAACTATTATAAAGAAAACAATCAGAGGTAGATACTCGCCACAATTTAGTTGGAGTTGACGTGTATGACACGAACGTGTCAACACAGAATAGGTATCGATGATATGCTCCACAAGATGGTCCCCAAATGATGACACAAGTGGTTCCATTGAGTCCAGAATAGTCCAAACAGTCTAGTTTGATATATATATATATATTCATCAAACTGGGACTTTATTTATTGAAAAGAGTAACCGAAATACAAGCAGTATCATCACTGCAACAATGTAGGTAAAACTGGCGAGTGCCTACAACAATTCAAAACTTTTCTGATTTGCCTTTTGATTTCAAATAATAGCTGATCTCTATTATAAGAATATGATTCATAACGCCACTTGTTCCTATTCTTCCAAGCAACCCAGCACACCGCCCCGACGATAATTTGTTTGAGATGAAGATTTCGGCGAGACCACCATAGTTTGAAGAAGCCCAGTATTGATCTACTCTGACCATGAATATTAAATACAGAATTTAGGTTCAACCATATATCTTCAATAAGCTGTCCATCCTTGAAAATATGCATGATTGTTTCTTGAGCTGGCTCGCGACAGCAATGACATTTCGACGCCAAATGAAACCCCAGCTTCTGAATTTGGTCATCAGTTGGCAGCTTCTCCAGCAGTATACGCCACATCAATATCGACCATTTCAATGGGATACAGGTTCCCCATATGTGTTTATAATGAGGATGTTGGATATGTGTGACCCGGGTATGAGTCCATGCTGATGACAATCTGAATGTTCCTGTTGGTGATGGCAACCAACGCCAACTGAGAGTTCCACCAATATGCATAGGATCAATGAGATGATTTGTTAGGTCCCTGCCCTGTATCAGTCTTTTCCAGATTTTAGACGATTGGGCATTAGACATAATCGTATCCATCGATTGCCGTGAACAGTATTTGGCACGAAGAAAACGAGTCTATAACAAATCCTGTGTTTTTAGTTTCCACCACAGTTTTGAAGTAAAAGCATTCATTGTTTCTGTAAGGCTACGAACACCCAACCCAGCCTCATCATGAGGCCGTGCAATTGACTTCCATCCCACCCAAGTCCTCTTGTCCACCCCGTCTTTGGCACCCCAAAAGAACCAAGCAAACATTGTTTCAAGTTAGTTAATGACACTAGTCGGAGGATTGCAAGTCGCTAGCATATAAATTGGAATAGAAGTCAGGACCGACTTCAGAAGAACTAGCTTGCCACCATAAGAGAGAATCCTCTGTTGCCAACCATCCAAGCGAAGACGAACCTTCTGAATAAGATCTTCATACATTGCCGTATTCTGTTTTCCAGCCATTAATGGACATCCGAGGTAAGTGAGTGGTGGAGAAGCAATTTGAAACCTAAAATTTCATGTAGATGTTGAGCTCTCTCCTGCGGGAAAGTGTCATGAACATATATAGATGATTTAGAATAATTGATTTTCTGTCCCGATACCAACTCATAACGTTGCAGTGTGCGGAGAAGATGTTGAATAGATGTAGAGTCCCCTGCGGAGAATAGCATAACGACATCTGCATATGCCAAGTGTGTAATCGGCTGACATCCACTTGGAGTGTAGAACGGAGTGAAGGAAGGCTTGTGTACAAGATCATTGACATTACGGGATAATGCTTCTGCTACAATGACAAATAATGCTGGGGACAATGGATCCCCCTGTCGTACACCCCTAAATGCCTTGAAAAACCCAGATGAGGCTCCATTGACAATAGTAGAGAACCAGACGTTATTCAAGAGCCTAAAAATCATGTCTATCCAAGATTCAGTGAAACCAAATCGTCTCATAACTGACATCAGAAAACCCCAATCCACCCTATCATATGCCTCCATCATGTCAAGTTTGATCACAATATTCCCTCCTCTGTATTTTTTCTTCATTTTGCTCATCATATCCTGAGCCAAAATGACATTGTCAACTATTTCTCTGCCCTTCACGAAACCACTCTGTTCTTCTGATATCAGTTTGGACAATATAGGAGATAATCTTCGAGGTAACAATTTTGATATAATCTTGTTCATAACTGAGCATAGGCTAATCGGCCTAAAGTCAGTCATAGTTGTCGGGTTTTTATTCTTTGGGATTAACACAAGAGATGTAGAAGTAATATATTTGGTGAGATGAAAACCCGACATAAATAATGATGTAGCAAGAAGAACATCCTATGCAATAATATCCCAATATGTAGAGAAAAATAGAGAAGTGTACCCGTCGGGACCAGCCGCTGAATTGGGATCCAGGCGACGAACCACATCAAGTAACTCGTCCAAAGTTTGGATTGCAATAAGACTTTTATTCTCCTCATCAGTGACCAGCTTAGAGATGACCTGTAGGAAAGCCTCATCCTGTAATGTTTCTTCAGCTTTATACAGTTGCTCATAATAACCATTAGCAATGTCCTGAATGTCCGATAAAGAATATTTGGCCACACCATCCTCGCCAATGAGAGAATGTATCCGAAGTTTGCGATGTTTACTGTTACCACACTCGTGAAAGTATGATGTGTTCTTATCCCCGTCCATATCCCATTTCAGGCGAGCTTTTTGTCTCCAGTATTCTTCTTCTACTATCACCCTACGCTTAAGATTAGCCATAGCATGATGTAGAGCCACCTTGTTTTCCAATGAAGTATCCGCTTCAAATGAGAGCTCTGCAGCTAGTACACTGTCTTCCGCCTTCTTCACCTCCTGAAATATATTGCCAAATGTCTGATGACTCCAATTGGACAAAGCCTTGCGACATGCTGTCATCCGCAGTCCTAACTGGATGAGGCCATTAGGGTGGGTTACTGATGCCCATGCCGATTGGACAATGGAATGAAAATCTTCATGCTTGGTCCAAAAAGATAGAAAATGGAAAAGCTTTGGGCCCCTAGCCTGAGAATTTTTCAATGAAAGTAACAATTGTGAGCACCCTGAATTTCGGGCTGATTTTTTATTTTTATTTTAATTTTCTGATTGATTTGGTTACGATAAATAATTTTTCTGTTTATTTTTCCTTAAGTGTGCTTTCCCGTGCCATTGATATTTGGAGTGTCAGGGATGTTCAACTCTGGAAATCTTCTTTACGAGTTTTGGAGTGGACATGATTGCCTTCATGATGGTATATAGTGTCCCATACAAACTTGTCCCCTTGTGCTCTTTTTGCTTCGCTGAACTTCGGGTCGATTTAGACCATTTGATTATTATTTATTTTCCCACTCTTTTCCTTGATCATTTTCAGCACGTTACCGTGACTTTTAAATTGGGAGCGCAAGACCAGTCAGTTTCTTGAAACCAACTTCTCATTGATGATCTACTCGAGACGCTCGTCACCCATGACCTTCGTTTCCCACTCAGACATGTTATTTTGTGATCCATTTGCTTCACACAACTTTCCTGACGTGTGACCCAATTTTATTTCACTCCACGGCGTCACATTTATTTTCCAACTTGATTTGTGGGTCCCCTGTCGACCAAAACCTGTCAGCCCCAATTATGGACATAGCCCACTTTGAGCCTACTATCCGTCCGCCACTTGTGTCCCATTTATTGGAATTCTCATGTGCTACTTATTTGCCCATGATCATCAATACCTATTTTTAATTCAATTATTACATAATGTCCGGTTTTGGATCCAATCCGGCTCCACTGAACCCAACACCAGCTTCATTTTTTCTCTCTCATGACGCCCTCATATTTCTTGCCCAAAAATATCAAGTACTCATTTTACATATTTTTTCAATATTTATTAGAATTTTTATTGATTTTAAATCCAATGGAATGACCAATTTTTCCAATATAAATTCCTAGCCATTGATTCCCTCAATTAATCCTCACCATCAATTTCCCCACATTCATTTTTTTCCAACACCTAGCAGCCATGTGGCCGGCCCTAACAATTTTGGAGAGAATCTTTCTCTCTCTCTCTTATCCTCTCTCTTTCTCTCTCTTCTCTATCAATTATTTCACTCCTACACACTTTCAAAACAACAACAACAACAACAAAAACAAACCAACAGCAGCACATATCAACCCGATCTCTCCTCCTCCTCCCCCAGGCCGACCTCACCTCCGCCGTGGTCGGCCATGGCCGAGCATCTCCTCCTCCATCTCCTCCTTCATTCCTCCTCCTCCTTCACCCAAACCGCCATGGCCACCACCTACATCATCATTCTGCCACCACCTCCACCCTCGACGGGGTGAGCCGCCGCCCGACCCTCATCGAGGCCGTGCAGCACTCCGTCGTTGCCGGCCTGGCCGAGCACGGCCTCGTGCTCCACAGCAGCAGCGGCTGCACCGCAGCGGGCACGCACACGCGTGCGCGCGGGCCGCCGTCATACGCCATCGCACCGCCGCGTAGGCCGCCGTGGCCCCTGGCCGTGCACCCCCTCTCTCTGGCGAACCTTTCCGGACGGCCACCGTCCTCCGGGACGCGCCGTCGAGGCGATTCGTGCGTTTTGCACGACGTCCCATCGTGACGCGCGCGAAATGAAGTTCGTTTTGGTGCCCCGTCGCAGCAACTTCGCGCGCCGAAAATCTGACCGTTGGATCGGCGATTTCTTTGCTCCGTCACAATCTCGGTATATCCACCTTCATCCTTGTAAATTTTCGTCCGTTAATTTTATCGTTTGATACATCAAAACCGGCCACCAAGTTGACCGTTCAAATTGTATTAAATTTGGACAGTTTCGCGGGGCCAACTTCGTCAGCTTGTATCTCCTCCATCGCAGCTCCGTTTGGCATGCTACCAGTTCCGGTGCGAAGCTGGTATAACCCTCTTACTACTCCTCCAATTTTGTTTTATTGTGAGCTTGTTTGATTAGTTGAATTCGACACCAAAGTTGGCCGTCCGAATTCGTAATTTCTAACTTGTAAAATTCCATTTTTGAACACGGGACTCCAGATTTCATTTCTAACACCACCATTAGACTTGTGGCATCGTTCTGGCATGTTTTCATATAAAATTTGTTAGATTTGGAGAACGTGGGCCCGGACACGTTTTTCAGTGCAAAGCGGGACCCACATTCTGGGTCAACGGGACTTTTTGACGTAGGCTCATCGGAATCCAATTCCGGAGATACCGTTGAGTTCGTATCGTCATTCTGGACTCGTTGACATATAATTTGCTAGATTTTGGTGGACATTGGGTCTGGCACGTATTTCGGTGCAAGACGGATACCAATATTCGGGTCAACGGGTCATTTTGAGATCGGCTCATCGGAATCCAATTCTGGAGATACCGTTGAGTTTGTATCACCATTCTGGAATCGTTGACAGATAGTTTGCTGATTTTTGAGAACATTGGCTTCGGCACGCATTTCCGTGCAAATCGGAATTCCAAGTTCTGGTCAACGGACCAAAATGAGATCGGGTCAACGGAATCCAATTCTGGAGATACCGTTGGGTTCGTATCGTCATTCTGGTTTCGAGGACATATAATTTGTTATATTTTATAGACTTATTTTCTTGCACATTTTTTGGTGCAAAACGGCTCCGACACGGACACCGTTTTGACCCGAAATTACCTTTTTGCCCTTGTGTCCAAATTGGACCGTTGGGTAGGCTATCCTAGCTAATTTGACCATTCTGGACACGTTGGCGATGTTTATTTCATCGTCCGACAATGTTTGTTGATAGTTTCTCTAAGTTTAGCCTTGTTATAATTAATTAATAATTAATTCTTATAATGTTCGTATTTCGGGATTAGTACAACGAAACTGAGCTCAGTCAATTTTAGTGATCTCACATCGCTGAAATTGACAAGATGGCACATGGATCACTGTAATAAGATTATCAACCTTACCATTGATATTCTTATCTCGATTTGCGTGTCGTAAGTTTCGACGTACGAATAACGAAGTACACTTTATATCCTTAATAATTAGACTAGAATTACCCTGTTTGACCGGAGTTGACCAGTTGACCCAAAGTCAACTGTAAGTCAACACTTGACCTAGTTTGACTAGATTATTGACCGGAGTTGACCTAGAGTCGTTTTGACTTAGAAGAACCTAGTATAAGATAGATTGCTTGTAGATATTTATTTATTACAACTTGAATACCTTGTAACCTGTGTTGCTTTAAATAGGACTCTGTGGCTTCAGTTGGACCCTCTATACTTATCAGCTGCTCAGGTTACCAGGCGAGTACATTCACTGATAGTTTTCATTGTCTTGATATCTACTATATCCGATTCAGTCGTAGTGTTTTACTTGATTTTCGACACGACGGTTCACGGACTAGTATTCGTCGGATCCGGTCATGAGATGTTATTCCTGGACTTTCTTGGTATATGGGTATGTGATATTTCTGTATTTCCTGTACTTGTATAGACATTGATTTGGGAGTGGGCTGGCCCCCTGCTCTCGAACCTTGTGTCATGACGTGCCATGTCCGGATCCGTGATACTACTCGGGGATGGGGGAATTATTAGGGGTTATGTGATCAAAGCCTCCCTGTCACTATATTTTGCTAGCGCCACCCTCACCTCACGTAGGGTGTAGCAGATACCCGTGCCGGTTATCCAGGTTGGACGGCATGTCTCTCCGTTGAGGTCACCGCGGATTGCCGGGCCAAGTGGATAACCTTTTCTTGCTTCCTAGCCGATCATATTTCGCCCTAATAGTTCAAATCACTTTTTACATTTGTTGTTGTATCTTATATTTCCAGTTCACCTTTACTTACCGTACTTTCACCATGCTATGATTCATTTCTCATATGCTCTACCTGTCTTTTATACTGTACCATGATTACGAGACTAAGTTCTGTTTGAAAGAAGGGTTACAACCCCAGTCCTTATTTAGTTTAAGGGTTGTAACTCGGTTTTCAAATGGTTCCCAAGTCGCCGATATCTTTGTCTTGTATTTCATTATTACTGTCTCTTATAGTATTTCTCAATTCATATGGAACTGATATTGGTGTTTGTACTTGCTCATTTTCCTGACAGGATACGTTGACAAATTTTACAGATAGCTTGGAGATTTGCCTGCTAGCCTAGAAGAGACATTAGAGGTTGTTTAGTTAGCTATTCTCAGTTGTCTGGAGTTGTATTTATTTTATGGATTACTGTATTTGAGCTTTGAGATGTATTCTGAGTTTGTACCTTAGACACTTAGACTTCTATCTGTTGTATCTCTTTTCGATTTCATGTTTTATCTATCTTCCTTATGCTCTACCTTAGATGTGATTGAGTTTACATTCTGCTATGTCACCCCCATTCGGGGAGTATAAACTGTTTAGTCTTATACTATTAGATGCATTGAGACCTAGGACGGCGTTCTACCGCCGACACTGCGGCGTAGGCTGGACGTTGTTACGTTCTCGTGCCCTAACCCTAGGGTGCGGGTCGTGACAACAATTGAGCATGATCAGATTCAGTGCGGCTCAAATGCTCAACTACAGATGCAGGAGCGAACCGTAACCAATCATTGTCTAATAGGACTCTATCCAATCTCGAAGCCTGCCTATCTCCCTCCGTAGATTTAAGCCACGTGAAACTACTGCCTTTAAAAGGAATGTCAGTAATTCCAGCTGCCAATTAGAAGTTCATAAACTCTTGCATCGAAACTGGGCACGCAGGCAAGCCTCCTACTTTCTTCTCAAAGTGACAAACAGCATTAAAGTCAACTCCTACTGCCCAAGGCAGCTGATAGCGTTGCTGCATAGCTAAGAGCCTACTCCACAACTCTCTTCTACCCTCCTTCTTGCCATGACCATGCACAAAAGAAAACATGACTTCCGTCGGAAACATGTCATTATGAACAGAAATGGTTAACGCATGATCAAAATTGTCAAGCATAACCATTGAGCAAGACTGTTTAGAAAAAACCCATATATTTCCACGAGTATTTGCCAGAGCAGCAGCAAACCCCATCTTTAATTGGAAATTAAGAAGCTGATTATTAGAAACCTTAGGCTCAATGATAACCAGAAGTTGAACTTTATGCAATCTGCAGAGACTCTTGATTCTTTTAAGAGTAGACTTAGCCGCAATCCCCCGCACATTCCATGTAAGAGTGTTAAGCATTAATGGAGGTGGTGGAGGTACCAGTGTGAGAGAGTTTTCCCAAAGATCGAGTGCAATGATCCGTTGGTTCAAGCGCCTTCTTTTTTCTGGTCTTTTTTTGGCAGCAGGAACTCCTTGTTCTGCATTTTCTGCTGTGGAGAAAGAAGGAGGCTAGGGTTTCAGGATCGCCTGGGAGAGCTTCATATCATATCCCATCATATATATATATATATATATATATATATATATATATATATATATATATATATATATTAGCTTCATATAATATCCCATCATATATATATATATGATGGGATATTATATGAAGCTAATATATATATATATATATATATATATATATATATATATATATATATTTTTATATATATATATATATATATATATATATATATATATATATATATATATATATTAGCTTCATATAATATCCCATCATATATATGATGGGATATTATATGAAGCTAATATATATATATATAAATAAATATATATATATATATATATATATATATATATATATATATATATATATATATATATATATATATATATATATATATAAACAATATATAAAATATATATATATATATATATATATATATATATATATATATATATATATATATATATATATATATATATATATATATATATATATTTATATATTGTTTATATATATATATATATATATATATATATATATATATATATATATATATATATATATATATATATATATATATATATATATAAACAATATATATATATATATATATATATATATATATATATATATATATATTGTTTATATATATATATATATATATATATATATATAAACAATATATATATATATATATATATATATATATATATATATATATATATATAAGTCCAGATTTCGAGTTCGGCACGATAATCGAGATCGAAGGGAAGTCCATGATCAAAAGAAGAAGTAATTCTAATTATTCCTAATCACGAGGTGATTATAGGAATTGATTAAGGAATTAATCACAAAGGCAAGATTTTGTATAGATACCCTTATATTTAAAAGTACTTATTTATAATATCTTATGGAAATATACTTTATGTAATTATTTCAAAGTATAAATAAAGCCCATACATTATATTTTGTTATAAATAATTCTAGAAGATCTTTTCTAAAGGTAATCCTTTAATTTGGCAAATACCATTTTAGGTTAAAAATATATATTAATACTATAATAATTTCAAGGCCTTAATACAAATTTTGTAACCAAAGTAGGCCCAAGCCCAAGTATGTTTGATCCAACATGATCTTAGGAAAATATACTATATTATTAATTAATAAGACATTATAATAAATAATACAATACATATTTAATAGTAATTACACAACACCAAAACAGTCGTTTCCTAACGACTATAAGCATTAGGATAAATATTTCTAACACTATTTTACAGTTGTATGTATGGCGTGGGGAATTGTCTCTAGCCTAGTGGTATTAGAGCGGACACCCGGAGGGGCCGGCAAGGTTCAAGCCCCCCAATTGTGTGTGTGAGTAGGATTTCAAAAAAAAAAGACTTGACTTTTTAGACAAAGTAGTAGCTGACAGAAGTTTGGAGCCAATAGAGATAAAGATGTAAACATAAATCATATGTATAACATAATGAATTAGAAACAAAAATAAAAGAATAACTTTAAGGATTTTTTTTTTTTGAAATCACACGCACACACACAATTGGGGGCTCGAACCTTGCCGGCCCCTCCGGATGTCCGCTCTAATACCACTAGGCTAGAGAGCTCGGACAACTTTAAGGATTTTGTTTGTATAAAGAATAACTATGAGTACATAATTAATATAAGGGATATTTTGTAAAACCTCCCCTAAATAATGGGCTAATTTGCAAAATATCCCCTAAAGATCTCGAATTGGTAAAATCTCCTTTCCGTCAAGACGCTGTTTGATTTTGGGTGACGTGGCAATCCGTGTGTGTTATTAAGTAAAGAAATAAAAGTTAGACGAAAATACCCTTCCCCAAAAATCTGCCCAAAAACGATTTTGGGTGTGGTCGAGGCGGGAGAGGACGCGGAGGAGGTTGTCGGGGAGGAAGACGGTGTCGTCGTCGCCCATGACGAACCAGCGGGCGTCGGGAAGGGAGAGGCGGAAGGTCTCGGAGACGATGCGGGAGATGCGGAGGGCGGAGCGGGAGCCCCGGCGGTGGGTGTAGGGGAACTCGGAGGTGATGGTGTAGAGGAAGTAGACGAGGGAGATGAGGAGGAGGAAGGAGACCATGAGCTTGGGGAAGGAGAACAATGGGGATGGCTTGCCGCTGCTGCTGCTGTAGGGGTTGTAGTCGCCATTTTTACTGTTGTATCCTCCTGATCCTTTCATTTCTCTCTCACTTTATTTCACTGCCGAGAACTCTTCTCCTTCATCTTCCCTAAATTAGTGAATTGTGGATGATGGACTATAAATTTGTTTTAATATTGGGGTTGTTCCAGAAGCGCTGTTACTCTTGCTTATGCAGGGAAAAAAAACAATGTTTTGGGAAGAAAGAGCAAGAGAAGGAAAAGCTAAATTTAGATAAAGAAGATTCAGAACAAAGGAAGGAGGGGGACTTGGGGGAGGAGAGGAAGATTGCGGTGACATGTAGTTGTGACATGTAGTTGTGGCTGACATGTAGTTGTGGCTGGCATTTAATCTGATCACTTTCATCAATCTCATCACTTTCATCACTCGATTTCTGCAAATTTAGAAATTAAAAATTAGTATTTCCTCCTAACTGTAAATATAATAATTTGTGTTTCCTCCTTACTGTAAATATAATAATTTGTGTTTCCTCCTTAGAGAGAGAGAGAGAAGACCGTTGGAGGACCCCTGCCACGTACGCAGGGGTATTTTTGTCTAACTTTTATTTTTTTACTTAATAACACACACGGATTGCCACGTCACCCAAAATCAAACAGCGTCTTGACGGAAAGGGGGTTTTACCAATTCGAGATCTTTAGGGGGTATTTCGCAAATTAGCCCATTATTTAGGGGATGTTTTACAAAATATCCCTTAATATAATTCTTACAAATAGTGATTCACATGTATCTTAAAATATATATTATTTAAATGATGTGTTAGTAACAATAAGTTAACCTGGAACGAGGCAACCAAGCTGAATATGGCGACTCCATGTTGTCTTGCTTCTACACGTCTGGTAGCAAAGCTTTTGCTATCACGAGCATGGTGTACTTGATACTGTAAATTGTGATTATATAAGTATAAGGTGTATAGTCATGAAATACAATGAATATGCAAAAAAAGGAAGCATCAAAGTAATGTTGAAAACCATAACTACTGGGCATCCATGAAGTATTAGACGGCATAAATACAAAACCTGGAAGCAGAACTCAGTGAAACCTACATGTGTTAGTCCCGGGGCTTGATCAAAGATGGTAAAACTGATGCAATCGAGATATACGATAATACAAAGGATCAAATAGCCAGATTACAATATGAAGGAGAAAATAGAAAAAAAAAGATCTCTCGTTCTTCCTTGCAAACGTGTTGCAATTGGGACAGAACGAGTTACAAAATCTAGAGAAAGATTAGATGAAGAACAGTTGTTGGGGTATCAAAACACCGTTGCTCAAAGCAAGATTCGCCCCACACGAATTGCTTCCAGAAACCAGCAAGTTTGAAGAACTTGTGGAACACTCGAAGTTACCTCTGTTCTGACTCCTCGGATGGACTTGCAATGGCGGCAGCAACTCCCTCTCTCTCTCTCCTTTTCTGACTTATAAATTTCGTCGTACCCACAAAGAAGGCCAGAAGATAGTATATATAGAGAGAGGGTGGAAACCCTAGCCGTCTCTTCAGTTATGGAAAGATTGAATCAAATCCTAAAAAGATAGCAACAAGATTAATTCAAATTCCACAAAGATAGCAACGAAATTAATTCAAATCCCACAAAAAGTGGATCTGAATTAATCGCGTTGAATCAGTCTTTCCATAACTTACTTATAGTCTGCACAGTCTGCGGAGCCCTCCATACGGCAGCAGCAGCAGCAGCCTGGCCGCATGAGCCGCATGGCCCCATGGCCACATGGACCGCATGGGCCGCATGGACCACATGAACCGTATAAACCGTATGACCCGCATGAGCCGCATGGACCGCATGGACGATATGGACCGTATGAGCCGCATGGACCGCATGAGCCGCATGAGCCGCATGAGCCGCATGGACCGCATGGACCGCATGAGCCGTATGGACCATATGAGCCGCATGGGCCGCATGGCCGCATGAGCCGCATATGAGCCGCATGCCGCATAAGACCGCATGGCCGCATATGAGCCGCATGATTGCTGACGTGCTAAGTGCAAAGTGCGCCAACAAAAATGCCATATTACGTCTCATGAGCCCATGATCCCGAGCCCGAGTCCGAGTCCGAGTCGCTAAGCCCCTTTGGGGCTTAGCTCCAAATGGAATTAATCCAAGAGAATGACAAAAGCATTAATGCTTAATCCTTGGAGCCTTATTCTTACCTCCTAGTAAAATCACCCACATGGTTCCCTCCTTAGGGTCACCACCCCATTTGCATCTCTCAACAACACAACCAAGTATATAGGTTGAGATAACTGTCCAGAGATGAAGCATTAATGCTCTTCCTGTTCCAAATCTGTATGAAGAAGACCGGAACAGGAGCAAGATGTTTGTGGTTGAAAAATATCACAAATTTTTCTTTGAGGACGAGAAGTCCATGTTGCCACAGGTGAAGGAATTTCTGAAACTTCGTCAGAAACTGGAAGACGAAGAGATACCCCTTCCCGACAAGTTTGTCGTTAGAGGGATCGTCTCAAAACTTCCTGCTGGATGGAGTACCTTCTATGCAAGGATGCTCAGAAAGAAGCTAGACATTAGCTTGGGAGATCTACTTCAAGAGATCCATGTTGAGGACAAGATGCGTTCCCAACAGAAGATGGACACTTTGTCCAAACAGTTGGCTAAGGCCAATCTAGTGCAGACAAAAGATCCCGAGGGGAAGCAGGCGGCTTCTCATCACAAGAAGAAGGACTTCACCAATCTAAAAGTGAAGGGTCCTTCATTCAAACAACAGAAGTCCAATTCCCACGTGACTTGTTACAATTGTGGCAAGAAAGGCAACTACAAGAGTGAATGCAGATCCAAGCCTAAACAATCAGAGAAAGGTGAGCCTAGTAAGGTTTTATTGATTTCTAATATTGTTGCTATGATCGCACATGTCACAACTGTGGGGGTTGACTCTGACTGGTGGATAGACACAGGTACGACTTGCCATGTCTGTTCTGGCAAGGAATGGTTCGTCACGTACCAGCCGATATCTGAGAAGGTTGTCATGGCGAACCAGGCCCAAGCTGAAGTTCTAGGGATCGGGACTGTGGAGCTGAAACTCACTTCTGGGAACACTCTGACGCTTCAAGGTGTGAAGCATGTTCCGATGATTGCCAAGAACCTGATCTCTGGGAGCCTGCTCTGCAACGCAGGCTTGAGGATGGACATCAATGCTGGTCAGATGGTGATGTCCAAGAAAGGAACATACTTCGGAAAGGCTTATCAAACCGAAGGAATGTTTAAATTTTAGCTTGTCAATCAGTTTGATGACATTAATACAGTTGCATTTTCTGATTATTCTCTTGAGTTGTGGCATAATAGACTAGGACATGTTCATTGTAAAAGAATTAGCAAAATGTCTAGTTTAGGACTTATCTCCAAATATGGGGGTAAGGTGGAAAAGTGTGAAGTATGTGCTCAGACGAAGATCACAAGAAAACCCTTTTATCGGGTCAATCGAAGCACAGATCTTCTGGAGTTAGTACACTCCGATATCTGTGACTTCAAACATTTCTCCACGAAGGCCGGAATGAAGTATTTCATAACCTTCATCGTCGACTTCTCAAAATACGCGTTCGTCTACTTGCTCAAGACTAAAGATGAAGCTTTCGAGAAGTTCAGAGAGTTCAGGGCGGAGGCTGAACGGCAGACTGGACAACAACTCAAGAGGTTGAGAAGTGATCGAGGTGGGGAGTACAGGTCTCATGACTTTGTATTGTTCTGCAAAGAACAAGAAATCATATGCGAGACTACTGCTCCATATTCTCCTCAATCCAACGGAGTAGCAGAGAGGAAGAACCGAACATTAACAGAAATGATGAATTCAATGCTACTTACTGCAGGTCTTCCAAAATGCTACTGGGGAGAAGCTGCATTAACGGCTACTTTCATTCTGAATAGAGTGCCATATGCAACTTCGGACGTAACTCCTTATGAACTCTGGTTCAAAGTCAGACCAAACTTGAATGTCATTCGAGTGTGGGGGTGTCTGGCGTATGTGAAGCTCCCAGATCTGAAGATTCAGAAGCTGGGGACAAGGACTACAAGGCGATCTTCTTAGGGTATGCCGAGAAGAGTGATGCTCGGAGATTTCTTGATATTGAGTCAAATCATATCATCGAATCTCGCGATGCTGAATACTTTGAAGACAAGTTTGCAAAAGACAAAAATATTGTTCTTTCGGACATTCCGAAAAATGATGTAGGTACAAATGAGACTGAAATCTTATATGGGCCAGTAGTCCAAGAAGAAGCTGTTGTTGGTGAAACAACTCTTGTACCAGAACTCGCAGAGCCGTCAGCAAAGCGACGAGGAGACCCAAAGACTTCGGAGATGACTTTGTCACCAATCATGTGGAAGCAGATCCGCGTACCTATGATGAGGCGATGAAGACCAGAGATGCTATCTTCTGGAAGGAGGCAGTGAATGACGAGTTTGACTCTATCACCTCCAATAACACATGGGTGTTGGTAGATCTACCTGAAGAAGAAAAGCCCATCGGATGTAAATGGATCTTCAAGAAAAAGATGAAGGCAGATGGAACTATTGACAAGTTCAAGACCAGGCTGGTAGCCAAGGGATTTTTTCAGAAACAGGAGATAAACTACTTTGACACGTACGCTCCAGTAGCTCGGATGACCACCATCAGAATGTTAATCGCTCTAGCAGCTATACATAAGTTGGTGATACATCAGATGGATGTAAAGACAGCATTCCTGAATGGAGAGATGACCGAAGAGATTTACATGCAACAGCCAGATGGATTTGTCGTCAAAGGTCTTGAAGACAAAATCTGCAAATTGGTGAAATTATTGTATGGTTTGAAGTAAGCTCCCAAGATATGGCATGAGAAGTTTGACAAAGTTATTAGGTCAAACGGCTATAGAGTCAGCGAGACGGACAAATGTGTTTACACAAAGTTCGTTGATGGAAGAGGAGTCATCGTTTGTCTGTACGTAGACGACATGCTAATCCTAGGGACGGATATAGGCTGTGTCACGGAGACAAAGAAGTTCCTCTCAGCCAAGTTCAGTATGAAGGACTTGGGAGATACAGATGTCATCTTGGGCATAAAAATCATCCGGACAGACACTGGAGTAGCGCTGTCACAATATTACTACATTGAGAAGATGCTCACACGCTATGGGTATAAGGATCTTCCAGGGATCGATACGCCATACAGGTGTGATCAGAAGCTGAAGCCAAACTCGAGGAAAAGCGTCAGGCAGCTGGAGTATTCCAGTATTATCGAAAGTTTAATGTACGCAACCACTGCCATAAGGCCTGACATAGCTTTCGCCGTAGAAATGCTGAGTCGGTTCACAAGCAACCTAGGGGTTGAGCATTGGAAAGCTGTGAAGCGGGTGATGATATATCTCAAGAAGGCTCAGACATATACACTGTACTACAACGGGTATCCGACAGTAGTGGAAGGCTTCAGTGATGCTAACTGGTGTTCAGAGGTGGAAAGCGAGAGATCCACAGGTGGATATCTTTTCCTTGGGTGGAGCTGCTATATCGTGGAAGTCGAAGAAGAAGACTATACTCTCTCGTTCCTCCATGGAATCTGAATTCTATGTACTTAAGACTGCAGCAGATGAAGCAGAATGGCTTCGGGAGCTCTTGTATGATCTTCCAGTGGTTGGGGCTCAGATACCGGTGATACCGATATACTGTGACAACCAGGCGACTGCGGCGGTGGCATCAAATAACCTCTTCAACGGAAAGAAGAAGACTGTGCGGTTGAAGCACAGGGAAGTACACGATCTTATCAAAAGAGGTAATTGTTGTAATTGATGTTCAGAGTCAGGAGAACCTGGCAGATCCGTTCACAAAGGGTCTCAAGCGCCAGTTGGTCGATGACACAGCTTGTAAAACGGGCATGAAGGTATTCTGATAGTGTGTCTTTGAAATCCTACCATAAAGTTTTATGCTATTAGTTCAAAGAGAAATCTACTAGGCATCTAACTTTTGGTTCAAAGGAGGATCACTGACTGGGAAACTATCAGGTAACAGTGGGTACTTGTTCTCTAGAACGTGGAAGGGATACGGACCCATAACCACTGTTGTCTACTATATATTTTCTGCGGCAAAAATAGATCTTGTAGAAGGTTGGCTTAAACGCCTTAATGAGTTCTCAGGCAGAGTGAATGCCTGGTGTGCTTTACAGGAAGCACAGTAGAGCAGCACTACAAGGAGTGAAACTCCATGCTACAGTGGGGTGACTCCACCATAAGGTTCCCAGGTCTGGGGTAATGCCTCGGCTTTACAAGCCAAGTCATAGCGGCGTAGCACCGCAAATAGGCAGGTAGCCTAATGTTGTATGACGTAATTAAAGAGTTGTACATAGCACTACAAAGGGAAGGATGGCCCCATGTTACAGTGGCACGACACCACGATGAGGTACCCAGGTAGGGGTAAAGCCTCGGCCTTGCAAGCTATGTCGTTGTGGCGTAACACCGTAAGGAAGTCTTAGGCTTCATGCTGAGTAGATTGGCACTACAAAGAGGCTGAGACCTCATGCTACAGTAGTATGACACTACGATGAGGTTCCCAGGTAGGGGTAATGCCTCGACTTCAGGCCATGTCATAGCGGTGTAGCACCGTAAGGAAGCGCAAGGCTTCATGCCACGTCTTTTTAATAAAGAACTCACCTATAGTGTATGGAAAGAGATATCAGGCCGTCTCTTGAGGGTAAACTTGTAGACGCCCAAAATTATACACTGAAACCAGGCTGGCATAGGGCCTTTAATGTGCAGCCAGAAGCACACGTAACTACACTTTGTGAGTGGGAAGAATTACAATTGTGGTACAGAATTCAAGGCGTAGTCCATTCTTGTATCACATTGTTATTTAACCCATGCGGGAAGATTCAAGTCGTCAGCGACATCTATCCTAATACAAAATGGACAGTTACTGTGGGGAATGCTCATCCCTGGACACATATATATGTTGTGATATATGGGGGATTGCTGGTGCTTTCTTTACATGGAGAGAGCTTGCTCTCTCCATGTAAAGAAAGTACCAACAACATGAAGTAGCAAGTCATCCTCACCAGATCCAATGTTTAGTTGGAAGAAATTCAGGCGAAAGATACAACACTGATGCTAGACAACAACAGCGATTTTGATTGATGATGACACAGTAGAAAAGTTGAAAGAAAATTCCTTGCTTTTGCCATATTTTTGACATGTTCTGCAAACATGTTTGTACAATATGTGGATGCCACTTTCATGTCCATTTTTGTGTAGATTCTGATCAGCCACTAATTTTATCAGTGGATAGACCCTTGAAACTCATCTCAACCATACATTTATCCTCGACATTTAGGAAACATGAGCCTTCCTATCCCATTAATCTCTTTGACTAACTCCCCCAAGTTCCTCATATCCATTCAAGCACTAGGAAAGCTTCTGTACTGTAAAAAGAGCTAGTTTCAGAAATTACCAACCTAATTGACTAAAAAGCTACAATGTGAAACACATAACAGAAATTATTGAGTAATATCACATTGCATAAAAAAACTGGGCAAAGAACAAGACTGCCAGTAAACTATACAAAAAGATAGTACACGTGCCAAAATTAAGCCAACACTAAACACAAATAATTGGTTAAAGCATTCAAAAAAAAATGAGCCATGCCTGAATTATTTGCATCTCAGCAGTAAATTGAATCCATAGAGAATGAAGTTTTCAAATGCTTGAGCCAACAGAACAAATTGATGCATTTGCTAGGAATGAGAAGCCTCAGAGAAAAACAAATTACTTCACACAGACATCACAGATGCAAAAAAAAGAAGACTTTCCATCAACTTTAAGGATATAGAATATTTGATCAAATATAGAGTCCAAAAAACTCATGTCAAAAGGATTAAGGATCTATGTTTGAATTGTTGCTCATGAAATCATTGTTGATACCTAAAAAATGTACCTTGTCATTGTTCGTGCATATTAAGCTCTCATGCGTTCAACTCACAAGAAAATACATGAAGAGGGTTTCTCTAGAACTCGATGCGTTCAGCGGCACAGAGAAAGAACTGAATCGAGAATTTTTTTTCCCTGGATGTCTATTTCACTCTAAAAATATAGAACAACAAGTTCACAAAATCAAAAGACATGGGACCTTGCAAATATTTTTTTATTGAAGCCATCAACATGTAGAGGCACGAGGATCACATAAGCTCTTCTGGTGAACTATTCATGTAGAATGCTACCAAACAAGAGTACACAGTTAACTGCTTTGAGATTAACCAATTTATGTCATTTGGAATGATATTTCTTGTGTGTATCAGGAGTAGCTTGGAGAAATGAGGCATAGTGACAAGTTTTCATTGATGTGAATTATGTCCTACTCCTACAAATATAGAGCATAGGATAAGAAGATAATCTGATTTCCATATAGCTTGGAGAAATGAGGCATAGTGACAAGTTTCCATTGATGTGAATTATGTCCTACTCCTACAAATATAGAGCATAGGATAAGAAGATAATCTGATTTCCATATGTGAAGCATCATATAATGGTCTCCTCTTGGTTAAAATCATGATATTGCCTCCTTTCAGGATTCAAAAATTTGTAATTTCAAATAAGTATAACATAGAGAAAATATATCAATACAAGAATTCAGCAGTAACATCCTTATACCTGTTATATCCTTTTACATCTGCAACTGGTATGAATCCAGATCTCCAATAGTACCAATAATTTCCTTAGTTAGATTATCACCATCGAGTTCAAGTACCCGAAGGAAGTCTGATGTGCCGTATATACCAAAAGATACTTTAACAAATTTGGATCACGGTAGGACAAGAAAGAGAACACGCATGTCATACTATTGCAAGTAAAGCTAAAAGCAATTACATCGATCTCTTTTCTAAAAAGTTTAGAATAAATCTAATTTAAAGAACAAGAGGGTCAAGGGGGAGAAGGGTCAGCCACTCACATTGATTTTTTGAGGCGAGAGAGAGAGAGAGGTCGGTTGCGCTAGACGGTGCCTGCGTAATCACCTAAAATAGCATAAGCAACAAATTATCACTATACCCTTCTATTCCAAGTTTGATGAAATACGAAGTTCAAAGAAAGCAAGCAATGAAATCCATCAAAAATATTCACTGCACTCATAAAATCAAATCCAAAAAAGCAAGTTTGGCATGAAAAACAAAGCAACGAGAGGTCTCTTCCGACTCAGCCGCAGAGTCTATCCTCGAGGCACAACCCGCTGAATATGGGACTTGATTCCGAAGAAGTCATTTCATAACGAGGAAAGGATCTTGATTCAACAGGTCCCGACCAATCGATAGCGACAGTATTTTTTAACCGCGCTCCTCATGTCGCAGAGGGAGAACTAGCACGATATTGGGATGGGGCACTACATACGATCCTGAAATAGCATAAGCAAAGAATCACCACTCTATCCTTCTATTCCGAGTTCGATATGAAATATGAAGTTCAAAAATACAAGAAATAAAATCCATCAAAAATATTCACAAAAATGCATTCATAAAACCAAAGCCAAAGAAGCAATATGGCATGAAAAATAGTACAGCAGAAGGTCTATCCCGATTCAGTCGTAGAGTCTTTCCTCAAAATACAGCCAGCTGAATATGGAACTTGATTTTGAAGAAGTCGATCCATAACGAGGAAAGTATCTTGATTCAACCGGTCTCGATCAATCGATAGTGATAGTGTTTCTTAACCACACTCCCCGTGTTGCAACGAGGAATGGGCACGATGTTAGGAAGGTGCACTATATGTCACACCCTGGTTTCGCATAACTGATTGTCCTTGCTATGACGTAATGTCGTGCGAGTCTAAGTTGCACCCACGCAAGAAAATACCAAAACGGTTGATTTAGCGGCTAAATGACACAGCTACACAGAAGTCCTGAAGCAAAAAAGTTAAGGCAACACGATGTATACAAAATGAACTCATCTTTATTGATATTGAAACAATAAATAACAAAAGCAAGAGGCCAAGATTACAATCACTCAATGCTCATCACTATCTCTCTAAATACAAATTGCTCTGCTTTCTCTCATCTCTTTTATATAATAAGAATCGTACCCTTAGGCTTACAAATTTGAAAAAGATGACCATACATTATGTCTCGTATAAGTGATATCTTTATATGGTCGCACATCTCGAAATGTCAAGGAACTCAATGTCTTAGCGCATCCAAGCGAGCTCCGGCTCGAATAAGGAAGTACTTTTAAGCTGTATGGGAACTGGTTTGGTGTCAGTACACAACAGTACTTGTGGGGGCATCTCGTCCACCCATACAAAACCAACATATTAAATTTAGTGACTGCAAACTATTCTTTGTGGTCTTTTTATCTTGTCTTAGGATCGGCTTTATGGCATATATGTATATACTTCAAGTCTAATCATGTTGCAACAACGTGATCATGCCCCAAGTTATTGTGATTGTGCTACACAACAATACTAAACTTGCCTTCTGGCCTTCCCATTCAATATACAACTGACTCAATCCAATTCTTGGTAAATACGTGTCAAACTACTTGGAAAACCAATGCTACAAACAGTGCCCAAGCATATGATTCTATTGAGACCAAATATTAAGCACAATAATTATAACGCATACCATGACACTTTCTTTCTCACCGTGTATACACTTCTTGACTCAAACTAAGGCATGCACGTAGATCGTTGTTATTATGCTGACTCAATCTATATAAAGGGTCACTAGTAATGTCAAGCTATCCTAGGTTGTATTGTATATGGCAACAGTTTGAATGTGAGGTACGAGCTCTACCAAAGGTCCGTAGCCTGTATTGCGATGCATACTTCAAATATGGGTCACATCACCGCTGAAGGACGCACAATACCCAGTTTCCCCTAGGTCGACATAATCCCGGTGCCCCGAAGATTCACTCGATGAACTTAAACCTTGTGCACAAGTTGTCTAATGACCATGCAAGACTATACTCAATTCGCCATACTTTTGAACTATTTCTCATCTTTTCTTTTCATATTTCCATGCATCTTCCAAAACCAGAGACTGCCTCGATGACTAACATTTTTGAAAACTTTTCATGTTACCATATCATTTGACTCAAACTCATGAATGACCATTTGATAGCCCTCCTGCATAACTTGAACCAACAGTGTTCCGTGTCGTGCCACCAACCGAGTAATACTCTATATGACAAGCCTAGAACCCATGGAAACGTGTGGCTATAACAAACTGTAAAATTGTAGGGATGTGCCTGCTATAACATCAAGTCGATAGCCCATGACAGAACTCTGCTTAAGTTAATCGTGAAGAGACATCTAGACAATAAGTTGACATTTTCTATGTTCTATACGCACTTGACACAATGGAATTATTCTTTTATCTATGTGGGTTCATCTCTTTATTATAAAACCTACTCACTGCATAAAAAATTATATTTTTTATTAAATGTAAAGGTAAAGCTGTAACCCCTCTTCCCAAAATTTTAAAATATTTTTTATTTGAATTAAATGGTGATTTTTTGACTTTTATAAATAAATAAATAAATTATTATTATAGAAGGCCTTAGTCATGGTTAAGTTTTGGAGTACAAGATGACTAGAAATTATGGCACGGATAGTGTAGTGGCTTGCCTTGACTAGTATTTTAGCCATAGTAGGGAAGGTCGAGCCATAAGTGTGTCCTAACTAGGAAAACCAGGCTAAGTTGTGACATGATCCTATAAATAATTTAATTATCTATTATTAAGATTTATTGACTTGTAGAAAATATGGTTGTACCAAACTAGCACGAACTGGGTCCGAACCGAGCCGAAGCCCATGTGCACATATAGTACGTCCAAGGACGTCCATGTAGATATATTTTGAGTGTATACTTCGTACCTTATTTTAAATGGTCTAATAAATATTTTCCTAAATTAATTGTTATATATATATATAATATCAATAATGATATTGATTGAATATGTTATGATAACTTTGCTAAATATATTTTTAGATTTTCTGGGATAGTAGGCTAGAAGTGCATGTGCATAGAAATGCATTATAGTAAAATATATTAGGTTATATGTATATATAACTAAAAGACATAGGTATTTTATTATCATTATTGAAATTATTTATAAAGTGGGAAATATAGACACATAAATAGAATTACGATTATAAAATATTTTTCATACTTTGAAACTATTTGGTTATGTACTACTTTTATATATATATATATATATATATATATATATATATATATATATATATATATATATATATATATATATATATATATATATATATATATATATATATAACTAAAAGAAATAGGTATTTATTATCATTATTGAAATTATTTAAAAAGTGGGAAATATAGACACATAAATAGAATTACGACTATAAAATATTTTGTATATGTTGAAACTATTTGGTTATGTACTACTTTTATATTCCTTGTGTATATATATATATATATATATATATATATATATATATATATATATATATATATATATATATATATATATATATATATATATATATATATATTAGAACCCCGGAGCTTTATTGAAGAAATAGGCACAAAATGCCGAAGCCTATTGTCACGACCCGCACCCGCTTTTCGGACGTGAGCTCGTAAGCAAGCCAGCTACGTATCAAGCGGACTCCAGCCAACTCGAATACGTATAAGCTGTCCAGAACAGGGTATTATGTCTAATCTAAACTATATCTCAATCCACAAGAATATATAAGACAAGAATGAACAATTATGGGTCATGGTCTGTAGCCTATTAGCATATTGTCCGATTAGACTCCAAAATAATATGAGTCTATAAAATAAGCAGAATATATCATGGCATGCGATATAAAGCACGAGAGGATAATAAAAAATTTTACAAGAAAATACATATATCCCTGCAGGTGTAATCACTACCATCATGTGCCGATAAATAACTCCATACAATCAGCTACCTAAAGAGATCATCAGGTCCTCAGAGGACATAGCAAGATACATAAAAATATGCCTATGTAATAGTTTAATCATGCAATAATATAAACAGGGTATAAACAAAAACTAGACATGAGGCTGACATGTGGCTACTGACAGGCAACTATGAACACGGATACGGGATCAAGTATGTATAAATGAATTGCTGAAATAACAAGAGATCAATGGAATACCAAACCCTCTCTCCGAAAGTGGACTCGCAGGTTTGTTTCAAGACAAGTCACCCTCGCCCCGTGTGTGGACTCGCAGGTAAAATGGACAACCCTCGCCCCGTGTGTGGACTCACAGGTTGTGGAAACAATACAGGAATAGCAGTTCAATCACACATACTTGCAGACACAACTCAGTCAAGATACAGGTGACGACACGGTACAACTCAGTTATGACACAGGTAAGGACTACTCTAGCATGAACCATAATGTGGACAAGCCTGGTGTAACCACGCTATCAAGTCAGAAAATACTGATATACAAGCAAGACAATAAACTAGTAACATGGTATCATATAAGGCAACTAAAGATAACATACTAAAACAGATGAACTATAAGCATAAAAATGAACTGTAGAGGGAGGCAAGGTATCTTGCCTGGAGTTGCACGTAGATCCAACAAAGTATTAGTCAACTGCTAAGCCATAAAGTCCAAATCATCCCAACTGTCTCTGAAAGCTGAAATAGACAATACCAACATTCTCAAAATAGTCAAATTAGCTAGGACTGCCTGTCCTTTAAGTCCAATTCTGGACACAGGGGCAAAACGATAATTTTGGGCCAAAACGGTATCTGCCGTTGGACCCGCTTTGCACCGAAAAGCGTGCCTGAGTCTACGGTCTCTAAATTTGTCAAACTATATGTCAACAGGTTCAATTTTCCGATATGAATCCAACAATATGTCTAAAGTTGAATTTCGGCGGGCCGTGCACAAAATTATCCGTTGAGTCAGACCGTAGGGCCCGCAAAATGGCGATCCGATCAATTATCTCAGAATCAGACCAAACTTGTCATACAGGACCAAAAAAATAATACGGTCCTGTTGGCACAAGTTTTGTCTCGATCTGACGAACGTGCACAAAGTAATTGGAGTTTGTGCAAAGTGGTCGATACGGTGAATTTTGACGGATACGCATCAAATCCGTCGCGCATACGTGACCAATTTGAATTTTGTCAAAGTACACACGTACACGAAGCCGTTACGTACCTTTCGATACTTTCGGTTCGCGACCACGTCAACCGGATTGGCGGGACACATGTTGGATCGGAAGAATTTTAATATTTCTAAACTATTTTTCCTGTTTTTATTTCGATTTTCAATCTAATTTATATCACTGACTAAACAACTAGAAATAAAAATAATAATTGGGTTTCCATCATGGTTAGGTTTTCTATGATTCTCTTCAAACACAATTTTGAAATAGAGGAAGGACCGGCAAGAAATCGCCTTCCAAAATGGATGTTGGGACTGGGTTTTACCCTATTTTCAAACGTGTTTTTCGTCGACTTCGAGTCGACTTATCGGCCTACCTAGACCATCTAAATTCAATATAATTGAGAGAAAATAATCTTGTATAGATTAGGGACATACCCGAGAAAACGGCTCGCGAAACGATCGCGTGATCGTCGCGAATCAATGCTGCGAAGTCCACCCTACTGACTATTGTTGCTGCTGTCTTCCGTATGAGCGCGCACGACTTTTTCGGCCGACGGCGGCGGCCCAGGATGGCGCTGCGGGGCTGGGGTGCGTCACTGTGGAGAGGTGGTGGTGGCGTTAGGGTTTCGAGATCAATATCCCTCGATCTCTCTGTTATATATACGTATGTACCTGCTGTGTACACCGAACAGAGGGTTGGGTCGGGCTGCTCTTGGCCGCTGGGTTCTGAGTTTGCTACTGTTTGGCCAAGCAGGTCTTTGGGAATAGCTCGGGGCTGGCTAGGCTGGGCCCTTAGCTAGGCCGGGCTGGCTTGGGGTTTATTATTAGTATTTTGTTTTTCCTTTTCTTATTCCTTTTAATTATGTATATTCATATTTATACATACACATATACGCCTATACATATATATGTATATACATGCACATATACATCTTTATATATATTTATATATATATATATATATATATATATATATATATATATATATATATATATATATATATATATATATATATATATATATATATATATATATATATATATTCACGTATATAATATATATTCGTATATACATACACATACACACATAATTTATATATATTTACTTATATAACTCTTTATATATTTATAAATATCTTCTATGCATACCTACCACTACAATAATAAATATTCACAGCAACCAAATAATATTCTAATAATATAAATTCGTAGTCTAGCGTCCTATTTATAGAAATATATGTACACCTATATATACATATCATTTATATAATAAATGATTTAATAAATATAAATCGTTATCCTTTAATAACAACAAAGTAATATTAATGATAATAATAATCCTAATACAAATAGCCCAATAGTCGTTTCTAGGGGATATAACATGCACACTACTTATCTGACTCCAGAAGATCATACAAATTTGTAAAACACTAATAATAATAATAATAATACCTATAATCTACCTATAACAAATATTTAGAAAATAATTGCCAATTCCCTAAAATATATTTAAAAATATTTGTATTTACCAAACATGTCTACATGGCCGTATATGGTCCCGCTACATGCCTACATGGGCTTGGATTTGACTTGGGCCCAATCTGGACAGGTTCGGTACAACCGGGTTCTCTAAAACTCAATAATATAATTAAATAATAACTAAAATCTTCGGTAAGGGTTAAGTCGCATCTTGGCCTGATTTTTCTAGTTAGGACACTCTTATGGCTGAGTCTTCCTTGGCATGGCTAATACACTAGTCAAGGCACGCCACTGCACTATCCGTGCCATGATTCCTAGTCGTCTGGTACTTCAAAACTTAACCATGGCTAAAGTCATCTACCGAAATAATTAACTAAATAATTATTTTTATAAATCCTAAAAATTACCATTTAAATCAAATAAATAATAGAAAAATAATTCAAAAATTTTCGAGAAGATGAGCTACACCTATACAAGTAAACGCGCTAACGCGACAAAAGGAAAGAAAACAAAGAGCGCTAGCCGCGAACAAAAAGGGACAGAATCGAACAATGTCGATGGGGAAGACGCGAGAAAACCTGAGGGCGACCTAACCAAGGGTCTCCAAAAATGAGTTGGGGGCATGAGAGCAACGCTCCTAGCTTTGAAGCATTGTTTGATGATTTCTCTGAACAACTTTGAAGGGAGGAGTTGGCGGCCTTCATATCTAAATTTGATCATGTTCTTCAAAAGAACCCAAATACCGGCGGCTACCACGATCTGATGTCCGTGGGAGTGGCTCCAGTTGGCCAGGAGATCATAGAAGCCCCCAGTCGGGTGGACAAGATCAAGTATATTCTGAAGCTTAGACCAAATGCTAGTCGCCAGGTCCCCCAAAAAGAGGACGTGCTCTGCTGATTCCGTTGTGGGTTCCTCGTAGCAGTGGCATCTGGAAGCGAGGCTAAATCCCATCGAACTGATGTGGTCGTCCGTCGGTAGTTTCTGTCGTAGTGCGCACCAGATAAGAATGGACCATTTGATAGGAATGCAGGCCTGCCAAAACTTGGCGTAAATAATTTTTGATAGTCTGCTGCCTCTGGCCACAAGTCTGGCGGAAGCTAAAGTGAATGTCCCATTCTGGTTGGGGGACCATCTCCAAGAGTCGGAGGTGTCAGTAACCCGTAGGTTAGCAGTAAGAAGACGGTTGGCCGCCGGCTGGCCTAGCCAATCTCTGACCTTCCTCCAATTCCATCCGGACCTGCCCTCCCACAGGTCCCTAATAACGCACCCCTGCGGAGTAAGATTATTGGGTTGTATAGTGTCTTCTTCTAGCCACCATTCCAGGCAGGGGGAAGAGCGACCGTCACCCAACTGAAGTCGGATTAGAGGTTCAGCGGAGATACGACTCTGAGTTATGCTACACCATGACGCTGAAGATCTATTTTTAGTTTCTGCCTCCGTCAGATGGAAGAATCTGGAGTATCTGGCTCTCATGAACTTTGTCCATAGCGAGCTCTCCGTTCGCATCTTCGACCACAACTTCGTGGAGCAGGTGTCCAGTAAGTCTAACCCCTCGTATGGATCGAAAGAACCTCGACGCCTGACCATGCTATTGTGGGCATGCTATTGAGGCTTCTGCTGAGAGCTTCTGTCGCGATGATAAAAATGGTGGAAGAGAGGGGATCCCCCTGTCTAACCCCTCGGGTGGATCGAAAGAACCCTGACGCCTGACCATTGATGACTGTAGAAAACCACGCATTACTGATAGATCTGAAAATGATGTCAAATCATGGTTCGGAGAAACCGAAAGCCCTGAAGACCCAGATCTTGAATTGCCAGTCTAGACGGTCATACGCCTTTTCCATGTCGAGTTTGATGGCCACGTTCCCTCCTAGACGGGAACTTTATGTATGTGATCATCTCTTGAGCGAGTAGGATGTTGTCAGTTATGTTACGCCATTTAACAAACCCGCTTTGCTCTTCTGAAATGATCTTAGGGAGTAGATCCGGCATCTGGTTGGCTACGATCTTGGATATGATCTTATTGGTGAAGGTATAGAGGCTGATCGGACGGAAGTCTTTGAAGGTTTCTAAAATATCTTTCTTAGGGATAAGGATGATGTTGGCGCAGGAGATGGGTTTGGGGTATCTGGCTCCTTGAAAGGAGGCTATAATGGCCTCCAGTAAGTCTGTTTTTAAGATGTTCCAGCACGCTCTAAAGAAGACCCCGTTGAAACCGTTCGGCCCCGGAGCACTGTGTTCATTGATAGACCAGACAACCGCTCTGATCTCCTCCTCCGATGTGATAGCCAGTAGGGTCTCGTTCTCTACGTCGCTGATAAGGGATGGAATAACAAACAAGAGCACCTCATCTTTAGCGACCGACTCTTTAGAGAAGAGGTTAGAGTAGAAGTTCACAGCCGCTGCCTGAATACCAACCTGGTCGTCCACCAGGTTGCCATTGTCGTCGAAAATCCGGTGTAATTTTAATTTGTTCATGTGGCCTTTGACACACGCATGAAAGAAACTGTATTTCGGTCTCCATCTGTATCCCAGGTTAACCTGGCTTTCTGCTTCCAGAATTCAGTCTCCACTTTAAGCCTGGATTTGAAAAGAGCTTTGGCGAGGTTGAGGGAAGCACGGGCCGCCGGGGATCTGTCAATGGCGAACGAAGTCTCCGTACGGGTGACTTCGTCCTCCGTCTCCTTGATAGCCTGGAAGATGTCTCTGAAGGCCTCATTACTCCAGGACGATAGAGCTTTACGAGTGGCTTTAAGTTTAGCAGCCATCCGGGCCAGAGGGTCAAGATCCGAAACGGAGTTCCAAACGGAAGCCACGACATTCTGGAATTGGAGGTGGTGTCGCCAAAAGTCGTGAAAACGAAAAGCTTTTTGGTTGCTGGTGTGATTATTTCTGATCTGGACAAGAAGGGGGAGTGGTCCGATTCAGTGGAGTTCAGTTGGGAGAGGTTAGTGATCAGTCCCATGTCCGACCAGCTGTCGTTGATCATTTCCCGATCTAGTCGGGAGTACTGCCTTCGATGACCCTCATGCATGTTACACCCGGTGAACGCACTACTGTGGAAGGGGATGGGGGTGAGGTTCCCGTAGAAGGTGAAGTTGTTTAAAGTCATCCATCACGAGCTGGGGGGTGGACGGCCACCGAATTTTTCTTTTCTGCAAGATACTGTGTTGAAGTCTCCTATGCAAAGCCACAGAAGACCTTGGGAATGAGTGGCAGCCTCCAAAAGGTCAGTCCAGAGCAATCTACGGTCGAAGATGTCAGCTACCGTGAACGACGAAAAGGATGGAACGGGACTTGAGGGACGGATGTTCTATCCAACAGGAAAGAGCCTACAGCGAGTCTTTAATGATGCCAAATTTAAAATCTTGCACGAGTAAAATCCAGATGTCATTACATCCTACGATGGCGTGAGGGTAGCCTAACTTGAGTTGAGTGGCTTCGATTCTTTTTTGGAAAAAATTTGGTTTGATAATGATTAAGAGGTCTATACGGTTAGTTTTCTTGAGGCTGAGGATTCTGTTCATCGTCGGTTCATTGCCGAGCCCTCTCACATTCCAGGAGATGATGTTAATCATTCTCTATGGAGGTAGGGTGGAGTTAGCTTTGTGGCGGACCTGGTTGTCATAGCCGTCAGCTTCTTTAGTTTATTTTTGTTCTTCTTGGAAATAGTTTTTTTGGAGGGTGTGTTGGTGGACCCTTGGAATCCGGTAGCTTTGCTGGTCCCACCTGGTTCGCTGCTACCCTCATTATCTGTGGGGGTGGTGGTTGAGTCATTATCAAATTCTTCCAGGGCGCATAAGGGGTTGTCTCGGTCCAGAAATCCCGCTTCCTTGGCTTGCCAAAATCTACCGGTTAAAATGGGGTTGAAGCTGGCTTGCACATCCGACGAGTGAGAGAGAAGGTGCTGGGGTTCATTGGGCTGCTCGGAGCAGTTCTCTGAACTGTCCTCTCCTGGATGATGAGTGTGGGAAGTAGTTAGTTGGATGGAGTGAGAGTCCTCGGAGGGGAGGGTAATGGTGAGCTTAGATGGGTTGGGTGGTCGGGGGATGATAGCGCAATCAGCGCCTGAGTGGTGTGTGTGACCGTTGGGCTTAGTGGACTGGCTGCACGTCTTCGCCGGTGATGGAGGAAGGGGGATCTCTGGGGTCGTCAGTAGGTACGTCTGGGTGGTGCTATGAGGAGTTCGAAGGAGTTGTTGAGGGCTATGGGGATGGATGAATGGGACAATAGCGGAGCTGGTCGTGACGGTAGGGCGGAGGCTGGTGGGACCGTCAATCTGAAGAGAGGGTCGGAGTCGAATTGTGAGTGATACTGACCGGGTTACTTTGACGCGCCTGCGCTCGTGGGGTGCGCAGGGAGTCTTCTTTAGTTCTGGGTATGCACGGAAGCAGTGCTGCATTAGGTGCCCACTCATCTGACAGTGTTTGCAGAATAGATGTTGTGTCATACACGTGGTTTGCGATGTGTTTGACCTCCGAGCTCGATCTCTATGAGTTTGGGGGGGTCATTCTCGAGGTATAACTCCACGCATTATCTTCGAGTAGTGGCACTTGGAGAGGTTACGAGTTTCTTTAGCGATGCTACCAGGTCCCAAAGGAG
>JANAVB010006196.1:0-25439 GCA_029216955.1 Iris pallida | reverse complement strand
TGCGGTGCCATCTTCGTGTGCCGTCCATCTACGAAACAACGACGGAGGGGAAAAAAAAGAAGAGAAGGAAAGAAATACTATTCGATCCGAAACGGTACGTCAAAAAAGGGATGCAACACGAGAACTTCCCAGGAGGTCACCATCCTAGTACTACTCGCCCAAGCACGCTTAACTTCGGAGTTCTGATGGGATCCGGTGCTCTAGTGCTGGTATGATCGCACCCGTCTACCTCATGTTTTCTAACCTATTAATCCCCAAAACCCTCCTCTCCGATCGATCGAAAGCCGCTTGCGGGCCTCACGTTCTCCTGTTCTTTCCTATCACGATCTTCCCCTGCGGTGCCATCTTGTGTGCGTCCATCTACGAAACAACGACGGAGGGAAAAAAAAAAGAAGAGAAGTAAAGAAATACTATTCGATCCGAAACCGGTACGTCAAAAAAGGGATGCAACACGAGGACTTCCCAGGAGGTCACCCATCCTAGTACTTCTCTCGTCCAAGCACGCTTAACTTCTGAGTTCTGATGGGATCCGGTGCTCTAGTGCTGGTATGATCGCACCCGTCTACCTCATGTTTTCTAATCTATTTATCCCCAAAACCCTCCTCTCCGATCGATCGAAAGCCGCTTGCGGGCCCCACGTTCTCCTGTTCTTCTCCTGTCACGATTCTTCCCCCTGCGGTGCCATTTTCGTGTGCCGTCCATCTACGAAACAACCGACGGAGGGGAAAAAAAAAGAAGAGAAGGAAAGAAATACTATTCGATCCGAAACCGGTACGTCAAAAAAGGGATGCAACACGAGGACTTCCCAGGAGGTCACCCATCCTAGTACTACTCTCGCCCAAGCACGCATAACTTTGGAGTTCTGATGGGATCCGGTGCTCTAGTGCTGGTATGATCGCACCCGTCTACCTCTTGTTTTCTAATCTATTTATCCCCAAAACCCTCCTCTCCGATCGATCGAAAGCCGCTTGCGGGCCCCACGTTCTCCTGTTCTTCTCCTGTCACGATTCTTCCCCCTGCGGTGCCATCTTCGTGTGCCGTCCATCTACGAAACAACCGACGGAGGGGAAAAAAAAAAGAAGAGAAGGAAAGAAATACTATTCGATCCGAAACCGGTACGTCAAAAAAGGGAAGCAACACGAGGACTTCCCAGGAGGTCACCCATCCTAGTACTACTCTCGCCCAAGCACGCTTGACTTCGAAGTTCTGATGGGATCCGGTGCTCTAGTGCTGGTATGATCGCACCCGTCTACCTTATGTTTTCTAATCTATTTATCCCCAAAACCCTCCCCTCCGATCGATCGAAAGCCGCTTGCGGGCCCCACGTTCTCCTGTTCTTCTCCTGTCACGATTCTTCCTCCTGCGGTGCCATCTTCGTGTGCCGTCCATCTACGAAACAACCGACGGAGGGGAAAAAAAAAGAAGAGAAGGAAAGAAATACTATTCGATCCGAAACCGGTACGTCAAAAAAGGGATGCAACATGAGGACTTCCCAGGAGGTCACCCATCCTAGTACTACTCTCGCCCAAGCACGCTTAACTTCGGAGTTCTGAAGGGATCCGGTGCTCTAGTGCTGGTATGATCGCACCCGTCTACCTCATGTTTTCTAATCTATTTATCCCCAAAACCCTCCTCTCCGATCGATCGAAAGTCGCTTGCGGGCCCCACGTTCTCCTGTTCTTCTCCTGTCACGATTCTTCCCCCCTGCGGTGCCATCTTCGTGTGCCGTCCACCTACGAAACAACCGACGGAGGGGAAAAAAAAAGAAGGGAAGGAAAGAAATACTATTCGATCCGAAACCGGTACGTCAAAAAAGGGAAGCAACACGAGAACTTCCCAGGAGGTCACCCATCCTAGTACTACTCTCGCCCAAGCACGCTTAACTTCGAAGTTCTGATGGGATCCGATGCTCTAGTGCTGGTATGATCGCACCCGTCTACCTCATGTTTTCTAATCTATTTATCCCCAAAACCCTCCTCTCCGATCGATCGAAAGTCGCTTGCGGGCCCCACGTTCTCCTGTTCTTCTCCTGTCACGATTCTTCCCCCTGCGGTGCTATCTTCGTGTGCCGTCCATCTACGAAACAACCGACGGAGGGGAAAAAAAGAAGAAGAGAAGGAAAGAAATACTATTCGATCCGAAACCGGTACGTCAAAAAAGGGATACAACACGAGGACTTCCCAGGAGGTCACCCATCCTAGTACTACTCTCGCCCAAGCACGCTTAACTTCGGAGTTCTGAGGGGATCCGGTGCTCTAGTGCTGGTATGATCGCACCCATCTACCTCATGTTTTCTAATCTATTTATCCCCAAAACCCTCCTCTCCGATCGATCGAAAGCCGCTTGCGGGCCCCACGTTCTCCTGTTCTTCTCCTGTCACGATTCTTCCTCCTGCGGTGCCATCTTCGTGTGCCGTCCATCTACGAAACAACCGACGGAGGGGAAAAAAAAAAGAAGAGAAGGAAAGAAATACTATTCGATCCGAAACCGGTACGTCAAAAAAGGGATGCAACACGAGGACTTCCCAGGAGGTCGCCCATCCTAGTACTACTCTCGCCCAAGCACGCTTAACTTCGGAGTTCTGATAGGATCCGGTGCTCTAGTGCTGGTATGATCGCACCCGTCTACCTCATGTTTTCTAATCTATTTATCCCCAAAACCCTCCTCTCCGATCGATCGAAAGCCGCTTGCGGGCCCCACGTTCTCCTGTTCTTCTCCTGTCACGATTCTTCCCCCTGCGGTGCCATTTTCGTGTCCCGTCCATCTACGAAACAACCGACGGAGGGGAAAAAAAAAGAAGAGAAGGAAAGAAATACTATTCGATCCGAAACCGGTACGTCAAAAAAGGGATGCAACACGAGGACTTCCCAGGAGGTCACCCATCCTAGTACTACTCTCGCCCAAGCACGCTTAACTTCGAAGTTCTGATGGGATCCGGTGCTCTAGTGCTGGTATGATCGCACCCGTCTACCTTATGTTTTCTAATCTATTTATCCCCAAAACCCTCCTCTCCGATCGATCGAAAGCCGCTTGCGGGCCCCACATTCTCCTGTTCTTCTCTTGTCACGATTCTTCCTCCTGCGGTGCCATCTTCGTGTGCCGTCCATCTACGAAACAACCGACGGAGGGAAAAAAAAAAGAAGAGAAGGAAAGAAATACTATTCGATTCGAAACCGGTACGTCAAAAAAGGGATGCAACACGAGGACTTCCCAGGAGGTCACCCATCCTAGTACTACTCTCGCCCAAGCACGCTTTACTTCGGAGTTCTGATGGGATCCGGTGCTCTAGTGCTGGTATGATCGCACCCGTCTACCTCATGTTTTCTAATCTATTTATCCCCAAAACCCTCCTCTCCGATCGATCGAAAGCCGCTTGCGGGCCCCACGTTCTCCTGTTCTTCTCCTGTCACGATTCTTCCCCCTGCGGTGCCATCTTCGTGTGCCGTCCATCTACGAAACAACCGACGGAGGGGAAAAAAAAGAAGAGAAGGAAAGAAATACTATTCGATCCGAAACCGGTACGTCAAAAAGGGATGCAACACGAGGACTTCCCAGGAGGTCACCCATCCTAGTACTACTCTCGCCCAAGCACGCTTAACTTCGGAGTTCTGATGGGATCCGGTGCTCTAGTGCTGGTATGATCCCACCCGTCTACCTCATGTTTTCTAATCTATTTATCCCCAAAACCCTCCTCTCCGATCGATCGAAAGCCGCTTGCAGGCCCCACGTTCTCCTGTTCTTCTCCTGTCACGATTCTTTCCCCTGCGGTGCCATCTTCGTGTGCCGTCCATCTACGAAACAACCGACGGAGGGGAAAAAAAAAAGAAGAGAAGGAAAGAAATACTATTCGATCCGAAACCGGTACGTCAAAAAAGGGATGCAACACGAGGACTTCCCAGGAGGTCACCCATCCTAGTACTCTCGCCCAAGCACGCTTAACTTCGGAGTTCTTATGGGATCCGGTGTTCTAGTGCTGGTATAATCGCACCCGTCTACCTTATGTTTTCTAATCTATTTACCCCCAAAACCCTCCTCTCCGATCGATCGAAAGCCGCTTGCGGGCCCCACGTTCTCCTGTTCTTCTCCTGTCACGATTCTTCCTCCTGCGGTGCCATCTTCGTGTGCCGTCCATCTACGAAACAACCGACGGAGGGGAAAAAAAAGAAGAGAAGGAAAGAAATATTATTCGATCCGAAACCGGTACGTCAAAATAGGGATGCAACACAAGGACTTCCCAGGAGGTCACCCATCCTAGTACTACTCTCTCCCAAGCACGCTTAACTTCGGAGTTCTGATGGGATCCGGTGCTCTAGTGCTGGTATGATCGCACCCGTCTACCTCATGTTTTCTAATCTATTTATCCCCAAAACCCTTCTCTCCGATCGATCGAAAGCCGCTTGCTGGCCCCACGTTCTCCTGTTCTTCTCCCTGACCTGATGAGCAGCGGATCCACAGAACAGACAAACCTTCCGCCCTATAACAAGTCTCCCAAATGTGCCCTGTCCTCTTGCAGTAAGCACAAGGCTGCACGTTGCGGTCCTGCCCTCTTGGCTGATGTGGTGCCTGCTGTACTCTTACCGGTGCCTGCATCTGCTGAATATGTACGTGAGGCCTCTTGGCCTGACCCCCGCTGCTGCTACCTCCCTGGGAGTCTCGCCCCCTCTTGAGCCTAAGCTCAAGATCATCCTCTGCAGCTAGTGCGTCCACCAGGATCTCCTCAAATGTAGCGCCGCGGGCGTTCTTGGTGTAGGACTTGACCTCCTTTACCAAGCCCTTCCGGAACCTCCGGGCCTTCGTCGTCTCCGACAAGTCCTCCATAAATCTGCTCAGGCGGCAGAACTCTCCTGCGTACTCCTCCACGGACTGGGTCCCCTGAACTAGGGCCTCGAACTGGGTCTCGAGAGCTCCCAATGCTGCGTCTGGAAAGAACTTCTCCTTGAACAGCTTCTTGAATGCTGCCCAAGTCTGTCCTGCTGTGCCAACCCTCGGGTCGGTCTGGTACCATGTACGGGCCAGATCCTGCATCATACTGGCCGCTGCCTCTATCTGAAGCCTCGTCGGGATCTCAGCCAGCCTGAAGATCTCCTCCATATGCTCGATCCACTCATCGGCATACAGGATCCCCTCTGTCCCTCTGAAGTCTCTCGGGTGCATCTTCTGGAAGTCCTGGATGCCCTTCTCCCGTGGCTGGTACGGCTGTGGGACTGCCGCTGGCTGAGCTACGACTCTCTCCACTGCCGTCACTGCCAGCTCAATGCCTCTGCTGAGCTCTGCCGTGTTCCTCTGCTGCTGGGTCTGCTGACCCTCCATGTACTGCCTAAAGAAAGCCAACAGCTGAACGGCGTCAATTGTCCCTGCAGGTGGCTGCTGATGCTGCTGCTAAAACGTCTCAGGAATGACTGGGGTCGTCCTCTGAACAAGTGGAGGCATACCCCCAATGGCTACATCAGCTCCTGTCTGATCATGAACAGAAGGTGCTACAGGCTCAACAGCCTGCTGCAATGGACGAGAGGTGGCAGACCCCTCTCCAGCGGCTACTGTACCAGAGCGATGTGATCGTGTCTCCACCATCCTGAAGACAGATCGAAATACTGAGCAGGAATCGATAAATCAAAGGAGGACAGTTTATTGCAAAGAAGACAAGTCAGTAAGATATGTAGATGGCATGAATTGAAGCAGAATTTTTCCTAGCTGTGATTGAGTACCTCTCCGTTAAAGTCTATCTCTCAATCCTATCGCAGGCTGTAGTGACACTCTAGTTCGAATACCACTACATAAACTCGACCTGCATGGGCCTCCACTAAAAACGTGTCACGACCCGCACCCTAGAGTAAGGGCACGAGAAGTGGGTACGTCCAGCCTACGCCGCAGTGTCGGCGGTAGAACGCTGTCCTAGGTTACTATCTAATCAACAACTCATGCAATCATATAATGTACTTGTCAAATCTCAACTCCGAACGGAGGACAAGTATAGATATAATGAATCTCAATCACAGTCTAAGAACGATAAGATATCACAGAAATTTATAGCTAAAGACTAAACAACAACATTTAAAAACTACTAAAATAATATCTCAAACAAACTCAAATACAAACTTGTATCTCAAGTTATTACAATTCAAATTCTAAAACATGAAAAACTAAACCAAGTCTACTAGCTAGTCTTCCGATCACTCCTGAGTGTCGGGGCCATAGGTAGCTAAGCCATCTCCTGCTCCAAGGCAAGTGGGGCAAATGTCCTCAGGGCAATCATCTGTAATATTTTTAACAGGTCCAGTCAGGACAGGAACGAGTACATTTTATCAAAAAATTCCAAGTAAATGACAGAGAACTATAAAGCAGTTATAGACAGTTGTATTGATGAATATGGCAGTTTATGTTCAGGTGATGATAAAAAAGACAGATAAAGTGCAAGGAAAGGAAATAACTAAACAAGAGAAGAATCATAGCAAAGAAGACTGTAAAATAAGATCTAGCTGAACTAGAGTAACATAATGAGTTCAGATGTACAATATAAGTCGAGTGTAATCCCAAAGTGAGTCTAATACAAGATGAGTCGAATGTAATTCTAATCATTATTCTAATAAGGTGAATCGAATAAGGTGATACGAATAAGGTGATACGAATAGTGATTCACATGATGTTCTAATAATGATTCGAATAAATTCTTCAAGTGTGTTTTAAAATACTTAGATAGACATGTAAACGGCTAAGGGTAAATCCGGCACATCACTCACTGATCAGATGAGGGATGGCTATCGTTCGAATATATTCACAGGGGGTGGTTCGAATAGTGGAAATGTTCACATGTCTAATCAAGTATTTCTCCGCCCAGTCTAATACAAATGAATCCATAATCCAACACATAAGACGAATACAAGTCCAACCAACATATGAAGATACGAATAGGGTGATTCGAATAGTGATTCGTATGGTGATTCGTATGGTGATTCGAATAATAGAGGTAAGACGAGTAAGTATGTGTGTCGCATACATGGATTCAGAAATAATAATACGTGTTTGTAACAGATAATCACATACAGCTAACTAGAACTGAAATACAGTAATTGACAAGTAAATGAAAGAACTATCAGAGAATGTACTCGCCTGTTAATCTGAAAAGAGTAATGAAATATCAGATGTCTGCACCGGAGTCACAAAGTTCTAAATAGAGCAGTATGGGTTATAATGTGTTCAGAATAAGGTAAATAAAATCTACTATGCAATCTACATGATTTCTGGGTCAATCTAGGTCAAAGTCAACTCTAAGTCAAACATGGTCAACTGTCTAGGTCAAACTAGGTCCAAGTCAAACTTGGTCAACTCTGGGTCAACCTTGGTCAATTCTGGTCCAGTCAAGTCTCACTAGGCCTAACCAAGCCTAGACTAGTATACAACCAAGCAACATCACAAGCCACAAGGCATCACACATTATATATACAATATCTATATTTGCATACATGCCTAGATACATACATACATAGGTACCTACATACTAGTTTACATAGATGCATACATGTAGGCTCACATAGGCTATTGCCTAACATACAAGGCAATATGCCAATAGAATGTATATAGGTGAACATAGGCTAATATGCACATACACATTTCATTCACATAGTACCCATATCATCTACTCATATAGCACATAATATATATACATATATTAACATCATGTATATATATACATGTATATAGCATATAGTGTTAGGGGTTTGTGGCATATAGGGGTGATTAGTGTAGTGCCAAAAAGGGTGTACATGTAGTTAGGCAACATGGGTACATGGATATGTAGAGAGGTAGAGAGGGGTGTGCATGTGTTGGTGTGTGAAGGCTATCTCAAGAACAGAACAGGGTATGTATTCCAATAGGAAAAATCAGGGGAATACAAACTCCTATTCTCAAAATCCTGAAATCAAATCTCAACAATGTCAATACCTGACATTACAACTCTTGAACCTACACTTCAGTCTAGTAAAAAATAACATCAATACCTATGCATATCAACCCATAATACCCAAAGTCTAACTCTAAAACCTATCCAATCCAATACCAAGTTCAAGTCAAACCTTACAATACATTTCAAATTTCAGGGAAACATTCAATATTAAGAAATTAGAACTCAGTCATGACAGTAAACCATATAGGATGGGGAACCCTGGGCTTAAACAGGCAACCAAAAACAGTGAGGGTGTGAGTCATGGTGTAGTGTTTAGGCAAAAGTGTGTAGAGAAGGAATGAATCTCAGGTTATTCCTATACATTCTCCTTTTTATAGTTAACATTGAATCCAATCACAAAATCAGTTTTCAGTTTAACATATCATTCTCAGTTCAAAAAGGAAGAATAAACAGTGCCAATGTGAGCCATGTGGTGTGTGTGTGCTGTGATATAAAGACTGCAATTAATCTCAGTTTTGTGTCAAAGACATGGTGTGTGAATAGAGAAGGGTGTGAGTTTCAATAGTGTGAGCCGTGTGTGTAGAGAGTTTGGTGGCATGCCCATGTGTGTGACAGTGAAGCAAACTCAGGTTTTCTATACATTGAATGTATTCTCAGGAAATTAGACTGTTAACAGTTTCTCAGGTATTCCTACATGATTTCTCAGTTACTCATGCAACTCCAAACCTATATTCATGTATGTATTTACTCACAATGTCACAATGCAAATGAATTCATGTATCAAAACACATATATGATTTACCCCAACTAAATTCTGAATTAAACTCACTACCTCAACCCCAAACCTATATTCAGTTAGCATGTTACATTTGAAGATACTAAAGCTCAGGTTTTATCTATCAATCAAATCCAGGTTTGATTATAGGGAAAATTCAGGTTTATGAACATGTGGAAATTCTCATACATTTCAGTTTTCAAAAGACAGTTTAGAACAATAAAAATCCTTTGACAGTTTTCAGTAAAAACTGAAAACACAAGATATGTTCAAAATTCTTCCAAGTGTTTTAAAAACTAAGGCAGGAACCTAAATCAGTTGGACAAAAACCCCTCGAGCTAAACCCACAAATGAAATATGATTTCTCAGGATTTAAACAACATATGAGTAAATAGTGAATTCAAATTAACATTTCAAAATCAGGGAACAACATCTCAGTTTTCTTCCCATTTCCCTTTCTCAGGAAACATATACCCATTCCCTGAATTCTCAGGTTTTAAAACAGTGAATCAAATCCCAGTTTTAAATCCCAACTGAAACTTCGACTGATACGTAATCTTTCCCATTCCAAAAACTAAAATCAAACCATTGAATTTAACAAACAGGCATGTAGGTGTGTGTACCATGTGTCATGTGTCTAGGGGGTATGATTCGTGTCCACTAGAGTGGACACGAAGTGTCCAACAGAAGGGTCGAAGGGTAATAGCTGACAGGTACGCACAGTATCGTGCTGCCATTCCTCAGGGAATTGGACACGACACAGTCCACAAGAGGACACGTGGTCGTGTCCCCACTTAGTCTAGGTATAGGTCTTTGAGTCCAAGTGCCTGCAATGAGACGGGGTCGTGTCGTGTGGACGTTATTAGGGCGTATCAGAGACACGAAAAACGCGTGCACAGTGTTGGGCAAAACACGTGCACACGCGATTTCTCCGCGCACACACATCGAGGTCCCATGAAACTTTGTGGGTCTCGTGTCAGTCAATAGGACGACACGTGTACCAAGTTTCATAGCTTGAGTCGCTGTGTCGTGTCCGCTAGGACGCCCGAGCAGCAGGACACTGCACGACAGAGTCGTGCAGCGTGTTCGTGTCCATTTTGGACACGAACACGGCTCGAAAATGTGCTCAGTCCTAGGGTTTTGTGATCAGCACCTATAGGGCTAAAATATTGTGCAATTAGTTTTCAAAAATATTAACATTTAAATGACAGAGGCAATTCATCAAACATCTATATTAAAACCTAGATACGTGTCCGATACGGACACCAAACCCAATCCAATTTCTACCAAACTCAGCCTATAGGTCCCTGGTACCTAGATGCATGAATTCATGCAGAGAAAACAGAAATTTAACTATGTATGAGGGCATTTACCTATTGAGTAAAAACTCAATAAAAACCTAGAATAGGGGGGGTGTCCTCTTCACTTGGGGGTGCCAAATGCTTGTGCAACCTTGCTAGCTAGCTCCCCTTAGCATCCTCAACAGTAGGGGATTCCAATGCAAGAAATTTGGCTCAATTTGGAGTTGATTTGGATATTTGGGGAGAAGTTTAGGGAAGAACACAAAGGAGGCAAATAAAATAAATTAAAAATGGTGCAAATGATTAATGTGTTGCATTTATGGGGGTGGGGATGTGTGATGGCTGTTGAAAACATTAGGGTTAGGGTTTAGGATGAGTAGCTAAGGTTTCTCCAACAAATTCTAAGGCTTCCTATTGGTTAAGGCTTCTTCTCACAAATATCTCAAAAGCAAATATCTTTCCTAATAATATCTAGATATTATACTAATGTGATTACTTAATTGAAATCCTCTAACTTAGCTTCTAGGGTCATGGTTAACATCTAGATTAGGCTAACTTCTAAGTCAAGTCTCAACAATTTAACTAACACATATTTAATTAATATAATTCACAATTTCACCAAAGTGTCAAAATGACCAAAATACCCTTAGGCTTAAATGTAGAAATTTGAAATCCTAAACACATGATTATGTCTTCTTGGTCATGATTAGTCTTCTAGGTCATGCAAGACTAAGGTTACACAAGCAAAACACCAATTCCACATTTCACTCAATTAAATAGTTTTAAAATAACTAAAAATCACCAAAAATCATATCATGACTTAAATATCATTATTAAATAATTTAAAATACAAAAGTTCAAAATTACCCTCATTTAGAAAAACTGGGTGTTACAAGTCTACCCCCCTTAGAATAATTTCGTCCTCGAAATTAAGATGATCGTACTCCTGCTAGGTCAAACCCCTAAATCAACAGGTCCAGATAATATACAAAACTCTGTCCTACTGGTCGTGATCCCACAGTCTCGAACAGGGTAACTACGCTATCTAGCAAATCACAATCATATCCTGGCAGGTACTAATGGAAATCACACATGAAAGTGGGGAGGAAGAACAAGGAAGTCAAACCTGCTAACCCGTCACCTGCAACGTCAGTCTCCTCGACTGCCATAGCAAAAGCTCCACCCCTCTGGTGCTGAGCTACAGGTGGCCTAGCTCTCTCTCTCTGACCCGGTGCTCCATCAAATACGGGAGCAGTAGGGCAATCCCTGACCTGATGAGCAGCGGATCCACAGAACAGACAAACCTTCCGCCTCCTATAACAAGTCTCCCAAACGTGCCCTGCCCTCTTGCAGTAAGCACAAGGCTGCACGTTGCGGTCCTGCCCTCTTGGCTGATGTTGTGCCTGCTGTACTCTTACCGGTGCCTGCATCTGCTGAATCTGTACGTGAGGCCTCTTGGCCTGACCCCCGCTGCTGCTACCTCCCTGGGAGTCTCGCCCCCTCTTGAGCCTAAGCTCAAGATCATCCTCTGCAGCTAGTGCATCCACCAGGATCTCTTCAAATGTAGCGCCGCGGGCGTTCTTGGTGTAGGACTTGACCTCCTTTACCAAGCCCTTCCGGAACCTCCGGGCCTTCGTCGTCTCCGACAAGTCCTCCATAAATCTGCTCAGGCGGCAGAACTCTCCTGCGTACTCCTCCACGGACTGGGTCCCCTGAACTAGGGCCTCGAACTGGGTCTCGAGAGCTCCCAATGCTGCGTCTGGAAAGAACTTCTCCTTGAACAGCTTCTTGAATGCTGCCCAAGTCTGTCCTGCTGTGCCAACCCTCGGGTCGGTCTGGTACCATGTACGGGCCAGATCCTGCATCATACTAGCCGCTGCCTCTATCTGGAGCCTCGTCGGGATCTCAGCCAGCCTGAAGATCTCCTCCATATGCTCGATCCACTCATCGGCATACAGGATCCCCTCTGTCCCTCTGAAGTCTCTCGGGTGCATCTTCTGGAAGTCCTGGATGCCCTTCTCCCGTGGCTGGTACGGCTGTGGGACTGCCGCTGGCTGAGCTACGACTCTCTCCACTGCCGTCACTGCCAGCTCAATGCCTCTGCTGAGCTCTGCCGTGTTCCTCTGCTGCTGGGTCTGCTGACCCTCCATGTACTGCCTGAAGAAAGCCAACAGCTGAACGGCGTCAATTGTCCCTGCAGGTGGCTGCTGATGCTGCTGCTGAAACGTCTCAGGAATGACTGGGGTCGTCCTCTGAACAAGTGGAGGCATACCCCCAATGGCTACAGCAGCTCCTGTCTGATCATGAACAGAAGGTGCTACAGGCTCAACAGCCTGCTGCAATGGACGAGAGGTGGCAGACCCCTCTCCAGCGGCTACTGTACCAGAGCGATGTGATCGTGTCTCCACCATCCTGAAGACAGATCGAAAAGGAAGTCAATACTGAGCAGGAATCGATAAATCAAAGGAGGACAGTTTATTGCAAAGAAGACAAGTCAGTAAGATATGTAGATGGCATGAATTGAAGCAGAATTTTTCCTAGCTGTGATTGAGTACCTCTCCGTTAAAGTCTATCTCTCAATCCTATCGCAGGCTGTAGTGATACTCTAGTTCGAATACCACTACATAAACTCGACCTGCATGGGCCACCACTAAAAATGTGTCACGACCCGCACCCTAGAGTAAGGGCACAAGAAGTGGGTAAGTCCAGCCTACGCCGCAGTGTCGGCGGTAGAACGCTGTCCTAGGTTACTATCTAATCAACAACTCACGCAATCATATAATGTACTTGTCAAATCTCAACTCCGAACGGAGGACAAGTATAGATATAATGAATCTCAATCACAGTCTAAGAACGATAAGATATCACAGAAATTTATAACTAAAGACTAAACAACAACATTTAAAAACTACTAAAATAATATCTTAAACAAACTCAAATACAAACTTGTATCTCAAGTTATTACAATTCAAATTCTAAAACATGAAAAACTAAACCAAGTCTACTAGCTAGTCTTCCGATCACTCCTGAGTGTCGGGGCCATAGGTAGCTAAGCCATCTCCTGCTCCAAGGCAAGTGGGGCAAATGTCCTCAGGGCAATCATCTGTAATATTTTCAACAGGTCTAGTCAGGACAGGAACGAGTATATTTCATCAAGAAATTCCAAGTAAATGACAGAGAACTATAAAGCAGTTATAGACAGTTGTATTGATGAATATGGCAGTTTATGTTCAGGTGATGATAAGAAAGACAGATAAAGTGCAAGGAAAGGAAATAACTAAACAAGAGAAGAATCATAGCAAAGAAGACTGTAAAATAAGATCTAGCTGAACTAGAGTAACATAATGAGTTCAGATGTACAATATAAGTCGAGTGTAATCCCAAAGTGAGTCTAATACAAGATGAGTCGAATGTAATTCTAATCATTATTCTAATAAGGTGAATCAAATAAGGTGATACGAATATGGTGATACGAATAGTGATTCACATGATGTTCTAATAATGATTCGAATAAATTCTTCAAGTGTGTTTTAAAATACTTAGATAGACATGTAAACGGCTAAGGGTAAATCCGGCACATCACTCACTGATCAGATGAGGGATGGCTATCGTTCGAATATATTCACAGGGGGTGGTTCGAATAGTGGGAATGTTCACATGTCTAATCAAGTATTTCCCCGCCCAGTCTAATACAAATGAATCCATAATCCAACACATAAGACGAATACAAGTCCAACCAACATATGAAGATACGAATAGGGTGATTCGAATAGTGATTCGTATGGTGATTCGTATGGTGATTCGAATAATAGAGGTAAGACGAGTAAGTATGTGTGTCGTATACATGGATTCAGAAATAATAATACGTATTTGTAACAGAGAATCACATACAGCTAACTAGAACTGAAATACAGTAATTGACAAGTAAATGAAAGAACTATCAGAGAATGTACTCGCCTGTTACTCTGAAAAGAGTAATGAAATATCAGATGTCTGCACCGGAGTCACAAAGTCCTAAATAGAGCAGTATGGGTTATAATGTGTTCAGAATAAGGTAAATAAAATCTACTATGCAATCTACATGATTTCTGGGTCAATCTAGGTCAAAGTCAACTCTAAGTCAAACATGGTCAACTATCTAGGTCAAACTAGGTCCAAGTCAAACTTGGTCAACTCTGGGTCAACCTTGGTCAATTCTGGTCCAGTCAAGTCTCACTAGGCCTAACCAAGCCTAGACTAGTATACAACCAAGCAACATCACAAGCCACAAGGCATCACACATTATATATACAATATCTATATTTACATACATGCCTAGATACATACATACATAGGTACCTACATACTAGTTTACATAGATGCATACATGTAGGCTCGCATAGGCTATTGCCTAACATACAAGGTAATATGCCAATAGAATGTATATAGGTGAACATAGGCTAATACGCACATAAACATTTCATTCACATAGTACCCATATCATCTACTCATATAGCACATAATATATATACATATATTAACATCATGTATATATATACATGTATATAGCATATAGTGTTAGGGGTTTGTGGCATATAGGGGTGATTAGTGTAGTGCCAAAAAGGGTGTACATGTAGTTAGGCAACATGGGTACATGGATATGTAGAGAGGTAGAGAGGGGTGTGCATGTGTGGGTGTGTGAAGGCTATCTCAAGAACAGAACAGGGTATGTATTCCAATAGGAAAAATCAGGGGAATACAAACTCCTATTCTCAAAATCCTGAAATCAAATCTCAACAATGTCAATACCTGACATTACAACTCTTGAACCTACACTTCAGTCTAGTAAAAAATAACATCAATACCTATGCATATCAACCCATAATACCCAAAGTCTAACTCTAAAACCTATCCAATCCAATACCAAGTTCAAGTCAAACCTTACAATACATTTCAAATTTCAGGGAAACATTCAATATTAAGAAATTAGAACTCAGTCATGACAGTAAACCATATAGGATGGGGAACCCTGGGCTTAAACAGGCAACCAAAAACAGTGAGGGTGTGAGTCATGGTGTAGTATTTAGGCAAAAGTGTGTAGAGTAGGAATGAATCTTAGGTTATTCCTATACATTCTCCTTTTTACAGTTAACATTGAATCCAATCACAAAATCAGTTTTCAGTTTAACATATCATTCTCAGTTCAAAAAGGAAGAATAAACAGTGCCAATGTGAGCCATGTGGTGTGTGTGTGCTGTGATATAAAGACTGCAATTAATCTCAGTTTTGTGTCAAAGACATGGTGTGTGAATAGAGAAGGGTGTGAGTTTCAATAGTGTGAGCCGTGTGTGTAGAGAGTTTGGTGGCATGCCCATGTGTGTGACAGCGAAGCAAACTCAGGTTTTTTATACGTTGAATGTATTCTCAGGAAATTAGACTGTTAACAGTTTCTCAGGTATTCCTACATGATTTATCAGTTACTCATGCAACTCCAAACCTATATTCATGTATGTATTTACTCACAATGTCACAATGCAAATGAATTCATGTATCAAAACACATATATGATTTACCCCAACTAAATTCTGAATTAAACTCACTACCTCAACCCCAAACCTATATTCAGTTAGCATGTTACATTTGAAGATACTAAAGCTCAGGTTTTATCTATCAATCAAATCCAGGTTTGATTATAGGGAAAATTCAGGTTTATGAACATGTGGAAATTCTCATACATTTCAATTTTCAAAAGACAGTTTAGAACAATAAAAATCCTTTGACAGTTTTCAGTAAAAACTGAAAACACAAGATACGTTCAAAATTCTTCCAAGTGTTTTAAAAACTAAGGCAGGAACCTAAATCAGTTGGACAAAAACCCCTCGAGCTAAACCCACAAATGAAATATGATTTCTCAGGATTTAAACAACATATGAGTAAATAGTGAATTCAAATTAACATTTCAAAATCAGGGAACAACATCTCAGTTTTCTTCCCATTTCCCTTTCTCAGGAAACATATACCCATTCCCTGAATTCTCAGGTTTTAAAACAGTGAATCAAATCCCAGTTTTAAATCCCAACTGAAACTTCGACTGATACGTAATCTTTCCCATTCCAAAAACTAAAATCAAACCATTGAATTTAACAAACAGGCATGTAGGTGTGTGTACCATGTGTCATGTGTCTAGGGGGTATGACGTGTCCACTAGAGTGGACACGAAGTGTCCAACAGAAGGGTCGAAGGGTAATAGCTGACAGGTACGCACAGTATCGTGCTGCCATTCCTCAGGGAATTGGACACGACACAGTCCACAAAAGGACACGTGGTCGTGTCCCCACTTAGTCTAGGTATAGGTCTTTGAGTCCAAGTGCCTGCAATGAGTCGGGGTCGTGTCGTGTCGACGTTATTAGGGCGTATCAGAGACACGAAAAACGCGTGCACAGTGTTGGGCAAAACACGTACACACGCGATTTCTCTGTGCACACACATCGAGGTCCCATGAAACTTTGTGGGTCTCGTGTCAGTCAATAGGACAACACGTGTACCAAGTTTCATTGCTTGAGTCGCTGTGTCGTGTCCGCTAGGACGCCCGAGCAGCAGGACACTGCACGACAGTGTCGTGCAGCGTGTTCGTGTCCATTTTGGACACGGACACGGCTCGAAAATGTGCTCAGTCCTAGGGTTTTGTGATCAGCACCTATAGGGCTAAAATATTGTGCAATTAGTTTTCAAAAATATTAACATTTAAATGACAGAGGCAATTCATCAAACATCTATATTAAAACCTAGATACGTGTCCGATACGGACACCAAACCCAATCCAATTTCTACCAAACTCAGCCTATAGGTCCCTGGTACCTAGATGCATGAATTCGTGAAGAGAAAACAGAAATTTAACTATGTATGAGGACATTTACCTATTAAGTGAAAACTCAATGAAAACCTAGAATAGGGAGGGTGTCCTCTTCACTTGGGGGTGCCAAATGCTTGTGCAACCTTGCTAGCTAGCTCCCCTTAGCATCCTCAACAGTAGGGGATTCAAATGCAAGAAATTTGGCTCAATTTGGAGTTGATTTGGATATTTGGGGAGAAGTTTAGGGAAGAACACAAAGGAGGCAAATAAAATGAATTAAAAATGGTGCAAATGATTAATGTGTTGCATTTATAGGGGGTGGGGATGTGTGATGGCTTTTGAAAACATTAGGGTTAGGGTTTAGGATGAGTGGCTAAGGTTTCTCCAACAAATTCTAAGGCTTCCTATTGGTTAAGGCTTCTTCTCACAAATATCTCAAAAGCAAATATCTTTCCTAATAATATCTAGATATTACACTAATGTGATTACTTAATTGAAATCCTCTAACTTAGCTTCTAGGGTCATGGTTAACATCTAGATTAGGCTAACTTCTAGGTCAAGTCTCAACAATTTAACTAACACATATTTAATTAATATAATTCACAATTTCACCAAAGTGTCAAAATGACCAAAATACCCTTAGGCTTAAATGTAGAAATTTGAAATCCTAAACACATGATTATGTCTCCTTGGTCATGATTAGTCTTCTAGGTCATGCATGACTAAGGTTACACTAGCAAAACACCAATTCCACATTTCACTCAATTAAATAGTTTTAAAATAACTAAAAATCACCAAAAATCACCAAAAATCATATCATGACTTAAATATCATTATTAAATGATTTAAAATACAAAAGTTCAAAATTACCCTCATTTAGAAAAACTGGGTGTTACAAGTTTCATCAATACAACTGTCTATAACTGCTTTATAGTTCTCTGTCATTTACTTAGAATTTCTTGATGAAATGTACTCGTTCCTGTCCTGACTGGACCTGTTGAAAATATTACGGATACTTGCCCTGAGGACATTTGCCCTACTTGCCTTGGAGCAGGAGATGGCTTAGCTACCTATGGCCCCGACACTCAGGAGTGATCGGGATTTAGTTTAGTAGACTTGCATTTATTTTCATTTAGAGCTTGTTGTATAGAATTGAGACTTGAGATGTATTTGAGATTATTCAGATGTTGTTATTATTCCAGTATTTATTTTTGTCTTCAAATTCTTAGTTACAATTCTGTGTTATCTTATCGTGCTTAGACTGTGATTGAGATACACCATATCTTATACTTGTCCTCCGTTCGGAGTTGACCATGATGAGTACATTATATACTGCATGAGATGATGGTTAGTTAGAGACTTAGAACAGCGTTCTACCGCCGACACTGCGGCGTAGGCTGGGCGCTGTTACGTACTAGTACCCTCACAGTGGGTACGGGTCGTGACACGTTTTTAGTGGTGGCCCATGCAGGTCGCGTGTCCAATCTACAGCCCCGTATCAGAGACACGAAATACGCGTGCACAGTGCAGGGCAAAACACGTGCACACGCGATTTCTTCGCGCACACTAAACGAGAACCTTTGAAACTTTATGGGTGTGATGTCAGTCGTGTCCCCTATCTGTGTGTCAATTTTCATGGCTTGATTCGCCGTATCGTGTCCGCTAGGACGCCCGAGCAGCAGGACACTGCACGACAGTGTCGTACAGCGTGTTCGTGTCCAATTTTGACACGGACACGGCTCGAAAACGTGCTCAGTCATTCGGATTTGTGATCAGCATGTTAAGGGCTACAAAATCATGTAATTAGTTTTGAAAATTAACAGCATTCATTTCATTCAAGCATTTCATCAAACACCCATTCAATTACACCGATACGTGTCCGATACGGACACGAAATGGACACGAATTCCTACCAAACTTGGGCTACACCTAGGGGAACCCTAAATGAATGCATCTATGAAGAAAAATCATGATTTCAATGGGTGTAGATAGGTTTACCTATTGAGAGCTAGGATACTACGACGGAGGGGGAAAAAAAGAAGAGAAGGAAAGAAATACTATTCGATCCGAAACCGGTACGTCAAAAAAGGGATGCAACACGAGGACTTCCCAGGAGGTCAGCCATCTTAGTACCACTCTCGCCCAAGCACGCTTAATTTCGGTGTTCTGATGGGATCCGGTGCTCTAGTGCTGGTATGATCGCACCCGTCTACCTCATGTTTTCTAATCTATTTATCCCCAAAACCATCCTCTACGATCGATCGAAAGCCGCTTGCGGGCCCCACGTTCTCCTGTTCTTCTCCTGTCACGATTCTTCTCCCAGCAGTGCCATCTTCGTGTGCCGTCCATCTACGAAACAACCGACGGAGGGGAAAAAAAAAAGAAGAGAAGGAAAGAAATACTATTCGATCCGAAACCGGTACGTCAAAAAAGGGATTCAACACGAGGACTTCCCAGGAGGTCACCCATCCTAGTACTACTCTCGCCCAAGCACGCTTAACTTAGGAGTTCTAATGGGATCCGGTGCTCTAGTGCTGGTATGTTCGCACCCGTCTACCTTATGTTTTCTAATCTATTTATCCCCAAAACCCTCCTCTCCGATCGATCGAAAGCCGCTTGCTGGCCCCACGTTCTCCTGTTCTTCTCCTGTCACGATTCTTCCCCCTGCGGTGCCATCTTCGTGTGCCGTCCATCTACGAAATAACCGACGGAGGGGAAAAAAAAGAAGAGAAGGAAAGAAATACTATTCGATCCGAAACCGGTACGTCAAAAAAGGGATGCAACACGAGGACATCCCAGGAGGTCACCCATCCTAGTACTACTCTCGCCCAAGCACGCTTAACTTCGGAGTTCTGATGGGATCCGGTGCTCTAGTGCTGGTATGATCGCACCCGTCTACCTTATGTTTTCTAATCTATTTATCCCCAAAACCCTCCTCTCCGATCGATCGAAAGCCGCTTGCGGGCCCCACGTTCTCCTGTTCTTCTCCTGTCACGATTCTTCCCCCTGCGGTGCCATCTTCGTGTGCCGTCCATCTACGAAACAACCGACGGAGGGGAAAAAAAAAAGAAGAGAAGGAAAGAAATACTATTCGATCAGAAACCGGTACGTCAAAAAAGGGATGCAACACGAGGACTTCCCAGGAGGTCACCCATCCTAGTACTACTCTCGCCCAAGCACGCTTAACTTCGGAGTTCTGATGGGTTCCGGTGCTCTAGTGCTGGTATGATCGCACCCGTCTACCTCATGTTTTCTAATCTATTTATCCCCAAAACCCTCCTCTCCGATCGATCGAAAGCCGCTTGCGGGCCCCACGTTCTCCTGTTCTTCTCCTGTCACGATTCTTTCCCCTGCGGTGCCATCTTCGTGTGCCGTCCTTCTACGAAACAACCGACGGAGGGAAAAAAAAAGAAGAGAAGGAAAGAAATACTATTCGATCCGAAAGCGGTACGTCAAAAAAGGGATGCAACACGAGGACTTCCCAGGAGGTCACCCATCATCCTAGTACTACTCTCGTCCAAGCACGCTTAACTTCGAAGTTCTGATGGGATCCGGTGCTCTAGTGCTGGTATGATCGCACCCGTCTACCTTATGTTTTTTAATCTATTTATCCCCAAAACCCTCCTCTCCGATCGATCGAAAGCCGCTTGCGGGCCCCACGTTCTCCTGTTCTTCTCCTGTCACGATTCTTCCTCCCGCGGTGCCATCTTCGTGTGCCGTCCATCTACGAAACAACCGACGGAGGGGAAAAAAAAAAGAAGCGAAGGAAAGAAATACTATTCGATCCGAAACCGGTACGTCAAAAAAGGGATGCAACGCGAGGACTTCCCAGGAGGTCACCCATCCTAGTACTACTCTCGCCCAAGCACGCTTAACTTCGAAGTTCTGATGGGATCCGGTGCTCTAGTGCTGGTATGATCGCACCCGTCTACCTCATGTTTTCTAATCTATTTATCCCCAAAACCATTCTCTCCGATCGATCGAAAGCCGCTTGCGGGCCCCACGTTCTCCTGTTCTTCTCCTGTCACGATTCTTCCCCCTGCAGTGCCATCTTCGTGTGCCGTCCATCTACGAAACAACCGACGGAGGGGAAAAAAAAAGAAGAGAAGGAAAGAAATACTATTCGATCCGAAACCGGTACGTCAAAAAAGGGATGCAACACGAGGACGACTTCCCAGGAGGTCACCAATCCTAATACTACTCTCGCCCTAGCACGCTTAACTTAGGAGTTCTAATGGGATCCGGTGCTCTAGTGCTGGTATGATCGCACCCGTCTACCTTATGTTTTCTAATCTATTTATCCCCAAAACCCTCCTCTCCGATCGATCGAAAGCCGCTTGCGGGCCCCACGTTCTCCTGTTCTTCTCCTGTCACAATTCTTCCCCTTGCGGTGCCATCTTCTTGTGCCGTCCATCTACGAAACAACCGACGGAGGGGAAAAAAAAAGAAGAGAAGGAAAGAAATACTATTCGATCCGAAACCGGTACGTCAAAAAAGGGATGCAACACGAGGACATCCCAGGAGGTCACCCATCCTAGTACTACTCTCGCCCAAGCACGCTTAACTTCGGAGTTCTGATGGGATCCGGTGCTCTAGTGCCGGTATGATCGCACCCGTCTACCTCATGTTTTCTAATCTATTTATCCCCAAAACCCTCCTCTCCGATCGATCGAAAGCCGCTTGCGGGCCCCACGTTCTCCTGTTCTTCTCCTGTCACGATTCTTCCCCCTGCGGTGCCATCTTCGTGTGCCGTCCATCTACGAAACAACAGATGGAGGGGAAAAAAAAAAGAAGAGAAGGAAAGAAATACTATTCGATCCGAAACCGGTACGTCAAAAAAGGGATGCAACACGAGGACTTCCCAGGAGGTCACCCATCCTAGTACAACTCTCGCCCAAGCACGCTTAACTTCGGAGTTCTGATGGGATCCGGTGCTCTAGTGCTGGTATGATCGCACCCGTCTACCTCATGTTTTCTAATCTATTGATCCCCAAAACCCTCCTCTCCGATCGATCGAAAGCCGCTTGCGGGCCCCACGTTCTCCTGTTCTTCTCCTGTCACGATTCTTCCCCCTGCGGTGCCATCTTCGTGTGCCGTCCATCTACGAAACAACCGACGGAGGGGAAAAAAAAAGAAGAGAAGGAAAGAAATACTATTCGATCCGAAACCGGTACGTCAAAAAAGGGATGCAACACGAGGACGACTTCCCAGGAGGTCACCCATCCTAATACTACTCTCGCCCTAGCACGCTTAACTTCGGAGTTCTGATAGGATCCGGTGCTCTAGTGCTGGTATGATCGCACACGTCTACCTTATGTTTTCTAATCTATTTATCCCCAAAACCCTCCTCTCCGATCGATCGAAAGCCGCTTGCGGGCCCCACGTTCTCCTGTTCTTCTCCTGTCACGATTCTTCCCCCTGCGGTGCCATCTTCGTGTGCCGTCCATCTACGAAACAACCGACGGAGGGGAAAAAAAGAAGAAGAGAAGGAAAGAAATACTATTCGATCCGAAACCGGTACGTCAAAAAAGGGATGCAACACGAGGACATCCCAGGAGGTCACCCATCCTAGTACTACTCTCGCCCTAACACGCTTAACTTCGGAGTTCTGATGGGATCCGGTGCTCTAGTGCTGGTATGATCGCACCCGTCTACCTCATGTTTTCTAATCTATTTATCCCCAAAATCCTCCTCTCCGATCGATCGAAAGCCGCTTGCGGGCCCTACGTTCACCTGTTCTTCTCCTGTCACGATTCTTCCCCCTGTGGTACCATCTTCGTGTGCCGTCCATCTACGAAACAACCGACGGAGGGGGAAAAAAAAAGAAGAGAAGGAAAGAAATACTATTCGATCCGAAACGGGTACGTCAAAAATGGGATGCAACATGAGGACTTCCCAGGAGGTCACCCATCCTAGTACTACTCTCGCCCAAGCACGCATAACTTTGGAGTTCTGATGGGATCCGGTGCTCTAGTGCTGGTATGATCGCACCCGTCTACCTCATGTTTTCTAATCTATTTATCCCCAAAACCCTCCTCTCCGATCGATCGAAAGCCGCTTGCGGGCCCCACGTTCTCCTGTTCTTCTCCTGTCACGATTCTTCCCCCTGCGGTGCCATCTTCGTGTGCCGTCCATCTACGAAACAACCGACGGAGGGGAAAAAAAAAAGAAGAGAAGGAAAGAAATACTATTCGATCCGAAACCGGTACGTCAAAAAAGGGATGCAACACGAGGACTTCCCAGGAGGTCAACCATCCTAGTACTACTCTCGCCCAAGCACGCTTAACTTCGGAGTTCTGATGGGATCCGGTGCTCTAGTGCTGGTATGATCGCACCCGTCTACCTCATGTTTTCTAATCTATTTATCCCCAAAACCCTCCTCTCCGATCGATCGAAAGCCGCTTGCGGGCCCCACGTTCTCCTGTTCTTCTCCTGTCACGATTCTTCCTCCTGCGGTGCCATCTTCGTGTGCCGTCCATCTACGAAACAACCGACGGAGGGGAAAAAAAAAGAAGCGAAGGAAAGAAATACTATTCGATCCGAAACCGGTACGTCAAAAAAGGGATGCAACACGAGGACATCCCAGGAGGTCACCCATCCTAGTACTACTCTAGCCCTAAGCACGCTTAACTTCGGAGTTCTAATGGGATCCGGTGCTCTAGTGCTGGTATGATCGCACCCGTCTACCTCATGTTTTCTAATCTATTTATCCCCAAAATCCTCCTCTCCGATCGATCGAAAGCCGCTTGCGGGCCCTACGTTCACCTGTTCTTCTCCTGTCACGATTCTTCCCCCTGTGGTGCCATCTTCATGTGCTGTCCATCTACGAAACAACCGACGGAGGGGGAAAAAAAAAGAAGAGAAGGAAAGAAATACTATTCGATCCGAAACGGGTACGTCAAAAAAGGGATGCAACACGAGGACTTCCCAGGAGGTCACCCATCCTAGTACTACTCTCGCCCAAGCACGCTTAACTTTGGAGTTCTGATGGGATCCGGTGCTCTAGTGCTGGTATGATCGCACCCGTCTACCTCATGTTTTCTAATCTATTTATCCCCAAAACCCTCCTCTCCGATCGATCGAAAGCCGCTTGCGGGCCCCACGTTCTCCTGTTCTTCTCCTGTCACGATTCTTCCCCCTGCGGTGCCATCTTCGTGTGCCGTCCATCTACGAAACAACCGACGGAGGGGAAAAAAAAAGAAGAGAAGGAAAGAAATACTATTCGATCCGAAACCGGTACGTCAAAAAAGGGATGCAACACGAGGACTTCCCAGGAGGTCACCCATCCTAGTACTACTCTCGCCCAAGCACGCTTAACTTCGGAGTTCTGATGGGATCCGGTGCTCTAGTGCTGGTATGATCGCACCCGTCTACCTCATGTTTTCTAATCTATTTATCCCCAAAACCCTCCTCTCCGATCGATCGAAAGCCGCTTGCGGGCCCCACGTTCTCCTGTTCTTCTCCTGTCACGATTCTTCCTCCTGCGGTGCCATCTTCGTGTGCCGTCCATCTACGAAACAACCGACGGAGGGGAAAAAAAAAGAAGAGAAGGAAAGAAATACTATTCGATCCGAAACCGGTACGTCAAAAAAGGGATGCAACACGAGGACTTCCCAGGAGGTCACCCATCCTAGTACTACTCTCGCCCAAGCACGCTTAACTTCGGAGTTCTGATGGGATCCGGTGCTCTAGTGCTGGTATGATCGCACCCGTCTACCTCATGTTTTCTAATCTATTTATCCCCAAAACCCTCCTCTCCGATCGATCGAAAGCCGCTTGCGGGCCCCACGTTCTCCTGTTCTTCTCCTGTCACGATTCTTCCCCTGCGGTGCCATCTTCGTGTGCCGTCCATCTACGAAACAACCGACGGAGGGGAAAAAAAAAGAAGAGAAGGAAAGAAATACTATTCGATCCGAAACCGGTACGTCAAAAAAGGGATGCAACACGAGGACTTCCCAGGAGGTCACCCATCCTAGTACTACTCTCGCCCAAGCACGCTTAACTTCGGAGTTCTGATGGGATCCGGTGCTCTAGTGCTGGTATGATCGCACCCGTCTACCTCATGTTTTCTAATCTATTTATCCCCAAAACCCTCCTCTCCGATCGATCGAAAGCCGCTTGCGGGCCCCACGTTCTCCTGTTTTCTCCTGTCACGATTCTTCCCCCTGCGGTGCCATCGTGTGCCGTCCATTACGAAACAACCGACGGAGGGGGGAAAAAAGAAAAGGAAAGAAATACTATCGATCCGAAACGGTACGTCAAAAAAGGGATGCACACGAGGACTTCCCAGGAGGTCACCCACCTAGTACTATCTCGCCCAAGCACGCTTAAACTTCGGAGTTCTGATGGGATCGGTGCTAGTGCTGGTATGATCGCACCGTCTACCTATGTGTTTTTAATCTATTTATCCCAAAACCCTCCTCTCGATCGATCGAAAGCCGCTTGCGGGCCCACGTTCTCTGTTCTTCTCCTGTCATGATTCTTCCCCTGCGGTGCTCTTCGTGTGCCGTCCATCTACGAAACAACCGACGGAGGGGAAAAAAAAAAAAGAAGAGAAGGAAAGAAATGCTATTCGATCGAAAGCGGTACGTCAAAAAAAGGGATGCAACACGAGGACTTCCAGGAGGTCAA
>JANAVB010006194.1:0-25701 GCA_029216955.1 Iris pallida | reverse complement strand
GTAAGCAAACCCAGCCCGACCCTATCACAGCAGACCGCGCCCACCCGAGCTGAAACTCCAACCCTTCTAAAAAAAAACCTGACTGTGTAACACTTGCGGATGCGTATATATGCAGAGATAGTTTGAGAGAGGAAGATACAAAAAACCAAACCCTAATCCTAACGACTGCCACCCCGACCCCTAGCCTCGCGCGCCACCCTGGGCCATCGCCATAACTGGCCACGTCCGTGTGGATGCAGCATCGCGTGCGTGGGACAACATAACAAGGGACGCGACAGCAGCAGCGCCGGCCGAGTTCGTGACCGAATAACTCGACACGCAGCGGATCGTTTGTCGATCCAATTGTTCAGGTGTGTTCTCAAACTATACAACCCTGATCCCTTCAAATAATTCGATTTATTTTGCGTCACGTGCATCGTAAAGTGAGCCCAAAGATTTGGCAAAACTGTCCAAACCAGGACAAAATTTCGAATCCAGACACCTCTTGGAGGCCAAAAATTGGTCGACCCTGTTAGAAAACACAAAATCTAATTAAATAGCTTAAGACAACATATACGAGGGCATACCCTTTTATGGATCCTGCTTTCATTGAGTAGGTTCAAAGTTATTCGATTTCGAAGTTTAGCAAAACCTGTTTTCAAAACAATAGAAAAATTAAAAAATCCTTCGATACGACGTGCGTCCCGCCAATCCGGGCAACGTGGTCACAACCGAAAGCATCGAAAGGTGCGTAACGGCTTTGTGGATGTGTGGGCTTTGACGGAATTAAATTGGTCGCATGTGCGCGACGAATTTGATGCGTATCCGTCGAAATTCACCGTATTGGCCTCTGTGTAAATTTCCTAATTAGTTTGTGCACGTTCGTACAGATCAAGACGAAACTTACGCCAACAACCATATAATTTTTTTGGTCCTGTATGCCAAGTTTGGTCCAATTCTGAGACAGTTGATTGGATCGCCGTTTCGCGGGCCCCATGATCCAATTCAACGGCGATTTTTGTGCACGGCCCTCCGAAATCCAAAACTGGACATATCGTTGGGTTCGTATCATCAAAACAAATCTGTAGACATATAGTTTGAAGACTTTAGAGACCACTGACTCTGGCACGCTTTTCGGTGCAAAGCGGGTCCAAAGGCGGACACCGTTTTGGTCCGAAATTACCGTTTTGCCCCTGTATCCAGAATTGGACTTAAGGACATGCAATTCCAGCTAATTTGACTATTCTGAGAATGTTGGCAATGTCTGTTTCAGCTTTCGGGGACTATTGTGAGATTTGACTCCTGTGGCTTATCAGTTTGATGAGATATATTTGGAGCTACATGCTACCACCAGACAAGTATACCTTGCCTCCCTCTATAGTTTATTTACATGCATATTTTTATTATTATATAGTCTACTAGTTGATTATTGACATGTGATTTGTACATCGTGCCTGCTAGTATATATATATAGTTCTTGTTCATAGTTAGTTTTGTAGTTCATATTAGATTGGTTCCCTCGTGTATCTTGATTGGGTCGTGTCGTGTCATCACCTGTACTTGGACTGAGTCGTATCGTGTCATAGGATGAATAAGTCATAACGGAACTATTGTACCTTGAATTCTTGAAGCTACCTGCAAGGCCACACTAGGGGCGAGGGTTAGTAGTTATCTGTATCCTGATTCCTGAAGCTAACCTACGAGTCCACACTAGGGGCGAAGGTTAGTAGATATCTGTCCGCACTTGCGAGTCCACACTAGGGGCGAGGGTGATTTCCTGAAGCTAACCTGCGAGTCCACACTAGGGGCGAGGGTTAGTAGTTATCTGTTCCGCACCTGTGAGTCCACACTAGGGGCGAGGGTGTATTCTTGATGCTAGCCTGCGAGTCCATACTAGGGGCGAGGGTTAGTAGCTGTTTCAAACCTGCGAGTCCACACTAGGGGCGAGGGTTTGAGTATCCGATTGATTATCCGTTGACATTCATGACATCGTGTCCTCTTATTCTCCTTCAGCAGTTCGTTTATGCGTAGTGGTTCTTCCAGTCGTGAATAGTCGTGTTTTTCGTGTTGATTGGACTTTTCTCGTTATTTCCAGTATTTTCTTTATTGCATGATAAACTGTTAGATAGGCATATTTTTATGTATCTTGCTATGTCCCCTGAGGACCTGATGATCTCTTCAGGTTTAGCGATTGCATAGAGTTATCTCCGGAATTTTATATAGTCACCAAACATGGGAATGTAATTTTCTAGAAAATTTAATTACTTGGAATTTGATTTTCGGAAATATAAAATTTTCGACTATATAGTATTCCGTATACCAAACCTCCCCTTAGGGCAGTGTTTCGTGCATGACTTTTCCGGAGGTCGGTAACTTTAATTTTGTTTACAAATTTATTTTTTGAGAGAAAAGAAAATATTTCTAAATGTAGCGACGGCGACGCGGGAGGATGCAGTAGGGGGCGGGGGAGGGGAGAAGGGCGGAGATGCGTGGGAGCGTGGCAGTATTAAGTTAATACTTAGTAAATTATTAGAATATCAAGTTAAAAATTTTGAGTAGTTGAGAGTATAAAATTATAATTTAACCTTAATTAAATGTGATATGTCATTTTCATTCAAAATCATTCTGAACATCAAAATATATCACCTTTTTAAAGCCAAAGTAAACCCAAGACTATCATCGTGAAGTCTGCATGGAGCACAAAAGGTCTACATGGAAGTGGGATAAAAAAAAAGATAACTTTTAAACCATTATAAATATAATTTGGGATGGTGGAGATAAGTTTTCCTTCCTTTTTCCTAGCTTGGTCATTGAATTTTAATTTAATTATTAAACTTATCCATATGATTACCGATAATAGAATATCAAGTACAACTACAATTTCCTCATGGCACGCTAAAAGGGAGATGATTAAGACTAGCGAGCACCCATCAACACATAAACATGACGCGAATAATGATTTGGAAAAAGAAAAGAAAACTGGAAACATCATATTCGAACTCCTACAAATAATTGTTGGGAACGAAGCGCTGAAACCGTTCCCCCAAACCAGAAAATCCTGCGAGAGAACCGAGCAAAAGCACACAAACCAAAAACGCCAAACACAATCGCAGACACAGATTTTTGACGTAGAAAACCCTTGCGGGAAAAAACCACGAGACGATCGGAGTCCAACCCTGAAGAACCTCCACTAATAGAATAAAGCGAATACACCCTCTACAAGCTCCTCCCGATCCAACACGGATCACCACAACTCACTTGAAAGAAGAAATTTTTTGATTGCGGACTCCGAAGAACAAGAGATGCCGAAAAATTATTCGAAGCAATCTCTCCTTCACAATAGTCCTTAATCCTCTCTCTCAAAGATTGTAAAGCACTCTTTGTTTTTGAGATGATTTTACAACTAGCATGCATCACCCTTTTATAAGCCCTTGGTAACCCATAGATGGAAGGCCAATATATATGGAAACTTCCAATATAAATCAATCATATATTTAATGGAAATCCAATCATAATTAGCTTTCCATAATTGGAAACCCAATAATATGGAAAGCTACTATATGAAGGGTCCAATCATAAATATATAATCAAAGTAAATATGGAAATCCAATCATATATTTCCTTACCATATATGTACCAAAATAAAATCCATGCACTCCCCAAGCTTCTCCGACACACGAATGGTGCTCGTCGCTCTCCGGGGTATTCTCCACATAGGTGGGAACCCCACCCACTCCAACAAATCTCCCCCTTCACAACTATGTGGAGGAGGTCGTCATCCCGACGATCTGCCTGCAGTAGTCAAACTTCCTCCTCGGAAGAACCTTCGTGAGCATGTCCGCTCCATTGTCATCAGTATGAACCTTCTCAAGCGCCGCATCCTTCTTCTCAACCACATCCCGTATCCAATGATACCGAGTCTCGATGTTCTTGGACCAACTATGAAATGTCTGGTTCTTCACAAGGTGAATAGCACTCTGACTGTCGCAAAGCAAAGTATACTGCTCTTACTTCAGCCCTATTTCCTGCAGCAGCTTCTTAATCCACAGTAACTCCTTGCAAGCCTCCGTCGCCGTAATGTACTCTGCCTCTGTCATCGACAAGACAACATACTTCTGCAACCGCGACTGCCACGATACTGCTCCTCCAGCAAACATCATCACATAGCCCGAAGTCGATCGCCTCGTGTCTACATCTCCAGCCATATCAGCGTCAGTATATCCAACCAGCTTCGGCTCGTCACCACCAAAAGAAAGTCTCCAATCGGCAGTGTCCTGAAGGTATCGTAGAATCCACTTGACCGCACTCCAATGTACCCTTCCAGGATTTGAAAGATACCTGCTAACTGTGCCAACTGCATGAGCAATGTCTGGCCTTGTACACACCATAGCATACATAAGACTTCCCACAGCTGAAGCATATGGAACCCGCTCCATATCTTCCTTTTCGTCCTCGGTAGATGGACACTGCTCCTCAGTGAGCTTAAAGTGAGCTGCAAGGGGACAACTCACTTTCTTCGACCCGTCCATCCCGAAACGCTGAAGTACCCGGTGAATGTACTTCTTTTGGGACAAATGTAGCAACTTGGACTCTCTCTCTCTCTCGGCTGATCTCCATCCCAAGAATAGTCTTCGCTGCGCCCAAATCCTTCATAGAGAAGGCCGCGCCCAATTGGCGCTTCAGCTCCGCTATCCTAGTGGCATTCCGACCCACTAATAGCATATCATCAACATAGAGCAATAAAATGATGAAATCATCCTCGACAAAATACCTCATAAATACATAATGGTCCGACATCGTCCGTGCATAACCATGCTCCCCCATAAACGACTCGAACTTCCTGTACCACTGCCTCGGAGCTTGCTTCAGACCATACAAGCTCTTCCTCAACTGGCAGACCAAATGTGACTTGCCCTTCTCACAGAATTCCTCTGGCTGCTCCATGTACAACTCCTCCTCAAGATCACCGTGGAGGAATGCCGTCTTCACATCCATCTGCTCGACCTCCAAGTCGAGACTGGCTGCTAATGCTAGCACCACCCGAATAGACGAATGCTTGACGACAGGCGAAAAGATCTCATCATAATCCATGCCTTTCCGCTGACCGTAGCCTTTAACTACCAGCCTCGCTTTGTATCAAAGGCGAGTAGCATCATCTGTCTGCTTCACTCTAAACACCCATCGATTCTTCAAAGCCTTCTTGCCCTTTGGCAACCGCACCAGCTTATAAGTAGAATTAGTGTGCAAGGAACTCATATCCTCCTGCATGGCCTCCATCCACTCCTGCCTGTGTTCGTCTTCTATAGCCTCTGCAAAGCTTTCGGGCTCTCCCTCGTCAGTCAATAGCACATAATCACCCGGTGAGTATCTCGTAGATGGTCGACGCTCTCTGTCGCTCCTTCTCAGTGGAGCCACTGGTGCTGGCTGTATACCAACAGCCTCCTCCTCTTCAGGAACCACCTCCCCGGCAATGCTCATCCTCCTCAGGGACACCCTGACCACCATCAGCAGGTTGATGATCAAGGTTGGGAGCAACTCCATGTACTGGCTCTCCCATAACTGGATTCTCTGCGATGTCCTCTGGAAACTGCTCGAAGCGAAATGACTCTAACTCAGGCAATTCCTCAGCCTCAGAAGGCGTCTTGGAATCCTGAGTGTTGGTCATGGTCTGATCCTCGACGAACACCACGTCCCTGCTTCTGTAGAGCTTTCTTTCTACCGGGTCGTAGAGTCTATAGCCAAACTCATCCCGACCGTAGCCGACAAAGACGCATCGCCTCGCCTTCGGCTCAAGTTTGGTCCTCTCATCCTTCGGTACATACACGAAGGCCTTACAGCCAAACACTCGCAGGTGATTGTATGACGGCTCTTTGCCGTACCATACTTTGTCAGGCACATCACCCTGCAAAGGAGCACTAGGAGACAAATTAATAACATAAGCATCTGTAAGAAGAGCCTCACCCCAATAACTGCTCGACATGTTTGCTTCTGATAGCAAACACCGCACCCTCTCCATCAGTGTCCTGTTCATGCGCTCCGCTACACCATTGAGCTCAGGTGTCTTGGGTGGAGTCTTCTGGTGTCGTATCCCATGCTCTCTGCAATAAGCATCAAAGGGACCAATGTATTCGCCGCCGTTGTCGGACCGAACACACAATAACTTCTTGCCCTTCTCTCTTTCAACAGAGGCCTGAAACTCTTTGAAAGTAGGCAGCACCTGATCCTTGGTCTTTAAGACATAGACCCAAACCTTCCTGGAACAGTCATCAATAAAAGTTACAAAGTAAGAAGCACCACCATAGATTTTACCTTCATAGGACTGCAGACATCCGAATGAATCAACTCGAGCAGCGCCGGCTTCCTTGAACTTGGGTGACTTTGAAAAGACACCCTATTTTGCTTCCCAGCTAAGCAGTGCATGCACTTCTCTAACATTGTAGACTTGAGCCCTGGAATCACCTTCCTGTTCACCAAGTAGCTCATCCCCTTCTCGCTGATATGGCCGAGCCGCCTGTGCCACAACTCGGTAGACGTATCACTGACTGTCACCTCCTGTGCCCCCTGTGTGCTCCTCTCCATATAGTAGAGACCGGACTTCTTGCTTCCTCTGGCAATCACCATCGAACCTCTGGAAAGCTTCCACTGACTATTTCCGAAGAGACTGAAGAATCCCTCATCATCCAACCTTCCAACCGATACCAGGTTGAAACGGATATCAGGAACATGACGAACATCTTTGAGAACAAGAACTGCACCCGTCTTCATCCTCAAATGCACATCTCCAACGGCAATCGCCTTTGACACATCTCCATTGCCCATTTTCAACATTCCACAGTCGCTTATCGTCTAAGTGGCAAATAGTACCCTGTTGTGAGATACATGTGCTGAAGCCCCTGAGTCCACCAGCCAAGAATTGTCATCGCAGACGAGGTTTGTGATAACCTCATCACCTACGACGATCACATCGCCTCCATGTATCGCAGTCGCCGCTGTAGTGTTCTCATCTTGCTTCCCCTTGTCGCCCTTCTTCTCTCTCTTTCAAGCGAAACAGTTCCGTTTGATGTGGCCCTTCTTGCCACAATGGTAACACTCCGAGTCCTCGTACCGACCCTTGGACTTCCCCCTGCTCTTGTCTCTGCCACCACCTGGACCCCTGCTTTTGCCCCTTCCGCGGCTCTCCGAAACTAGTACCTCTGAGTGATGGGATGTGGATGAAGTGCCTTGAGAATGTCTCCGCATCTCTTCATTCAGTACCCCGCTCTTGGCAAACTCCAGACTGACCACGCCTTCCGGAGCAGAAGCGATCATAGATACTCGTACGGTCTCCCACGAGTCTGGCAATGTACATAGCAACCAAAGTCCTTGAACCTCGTCGTCGAACTTGACTCCCATCGAGGATAGCTGGTCCACCACGCCCTGGAACTCACTCAAGTGATCCGTAATGGATGCACCATCTTTGTACCGCAGACCCATCATCGTCCGGATCAGGAACAATTTGTTTACCCCGATCTTTTTCGCGTACAAAGATTCTAGCTTCTCCCACAATATCTTTGCATGCTCAATATTGGCAACGTGGTTGTACACGTTCTCGTCAACGAACTGCCGCATGTACCCACACACCTGTATATGCTCGAAGTTCCAGTCCTCATCGGATTTGTCACTGGGCTTCTCGGATGCAAATACTGGAAGATGCAGCTTCTTGACGAACAGCAAATCCTTCATCTTGCTCCGCCAATAATGGTAGTTGGTACCGTTCAGGTTCACCATGCGCACCGGCTTCGCGTCCATCTCTGCTTCCTGGTTTGATTATCAACTCCTGACACTTCTTTGAACCCAAAGCTCTGATATCACTCTGTTGGGAACGAAGCGCGAAAACCGTTTCCCCAAACCAGAAAGTCCTGCGAGAGAACCGAGCAAAAGCACACAAACCAAAAATGCCAAACACAATCGCAGACACAAAGATTTTTGACGTGGAAAACCCTTGCGGAAAAAACTACGGGACGATCGGAGTCCAACCCTGAAGAACCTCCACTAATGGAATAAAGAGAATACACCCTCTACAAGCTCCTCCCGATCCAACACGGATCACCATAACTCACTTGTAAGAAAAAAAAATTTGATTGCAGACTCCGAAGAACAAGAGATGTCGAAAAATTATTCGAAGCAATCTCTCATTCACAATAGTCCTTAATCCTCTCTCTCTCTCTCTCAAAGATTGTAAAGCACTCTTTGTTTTTGAGATGATTTTACAACTAGCATGCATCACCCTTTTATAAGCCCTTGGTAACCCATACATGGAAGGCCATTATATATGGAAACTTCCAATATAAATCAATCATATATTTAATGGAAATCTAATCATAATTAGCTTACCATAATTGGAAACCCAATAATATGGAAAGCTACTATATGAAGGGTCCAATCATAAATATATAATCAAAGTAAATATGGAAATCCAATCATATATTTCCTTACCATATATGTACCAAAATAAAATCCATGCACTCATCAAGCTTCTCCGACACACGGATGGCGCTCGTCGCTCTCCGGGGTATTCTCCACATAGGTGGGAACCCCACCCACTCCAACAATAATATGGGCATTAAAAAAACTCCTACAAATAATAGCAATCTAAGAAGGATTTTGTAAAAATGCCACCTGTTAGAAATTAAAGCATGTTGATTCATGAGATGAACACCAAAAATAAATTGCGGAAGCGTACCTGAATCCATTGTCTTTGCTTGACGGATCTTGAAGCAGACGTTTCTCTTTGTGAGATTTGATCTTCCAACTTGCTACGACCCTTAATGACAAAGAAGAATCCGAATCCTTTGTCCCTCTCTTTCTGTTGATGGGGATGCAGAAGAGAAAAAAAGAAAACCTCTCTTTTGGTGGCCGTATAAGTTGGGGACCATAACCCTAATGAATACACATATATATAGATATATGTGTTGTGATATTTCTAATTTGGCCCCTCATCAAATTAGAATTATCTCCGGTATCTACACATTAATTCCATGACAATTATACCCTTAAGCTAATTTTTAAATAGACCACTTTAATTTGGCTTAATTATTAATATAGCCCAAACACAATTAATTTTACATATGTGGCCCCTTAATTATTGAATAATTCCAACAATCTCCCACTGGACCACATATGTAACCTTATAATTGTGTTAACCTTAGTGAGCTCATAAATTACTATCTTAATTCTTAGGGTATATCCGGACAATCTCGTCCATTAACCATATCAACATAGGATCAAAGCGGCCTTCGTCACATATAGCGTAACTAAACCATCAATGGTCACATATACCAATATAGCTAAACGACATAGATCAATCATGGATACGTAGCATAGAAATTACACGTAATGTGATCAATACATGTCTATTTCCAACTGGTCCTCCTTAACTTTAATGAGATCAATATAATGAAAACAGAATAAACTGAATTTCCATATATCTGATCAGATAAATATCCAAAATACTTTAATACATAAATGTATCCAAAACCAAATAGCACTCAAATACATAAAATACAAACTCCCACTATATTGCCATATTCTTAATTAACACCCATATGAGCAGTATGCTCATGAAAGACCCTGGGTGATAATGCTTTTGTGAGCGGATCCGCTAACATGGAGTTTGTCCTAATGTGCTATATGGATACTTTTACCATTCAGAATTCTTTCCTTCACAACTAAAAATTTTATGTCAACATCCTTTGACTTATACAAGTTCTTGTTGTTATTAGAATACAGTACTGCTGATTTATTGTCACACCATAATTTATTTGGTCTTTCAATACCGTACTGTTGGCGCAGCCTTGTGACAAAATTTCGTAACCATATTCCCTGAATAAATGTCCCACAGCATGTTATAAACCTTGCTGCCATGGTGGAAGAAATTATGTGTGCATGTTTGACACTCATCCAAAATATATCTTCATTAGTCAGTATAACCTGATGTGGATCTCCTGCTGTGTTAGCATCCAACAAAATCAGAGTCGAAATACCTTATGATCTCCAGAATTATCCGATCTCCTACAAAGAGCATATAATTTCTTGTTCTCTATTAATTACTTAAGTAGTTTGGCTGCTACCCAATGATCCATCCATATTTGCTTAAATATCTGCCTAACATCCTAATATGTACGCAATATCCTGACGCGTACATACTTGAGCATATATTAGACTCCCTACAACTGATCATGAAGGAAAAATCTATTGTATTTTCTTAATTTTAAGGCTAACCTTAGGGCACTTGTTTGAGACCGAATTTGTCTCCTTTAACGTGAGGTGTCACCTGGTTTGCATCGAATACTTTAATCAATATACAAAACCAGAAAATTAATCCTACTCCCACTGAACTTGTGATACACACAATCTTCAACAGTGTTCATCTCAAAACCAAACGAGATAATCACTTGAAGTACCTTTGACGAGAAGCTTGCTTGAGTTCATAAATAGATTTTGTCAATTTGCAAACCATATTCTTTGGGTCTTTCGACACAAAGTTTTCTGGTTGCACCATATAAACTATTTCATCAATGTTACCATTGAGAAATGTCGTTTTGACATCCATTTAATGTAATTTAAGATCAAAATGTGCAACATGTGCTATGATTGTTTTAAAGGAGTTTTTCAAAGATATTGAAGAGAAAAACTCTTTAAAATCAATCCCAAAATTTTGAGTAAAGTCACTAGCTATAAGACGTACTTTATACCTCTCCACATGACCCTTCGAATCATTCTTGGTTCTAAATGTCCATTTGCAACCAATGGACTTCATACCTTTTGGTAATGGGACAAGTTCTTAAACTTTATTGTCTTGCATGGACTTATACTCCTTATTTTTTTATATCAATCCACTTTGAGAACTGGAACTTGCCATGGCCTGACGGAAGATGATTATAGATCATCTTCCAGTATCCACGGTCTTCCTCACGTTCCTAAAGAAATATGACAATATAATCAGAAATTATATTTCTTCTTTCTCTTGTGGACCATCTTAACATTACCGGTTCTTGAGGTTGTTGAGTTTGTTCCTTAGGAATAATTACCTTATCTTGAATGGGGGTGCCGCTACATTATCTTGTCAAGGTATCTCAACAACGACTTGTAGAGCTAATTCGATATTGTCTTATTGAGGCTCTGAATTCACTTATTGATTAATGACAGGTACAAAATCCTGCACATCGTCAAAAGTGATAGTAGGAATCACAATCTATTCCTCCTCAAACATAATGTCTTTGACTTTATTTCTCCCCCAAACTCAACATTCTCAAAAAATATTACACTTCTCGTCTCAAAACAAAATCATTTATGTGGGACCGTATAATTATTAACCCATCGATCTGTCAGCATAGCCAATAAAGTAGCTGTTTACAATTTAACTTTGGTCTGTATTTCCTTTACAGATTAATATAGACATTAAAGTCTATAAAGTCAATAAATCCAAATCTCATCAGACACAAGTCGTTCAACTCTATTTCTAGAGATGTGACCTAATCGCTTATGTCATAATGAGGCTAAAAACATTTATTGTTAATTTTGCGTTTAGTACCACATGACTCCACTTGCAAGATTTCATTGTAAGATGCAATAGTTTCAACTGAATATAGGCGATCATAGACCTTAAAGGAACCGTTACCAATAATATTTGAATTTAAAGATAGACTAAACTTATTATTTCCAAATGAACAATGATAACCAGATTTGTCCATTAAGGAAACTGAAACTGAATTTCATCTAAAAGACGGTACAATAAAAGTGTCTATCAAATCCAAATAATAATCGGTTCCTAAATATAACCTAAAATGTCCTATTGCATCCACTTCTACCGATTTTTTTTTAATTTTTGTCACCCGCATAGATGTATCTTTCACCATCAATTGGCTTTCGGTAGCTCAGACAACCTTGTCTATAAACACTAATGTGGATAGTAGCACCAGAATCTAACCACCATGTGTTTCTAGGTACTAAATCTAAATTAACATCAGAACAGACCAAATTTAGAAATGTACTTTTTTTATACGCCATGCGTGGTACTTTGTACATTTCTTCCTTATGTGTCCTGCCTTATCACAAAAGGACAACCCTTAGTTTTATATTATTGTTTCTTTTGAGCTGGACCCTTAGCAGCTACTGTATTCAAATTTTCTTTTGCCCTTAAAGTTTATCCCATTAAACATGAAAATTAAAATTTTATTGGCAGATATTTTAACAACATTAACTGTAAAGAGAACAAAGCAACAAAAAACAAACATGTTCTAACAAATAACCAAAGCGTAAAATATAGTCAAACAAATTCAAATAATGGTGAACCCCATCTCAAGATACCTAGTACATCATTAATATCAAGTCTTTGGACAGTGATATTAACTGCAAGTAGTATTCTTGGTGTAATGATCAAACGTAGACAATAAGTCATGTCAAATAATAAGCCTATCTTTGGATCGGGTTATTATTCACATGTAAACCGTATAATTGTCACACATTTATCACCACAAGTATGTGTAAAATTCGGCCAAGTATTAACCTTCCTTTGGGCCGGCTAATACTCGCATGAATTTACACACACAAACATCCAACATCCCTCATAGACTATCTACGCAAGAGAGGTCACTTTGACGACATCTTGTTTCAATGGGTCTATTTAGAATATTAGACAACTATTGCTAGTCACAAAAGGCACCAAAAATTTAAATGTTGACTAAATTTTACAAAGCTGAATCATGTCCAAAACCTTATGTACATGCATATTTATAAGGTTATTACTCAAATAAAGTAATCAAAAGCATAAGCATGAATTTTAATTTGACAAAATTGGATATTATCAACATAACAAAATTCATAAAATAAACTACTTAGGATATGCATCCAAGAAAAAGTCATAGACATTAACTGAAAATGTTAACTCCAAAATATATATTCAAACTGAACATATTTGGTCTAAACTGAGCATTATCAGCACCTCTTTGCTCTTTAAGTATCCAAATATCTAAAGAAAATCTTTTAAAAGAAGAACAAGCAAACTTTAGAGCAATTTGGAGACTAATTATTTAATAACTGAGATCCATCAATCAAAAGATTACTTGTATAATGAAGACTAAAAGTAATTCCAAAACAAGTAATTGACGGTCAACGTGTGTTACATTAAGCATAATTATTCAAATTACCGCATAATCTGTAATACTTAATTCATAATTTTCGAAGAACTAAAGAATGGTCCCAAGATATCACTTTCATATCCAAACTCACAAGCAAAAATTCCTACCTTAAAAGATTCAGAAGTATTCCTCACCACAACAAAAAGACCTATTAATGACGCTTGATAAGTGGATTTCATGACGGCTGATAAATAAGCGTCATCAAAGTTCGAAATACCTTTTTTCTATGATGGTTTAGGCTAATTCTGGACTTTTTATAACGTTTATAAAACAAAGCGTTATTAATAATTTAGAGCGGTGGCAAACTTGTAATATTTTTTAAGTTTATATGTTGGCAAAATCTTTGCTATAGCCCGCCTCTCCCCCAAAATATTCTGGTCTTCTCCTTCTCCTCCTTTCTTCTCCCTCCTCTCCCCCAACTCCAAAACCCTAACCCTAGATCCAAAATCTTCGAGGAGGGCCTCACGCTCCTCGTCGCCCTCCAGGACAAGCTCGAGGCCGTCACGCACGCGATCGACAAGAACGCGAAGGAGGAGCGTTAGGGTTCTGCTCGTCGTCGATGTCGTGGGTCCGCAACCTCCGCCGCTTCATCGGTTCCGGCGCCGGCCTCGGATCCGAAGCCCTCATGGGTCAGTTCCTCTTTCTTACACCCTCATCTCCTCTTCTTCTCCTTCCTTTCCCCCAACTCCAAAACCCTAACCCTAATTTTTGTACTTTTATATATTTGAGGTTCATCCTTTTTCTGAAATTACTGCGTCCATCCTGCACATATTCTAAAGAGGAAAAAAAAGGGAAATTGATAAATTATAAGCATTTCATTTCACGTTCATTCTACTGAGAAACCAATTGACTTTGCCCCTCTAATCTGACTCAATTCTGTAGGCTCTTGGACTACAATCCGTGCTATGTCTATGGGGGATCCACACAGGAAAAAAAAGGTCCACTGTCCCGTGAAAATTTTCACTTTGTATGCAAAAAAAAACTTTTAAAATTGCTCTTTGTCAGCAATTCATGAGTATATCGGAAAGAATTGCTTGTTTGTCATTGAATGGGAAGCTCGGAGATGGACTCTATGCTTCACCGGTCGTTGTGAGCTCTGGAATGTGCATGTACTATTGAGATTTCGATCGGTTCGGTCGACATGCTCACATGGAAATTAATTGAGGATGTTTGCTAAGCCCAACTAATTTGATATGTAATCTTATAAAAATGATGATGTTCGATATGGGTCCTCTATTGTGCAACAAAAAAGAAGGGAAGCCAACCACAGCAAGCCAGGAAAAGAGGAGCACTCTATAAATATTACTTTGGCATTCATTCATTCATTGGTGCCTCAAAATTTTATGACAAACCCATATATAATAGCACAATTAGCTAAGTCGATCAATCGGTGAGAACGCAACAGCAGGAAGTTTATCCGTTCCCTTCGACGCAGTGGGCGCCGAGCGGCTGGTTCTGGTAGTGCTCGTTGCACACCCTCTGGTCGCACGGGGACGTCTGTGCTTTGCATATCTTCGTCGGTATCTTCGCGGGCGGGTCGTTGATTCCTGTAACGCAGCAGCACTCGACCGCGGGCTCGTGTTCGCACTGCCCGTAGAGCGGCTGCGCCTTGCAGTAGTTGTTGCAGGCGTTCAGATCGCACGGGGACATCGTACTGTTGCATGCATCCACTGCGGTTAGGTATCCGTCCTCTCGGGAATAAAGCAGAGAGGTACGAGGTGACGGTTAGGTATCCGTCCGGGGTGGGGGTGACCGTGACGCCGCAGGTGTTCGACATCAACCCGAATGCGTCGAGGGGGCTGAGGATCGATCTGAAGGCGAAGGAGGTGACGAATACGTACTTGTTTGGGGAGCTGGTGCTGAGCGGCGATAAGAAGCACGTCGCCAGGATTTCGATGGCCATCTTGGTGACTAGTACTCTGAAACAGGTGCCAACTGGCGTCATGTATACAAGGTGATATTTTCAACTGATGACAGCCAAACTCATGTTTACAAACTTCATTCTTGTTCTATAATCTCAAGTTCTTCTTCAATCACAGGCATTGACTGTTATTGAGTACTTGATAGCAAATGGATCCGAACGTGCAGTTGATGATATTATCGAACACACTTTCAAAATTTCAATATAGCTTCTCCATCTTTAATAGAAAAATCTGATGAACGTTATTTTTTTGTTAAGTACTTTGTATTTACTTGCTTTATGTTTATCAAGTCCCTTTCAGGCTTCGTATATGTTGAGCCTAATGGGAAGGATTCTGGAATAAATGTAAGAAAGAAGGTTGAATCGATTGTAGCACTTCTAAATGACAAGGAAAAAATACAGCAGTCAGGAATAAAGCGGCTGCTAACCGTGATAAGTGAGTTCGTCATAACTTATTTTTTTTCATGTTACATTATCTATAGTAGAATGGATAATCTAACCATGTAAATGCTACTGCATCTAGGTATATTGGACTGTCCTCAAGTGGGATAACATACAAGTATTTGTGCATGAGTATAGAATCAAAGCAAAAACTCTTAGTTGACTATGACTTCTTTTGAGCTGAATTTTGTATCCTTTTGAGTGCAGCTCAAGTATTTGTGCATGGGGAACTTGGAGTCCTGATAGAAAGGAAGGAATCATTACTGGAGCTCATACACCATAGACCAAGGGTTCATGAGGTAAGCATTAAAATTAAGAGTTTTTTCTTCTAATTCTCTCATTTTGGACATGGATATATTTGCATTACGAAGTAAAAGAAGAAATTGTATATTATATTATAATTGGGTGAAGACTGGGACTTTTACGTGGTATCAATAGATAAAGCTTTTTCTGATATGATACAAGTGTTAGCAAGCATTTTGGCTTCTTCCAGATTGGTAAATAGTTTCTGTCATAGTATCAAATAGTTTCTTGAATATGAATCATTTCACTCTTTGGCAATGAGTACATTGAAGAAGATGGCTCTACCGGTAAGTATTTTACTTCTCTCTAAGTATGTGTAGCTTGACTTCTGGAACAGTTAGTAAGTTTTCTCCTAAGCTAACATCTTTTCTGGAAAGAATTTAGCTGTAGTGATTATTAATTCTTTTGTGGTCAAGTATCCAATAAATTTGATTGTTCAAACTTAAGAAAAAAAATTAGTAGTTCTAATTCTACCTTTAGTTAAACTAAAATTTAAGAAGATGAGGTTTAAAGCATGAACCATTGATATATCGTTTTTAATGCCTTAGTCATTGAAGTTTTTGAAGATTAGCTCATAGAGCTCTCTATTTTCAAAATTGTAAGTTGGTGTTATCTTAATGTGTTGATAATACTTGTTATAGATGCATGGTGGAATTGTAGCTAACTAGTATTAATTTTCTTTCTCAGGTGCACATGAAGATGCAAATATTATTGCAATGGTGGGATTTGCTACACGTGATGTTGACAGTTTTGATGTGCTCAAGTTGAAGCCAAAGTAGTTACTTGTTTTGAGGATTCATTTAAGTAGTAGTTGTAAATATATGTATTTGGATACCCTATTTTGAGATAATGTAATGAAGATGGTGATATAACATTTCGATGTTTTCTTGTGAATATAGTTCAAAGTTGTTGTTTTAAAATTGAATTGAGAAGTTTTTGGAAAGTAATATATAATGTGCAGTATTGAGTGTTATAAATGTGATGAGTTCAGTAATATGAGTGTTATAAATGTGCTGCATTGAGCCTATACATATTATCTATTCATGACGTTTTAAAATTGGTCTGAATTGTGCACTATATATTAACTATTCATAACGCTTTAATAGAAACTATTCATGACGGTTATTTTATGACGCTTTTAAAAAACATTTATAACACCCGTTTTCATAACGGTTGCTGTGGAAAAAAAAAGCGTCATGGTTCGTCATTAATGACGCTTTTTAGCCGTCATTAAAAGGATTTTTTGTTGTAGTGAATAGTGGAAATTAAAAAAAAATTCAGAAGCATGCCACTAAGAGTTACTTTGATTGTAGGCTTGGAACTTCTCAACACTACATTTAGCAATCATAAACAAAAATGTTCCACAATTAAGAAATTTGTGGAACACATAGTACTAGCAGTTGAACAAATTTATGGTAACTAACAAGTCTATACAAGTGCATACTTCCAAAGCTACACATGTTCATTGATATCCAACCAACAGAATAGTTCTCGTACAGGATGCAAAAGGTTTCTGAACATATGAACTACTTAATTATGTACACATGAATCCTAACATAGTGACGAATCATGATCCTCTCAACAAAAAAGCCAACAATATTATTCAATAACTAGAACTCGTACGAAACAATATTCCATTGATCGGCACATGCAGTCGCCATATATATTGAAGAATTTCAAACAAAATTAATAGTAATAATTCAACCATATGCATAAGGATGGATCTAAACTGGAGGATCATAAAAAAAATTGACGGAATAATCAAAACCCTAAATTAAATTAAATCTAGTGATCTAGGGTTTCTGAATACCAATACCAACAAATTGATTCTGAAACTTCAACCTCATAAATCAAACATGGTGGCTCTGATACCACTTGTTAGAAATTAAAGCCTGTTGATTCATGAGATGAACACCAAAAATAAATTGCGGAAGCGTACCTGAATCCATTGTCTTTGCTTGACGGATCTTGAAGCAGACGTTTCTCTTTGTGAGATTTGATCTTCCAACTTGCTACGACCCTTAATGACAAAGAAGAATCCGAATCCTTTATCCCTCTCTTTCTGTTGATGGGGATGCAGAAGAGAAAAAAAGAAAACCTCTCTTTTGGTGGCCGTATAAGTTGGCGACCATAACTCTAATGAATACACATATATATATAGATATGTGTGTTGTGATATTTCTAATTTGGCCCCTCATCAAATTAGAATTATCTTCGGTATCTACACATTAATTCCATGACAATTATACCCTTAAGCCAATTTTTAAATAGACCACTTTAATTTGGCTTAATTATTTAGATAGTCCAAATATAACTAATTTTACATGTGTGGTCCGTTAATTATTGAATAATTCCAACACCCTCGACGCCACTTTCGATGACCTCGCCTATATCTATCGCTATCTGGTAGAAATCGAGTACGCTCGTATGTGAAGTCAAATTCATCTTTCGTCGTCCCAGTAGTTGTAGCTGACATAGAATTGTTGTTTTACTCGATCGACAATGACGAAGATAGAAATCCAAATCCAATCCAATCTAAGTTGATGTTGGTTCTGATTCAGCAATCCTAATAGGACACCGAACTGAGTCGTGCCCTTTTTTGACTTTTGAGGTCCACAAATGGAATCAGACTCGGTTGGCAATTTGGTTTTGATATCCTGGGAAAATGGTTGGTCCAAACTTCTAGTCTATATGGATGGGTTTGAAAAAGACTGGTTTTATAGATCATAATTTTTTTTTTTCTTTTTTATTGAAGGCATGCGTTTGGTCAAGCTTTCGTGATCTAGAAAAACAAACATTATCCACATTTTTTGTTTGTGTTTTTAGTACCAAGAATTTGTTGGGTGGGGTCTCAAAACTCAGAGCTCACAAAAGTCCTATTGGAAGACTTTGAAAATTTTGAGAATGATTGTTACAATAGCTTAATCTTGTATACAAAATTTGGGCTAAATTTGTCTTATTACAAATCTTGGTAGATTTTGTAAATTGAAAAAATTAAGCACCATTAATAAAATATGCAATTTGAAAATTTAAAATAATTGCTAAAAAAACGTTAATATGCAAACATTCGATGTATCTTGGTAGTCTTTATAAGATACTTCAGTCCCGAAAATCTCTCCGACTCTAAACCACTATTATGAAAATAGTTTACACTTGGGAGCTTTGATCTGAACACCTCACCAACTTCGTACACATAAGTTTTGATCCGAATAGCTTGTCGACTTCAACATAAGCTATGATCCAAAGGCTTGCAGATTTCAAACTCTTTCAAGAAAGATGGGTGATCTTCTTAACAATTGAAGATTTCAATTACAATACAAAATTTTAATCTATCACAAGTAATAGCAACTAAAAGCTCTTTGATGTGGAGTAAAAAACAAAATCTCCATTTATTATAACTCTAAAAAATGACTCAATAAGTTTGATTGTTATTGTGCAAAACAGTATACCGTTTGTACATCGTTCTACATAGTAACGAGTATAAAATAGTTATTGTGCAGTAAAAAAATACAGACAATAAAACTCAAACAATATGTTGTATAGCTGTACAAAAAATCAAGTTTCTTCTTTTGCACGTTGGTATATTTCCAACGGCTCTCCCTATTAATTTCCAACAGCTCATTCTCCCTTATTTTTTTTAACAGCTTTCAATATCAATGATTTCTCATTAAACATCATTCATTTCTTTGGGATATAGAGCAGCCTATATAGTGTGCTTTCTTTCTCCTTGAGGACACACACAAAAAAGGATTACTAGAAAACTCTCTCTCTCTCTCTCTCTCTGTGTGTCTTCCATTCCCATCCAACGCTCTTTAGTTTTTTATTTTTTCTTGCTCTGGGCAGAGCTAAGTACGGGTCAATCTTTCAGAGTTGTGTGCGACGACGGAATACCGGTAGAGCGGAGATTTTACCACTAGAAGCATTCGAAAAAGTCTGCAAACAGACCCGGATTAACTTTTAGGGCAGTGCTACGTGCGCGACTTCCCCGGAGGCCGGTAACTATTTAATTTTGGTTTATTTTGTTTAACATAATTTTTGAAGATTTATATTTAACAATCTAAGAGTTAAAAATGTGATTACTTTACATGTCTTGTTTAATATTTATAAATTTTAATGCATACAATTTTAAATACTAGAAAAAAAGGAAAAAAAATAAATGGCGTTATATTTTGTGTTTCTCTCCTCGAGATGTCTATGTAATGCTCTCATACTAACTTTAATATATATATATATATATATATATATATATATATATATATAAAATATGTTGGAGTGGGTGGGGTTCCCACCTATGTAGAGAATACCCCGGAGAGCGACGAGCGCCATCCGTGTGTCGGAGAAGCTTGGGGAGTGCATGGATTTTATTTTGGTACATATATGGTAAGAAAATATATGATTGGATTTCCATATTTACTTTGATTATATATTTATGATTGGACCCTTCATATAGTAGCTTTCCATATTATTGGGTTTCCAATTATGGTAAGCTAATTATGATTGGATTTCCATTAAATATATGATTGATTTATATTGGAAGTTTTCATATATATTGGCCTTCCATGTATGGGTTACCAAGGGCTTACAAAAGGGTGATGCATGCTAGTTGTAATCTCATCTCAAAACAAAGAGTGCTTTACAATCTTTGAGAGAGAGAGAGGATTAAGGACTATTGTGAAGGAGAGATTGCTTCGAATAATTTTTCGGCATCTCTTATTCTTCGGAGTCCTTAATCAAAAAATTTCTTCTTTCAAGTGAGTTGTGGTGATCCGTGTTGGACCGGGAGGAGCTTGTAGAGGGTATATTCTCTTTATTCCATTAGTGGAGGTTCTTCAGGGTTGGACTTCGATCGTCCCGTGGTTTTTCCCGCAAGGGTTTTCCACGTCAAAAATCTTTGTGTCTGCGATTGTGTTTGGCATTTTTGGTTTGTGTGCTTTTGCTCGGTTCTCTCGCAGAACTTTCTGGTTTGGGGGAACGGTTTTCCGCGCTTCGTTCCCAACAGAGTGGTATCAGAGCTTTGGGTTCAAAGAAGTATCAGGAGTTGACAGTCAAACCAGGAAGCAGAGATGGACACGAAGCCGGTGCGCATGGTGAACCTGAATGGTACCAACTACCATTATTGGCGGAGCAAGATGAAGGATTTGATGTTCGTCAAGAAGCTGCATCTTCCAGTATTTGCATCTGAGAAGCCCAGTGACAAATCCGATGAGGTCTGGAACTTCGAGCATATATAGGTGTGTGGGTACATACGGCAGTTCGTTGACGAGAATGTGTACAACTACGTTGCCAATATTGAGCATGCGAAGACGTTGTGGGAGAAGCTGGAATCTTTGTACACGAAAAAGACCGGGGTAAACAAATTGTTTCTAATCCGGACGATGATGGGTCTGCGGTACAAAGATGGTGCATCCATTACGGATCACTTGAGTGAGTTCCAGGGCATGGTGGACCAGCTATCCTCGATGGGAGTCAAGTTCGACGACGAGGTTCAAGGACTTTGGTTGCTATGTACATTGCCAGACTCGTGGGAGACCGTAAGAGTATCTATGATCGCTTCTGCTCCGGAAGGCGTGGTCAGTCTGGAGTTTGCCAAGAGTGGGGTACTGAATGAAGAGATGTGGAGACGTTCTCAGGGCACTTCATCCACATCCCATCACTCAGAGGCACTAGTTTTGGAGAGCCGCGGAAGGGGCAAAAGCAGGGGTCCAGGTGGTGGCAGAGACAAGAGCAGGGGAAAGTCCAAGGGTCGGTACGAGGACTCGGAGTGTTACCATTATGGCAAGAAGGGCCACATCAAACGGAACTGTTTCGCTTGGAAAATAGAGAAGAAGGGCGACAAGGGAAAGCAAGATGAGAATACTACAGCGGCGGCTTCGATACATGGAGGCGATGTGATCGTCGTAGGTGATAAGGTTATCATAAACCTCGCCTGCAATAACAATTCTTGGCTGGTGGACTCAGGGGCTTCAGCGTATGTATCTCACAACAGGGCACTATTTACCACTTACACGACAGACGACTGTGGAGTGTTGAAGATGGGCAATGGAGATGTGTCAAAGGCGGTTGCCGTTGGAGATGTGCATTTGAGGACGAAGACGGGTGCAGTTCTTGTTCTCAAAGATGTTCGTCATGTCCCTGATATCCGTTTCAACCTGGTGTCGGTTGAAAGGTTAGATGATGAGGGATTCTTCAGTCTCTTCAGAAATAGTCAGTGGAAGCTTTCCAGAGGTTCGATGGTGATTGCCAAAGGAAGCAAGAAGTCCGGTCTCTACTATATGGAGGGGAGCGCACAGGGGGCACAGGAGGTGAACGCAGTCAGTGATGCGTCTACCGAGTTATGGCACAGGCGGCTCGGCCATATCAGCGAGAAGGGGATGAGCTACTTGGTGAACAGGAAGGTAATTCCAGGGCTCAAGTCTGCAAAGTTGGAGAAGTACACGCACTGCTTAGCTGGAAAGCAAAATAGGGTGTCTTTCCAAAGTCACCCAAGTTCAAGGAAGCCGGCGTTGCTCGAGTTGATTCACTCGGATGTCTGCGGTCCTATGAAGGTAAAATCTATTGGTGGTGCTTCTTACTTTGTAACTTTTATTGATGACTGTTCCAGGAAGGTTTGGGTCTATGCCTTAAAGACCAAGGATCAGGTGCTGCCTACTTTCAAAGAGTTTTAGGCCTCTGTTGAACGAGAGATGGGCAAGAAGTTATTGTGTGTTTGGTCCGACAACGGCGGCGAATACATTGGTCCCTTTGATGCTTATTGCAGAGAGCAGGGGATACGACACCAGAAGACTCCACCCAAGACACCTCAGCTCTATGGTGTAGCGGAGCGCATGAACAGGACACTGATAGAGAGGGTACGGTATTTGCTGTCAGAAGCAAACTTACCGGGCAGTTATTGGGGTGAGGCTTTCTCATAGCTGTTTATGTTATTAATTTATCTCCTAGTGCTCCTTTGCAGGGTGATGTGCCTGACAAAGTATGGTACGACAAAGAGCCGTCATACAATCACCTGCGAGTATTTGGCTGTAAGGCCTTCGTGCATGTACCGAAGGACGAGAGGACCAAACTTGAGCTAAAGACGAGACGATGCGTCTTTGTCGGCTACGGTCGGGATGAGTTTGGCTATAGACTCTACGACCCGGTGGAAAGAAAGTTCTACAGAAGCAGGGACGTGGTATTCGTCGAGGATCAGACCATGACCAACACTCAGGATTCCGAGACGCCTTCTGAGGCTGAGGAATTGCCTGAGTTAGAGTCATTTCGCTTCGAGCAGTTTCCAGAGGACATCGCAGAGGATCCAATTATGGGGGAGCCAGTACATGGAGTTGCTCCTAACCTTGATCATCAACCTGCTGATAGTGGTCAGGGTGTCCCTCAGGAGGATGAGCATGTCGGGGAGGCGGTTCCTGAAGAGGAGGAGGCTGTTGGTATACAGCCAGCACCAGTGGCTCCTGAGAAGGAGCGACGGAGAGCGTCGACCATCTACGAGATACTCACCGGGTGAGTATGTGCTATTGACTGACGGGGGAGAGCCCGAAAGTTTTGCAGGCTATGGAAGACGAACACAGGCAGGATGGATGGAGGCTATGCATGATAAGATGAGTTCCTTACATGCCAATTCTACTTATGAGTTGATGCGGTTTCCAAAGGACAAAAGGCTTTAAAGAATTGATGGGTTTAGAGTGAAGCAGACGGATGATGCTACGTCCTCGATACAAAGCGAGGCTGGTAGTTAAAGGCTACGGTCAGCGAAAAGGCATGGATTATGATGAGATCTTTTCGCCAGTCGTCAAACAGTCGTCTATTCGGGTGGTGCTAGCATTGGCAGCTAGTTTCGACTTGGAGGTCGAGCAGATGGACGTGAAGACGACATTCCTCCACGTGATCTTGAAGAGGAGTTATACATGGAGCAGCCAGAGGGATTCGTGAGAAGGCAAGTCATATTTGGTCTGTCGGTTGAGGAAGAGCTTGTATGGTCTGAAGCAGGCTCCGAGGCAGTGGTACAGGAAGTTCGAGTCGTTTATGGGGGAGCATGGCTATGCATGCGACGTCGGACCATTGCGTATTGTGAGCTATTTGCCGAGGATGATTTCATCATTTTATTGCTCTATGTAGATAATGCTGTTAGTGGGTCAGAATGCCACTAGGATAGTGGAGTTGAAGCGCCAACTGGGCGCGACCTTCTCTATGAAGGATTTGGGCACAACAAAGACTATTCTTGGGATGGAGATCAGCCGAGAGAGAGAGAGAGAGTCCAAGCTGCTACATTTGTCCTAAAAGAAGTACTTTCACCGGGTACTTAGCGTTTCGGTATGGACGAGTCGAAGAAAGTGAGTTGCCCCTTGCGGCTCACTTTAAGTTCACTGAGGAGCAGTGTCCATCTACCGAGGACGAAAAGGAAGATATGGAGCGGGTTCCATATGCTTCAACTGTAGGGAAGTCTTATGTATGCTATGGTGTGTACGAGGCCAGACATCGCTCATGCAGTTGGCACAGTTAGCAGGACCTTTCAAATCCTGGAAGGGTACATTGGAGTGCGGTCAAGTGGATTCTACGATACTTCAGGGCACTGCCGATTGAGACTTTCTTTTGGTGGTGACGAGCCGAAGCTGGTTGGGTATACTGACGCTGATATGGCTGGAGATGTAGACACGAGGCGATCGACTCGGACTATGTGATGATGTTTGCTGGAGGAGCGGTATCGTGGCAGTCACGATTGCAGAAGTGTGTTGCCTTGTCGACGACAGAGGCAGAGTACATTACGGCGATGGAGGCTTGCAAGGAGTTGCTGTGGATGAAGAAGCTGCTACAGGAAAGGGCTGAAGCAAGAGCAGTATACTTTGCTTTGCGACAGTCAGAGTGCTATTCACCTTGTGAAGAACCAGGCATTTTAGTCGTCCAAGCACATCGAGACTCGGTATCATTGGATACGGAATGTGGTTGAAAAGAAGGATGTAGCACTTGAGAAGGTTCATACTGATGAAATAGAGCGAACATGCTCACGAAGGTTCTTCCGAGGGGGAAGTTTGAGTACTGCAGGCAGATCGTTGGAATGACGACCTCCTCCACATACTTGGAAGGGGAAGATTTGTTGGAGTGGGTGGGGTTCCCACCTATGTGGAGAATACCCCGGAGAGCGTCAAGCGCCATCCGTGTGTCGGAGAAGCTTGGGAGTGCATGATTTTATTTTGGTACATATATGGTAATGAAATATATGATTGGATTTCCATATTTACTTTGATTATATATTTATGATTGGACCCTTCATACAGTAGCTTTCCATATTATTGGGTTTCCAATTATGGTAAGCTAATTATGATTGGATTTCCATTAATATATGATTGATTTATATTGGAAGTTTCCATATATATTGGCCTTCCATGTATGGGTTACCAAGGGCTTATAAAAGGGTGATGCATACTAGTTGTAATCTCATCTCAAAACAAAGAGTGCTTTACAATCTTTGAGAGAGAGAGAGAGAGGATTAAGGACTATTGTGAAGGAGAGATTGCTTCGAATAATTTTTCGGCATCTCTTGTTCTTCGGAGTCCGCAATCAAAAAATTTCTTCTTTCAAGTGAGTTGTGGTGATCCGTGTTGGATCGGGAGGAGCTTGTAGTGGGTGTATTCTCTTTATTCCATTAGTGGAGGTTCTTCAGGGTTGGACTCCGATCGTCCCGTGGTTTTTCCCGCAAGGGTTCCACGTCAAAAATCTTGTGTCTGCGATTATGTTTGGCGTTTTTGGTTTGTGTGCTTTTGCTTGGTTCTCTCGCAGAACTTTGGTTGGGGGAACAGTTTCGCGCTTCGTTCCCAACAATATATATATATATATATATATATAATATATATTATATTATATATATAATATATATAATATATATATATA
>JANAVB010006193.1:0-47677 GCA_029216955.1 Iris pallida | reverse complement strand
CCCTTCCCATGCCGCTGCCCTCGCCGCCTGAGCCTTCTTCTCCGTCCCGTCTCTTCTTCTAGCTCGCCTCTCGCCATTCCCCCTTCCCCGAACTTCGATTACTCCACCCATTCCCACTTTCCTCTGTTAACTCTTCCACCTCCTTCTGTTCTTCTTATTCTATTTTTCCTTGGTTTGTATTTTGGGACACATAGTCCTTTATTTTGTTTTGTTGTTGTCAATTTCACTTTTGAGTTAAGAGAACATGTGTCTCGAATCTCGATTGTGGGTTTGGGTTAACACGTTTCTTTCTTCTTTTTATCATAGTTTTATTATAATATTAAATATTAAGTAGGATTATACATATGACCTCAACTGCTCTGTTGTTTGCTGTGTTCCCTATTATTATTATTTTTGGTTATTTGCTTGTTTTTTATTATTATTATTATTATTATTATTATCATCATTGTTACTTTTCTGTCTTTGTAAGTATATATATCATCGTTATTATTTTTAGTATTATCTCATTAGTAATATTATTGTTTTTGTAATTATTGTTATATTATTACGAAGGTGTGTATTAGGATAGTTTATGATTTAAATAATGTATTTACCAAATAAAATATATAGGTTAAATATTTTCCAAATTTTATAGAATATAAATTTTGGCTCTTCCATGTTTTTCTGGTCTAGAAGTCCTGAAATTTTTGGAAATTTCTAGTATGATTCTAAAATATTTTCCTAATGGAATATTTCTCATCAAATATCGTATTTGACAAACTTAGAATTTCTAGCCTAAAAATATTTTGGACTAATAAAAATGTAGTTTCCAAATTGTGATATATAAATTATTTTAAATAGTTATAAACATTTCTCAATTTTTGAATAGTCAGTAAAGTATAGATATTTATCAAGATGTTACTTTACAAAAAATGTTTCTTAGCCTTAAATAAATTTTCTAATAGTATTGTTCGCTTAAAATATTTTGAATATAAGACATAGGTTTCAGCGTAGTAAGTATGTTGACAAAACTTACAGTTTGCCTTAAAACGACTTTTGATTTCCGAATATTATTTGAAAGCATATTTTGACTAAAAATTATATTTCAAGGATTATAAATAGCTTTCTTAAGCCATATATAAATTTTTTATCTAAATTTCCTTCGACTATCCTTCCGTCCATGACTAAATCCCATTATTCATTTCTCTTGCCAATTCATACTACCTTATGTCACCTAACTAATTTGACCGTTCTGGACCCAATGGAACTGTCCGTGCCACCACCCGAGGTCACCTTGTATAGTTGTTGCACCGAAGTCGCAGTTCGTGCCACCTTGATCATTGTAGTACACCAGGCGTCTACCAGGCAAGACACCTTGCCATTTGCTGTTTATTATTTTAGCTCATATTTTATGCATTATTTATTATTTCTTTATGTAAAATAAACTGTGATACATGGCATAACTTGTTAGAACTTACTGTTCAGTTATATTTTCTGCTATGTATTATTTTCTTACATATTAAACTAGATTTAAGGGACCACCTTTGGTTGCACTCATAGGCCTTGACACATTTATACCATTTCTTGTGAGTCACATATAGGACTCGGACATGCGTGATTGGCTGGCCACCAGTACGTATAAGCAGCCTGTGTTAGAAAATAACTGCTAATAGAATTGCATACTAGAAGACTTAGCAGTTATGAGTTGGCATTGGACGGGAAAAAAAACATGATTGGAAGTTGACTACCACCCTATCTATCGTAGACTCGCTCGCTACTAAGGAACGATAGGTAGACTATATGCTATAGACTCACTCGATACTGAGGAATAGTATATGGTGTTGTGACTTGCTACTGAGGTACTGTATTGGTATTATCTTGACTTGACCGGTAGTCATGCGACCATGAACTGTTCTTAAAACTGCATTCACTTAGATTTGGTTAGGCGCCCTTACCGTTAGGTATGAATACTCTTGGTTTGGGTACTTTATCTGACCGTGGCTTGGAACAATAACTTGTCGCGGATTAGTTCGTCACATCTTGTCCTTGTTTGGTTGTAGGTGTGGCTTACTACTCCGATGAAAAGGTATTGAACCTTGTTGGGGTCCGGATACCATATTGGATTCATAGCATGGAAAGATACGTCATCGTGAATTAGTTTACCATCTCTTGTCCTGTTTGGTTGGAGGGATGGTAAGCTAGTTCAATTGGTGCGTATTGGACCATGTTATAATTCAATTGATTATTTATTTGAGCAATATTTATTCAGTTATATGGCATCATATTATGTGTTTTGTTACGTCCCTCTAGGGACCTGGTTATCTCGCCAGGTGTGTGCTATTGTCTTTCGCAGGTATTCTAACTCTAGCTATGACCATCTCCATTTCTTCGAGGATGATTGCACTTGGATCGTCTTTGCTTCGCTCGCCAAAACATTTTTATATCATGTATTTTTTTTTCATTGTTGGTAGTGGATTTGTCTCCGCCCAACTACATGTACCAATGACAATTCATAGATTATATGATATCTTATTCTTATATTTGTGTGGATGAGATTAGTCATGGTTCTACTGTTTTACATCTTACGTATATTATTATACGGCTGGCAAGTCTACGTTCCTAGTCCTACGTATTTTGGGACTGGAGCGTTACAAAAACCAAGCCAAGCCAAGCCAAGCCAAACCAAACCAAGTCAAATTGAACCAAACCGAACAAATAAACCAAGTCAAGATTAAACCAAGACAAGGCTAAGCAAAACAAGTCTAACTACGGTCCACCTGATAAATGCCAGAAATCTCGTATATACATACAAAAATACGTATTACGGGAAACGGAGAGTGACAACTCTACCCACCTTAAAAGAATTCCGTCATCGGAATTTAATCAAGAGGTTAGAGATGTCGGGGCAAGCTATATTAATCATAAGCAAGCTACGACTTAGCAGTTAATCAAGCAATCATTCATGCAAGCAAGAAATTAAAAGCATAAGGCATAAGGAAGACATTATACCTTATGAGTCAAACAGGTGTAATATCGCGAGCGGATATCATTTTCACGCTCCTATGTTGACTCACCCAAAGAGTGGTGACCCCAAGCAACACGGACTAAACTAATAGTCTTGTTCTTGAGTATCTTCCTTCGGTCCAATATGGATACATGCATTTCCTCATAGGAACGGTTGGTACCAACAACCAATTTCGAATGATCAAGGACATGACTCGGATCTGGGATATACCATCTCAATTGGGCTAGATGGAATACGTCATGTACCTCACATAACGACGACGGAAGAACGAGACGATATGACACATCACCTACCCGCTCAAGGATATCGAACGGCCCTATGTACCTAGGACTAAGCTTTTCCCGCACGCCGAATCGAATGACGCCACGGGTAGGCGAGATCCTAAGGAACACGTGGTCGCCAACTGAAAACTCAAGGTGACGCCGGTGAGAATCGACCCAATGGCGTTGGAGATCTTAGGCAACTCGAAGATGATCTCTGACTTGTCTGACCACCTAGATTGTCTGCGTAATCATCTCTGGACCAAGCATCTGTCTCTCGTCGACATCATCCCAAGCTAAAGATGATCTGTACTTCCTGCCATACAGTGCTTCAAAGGGTGCCATTTGAATACTGGCCTGGAAACTGTTATTATAGGAGAACTCCACGAGATTCAGGTGATCTTCCCACGAACCACCGAAGTCGAGTGTACATGACCGCAATATATCTTCAAGAGTCTGGATCGTGCATTCTGACTAACCATCTGTCTGCCGATGATAAGATGAACTGAACTTGAGACGAGTCCCCAAACTCTCTTGAAGACTCCGCCAAAAGTGCGATGTGAATCTTGAATCTTTGTCTAATATGATACTAACTGGCACTCCATACAATCTGACAATCAGCCTGAGGTATATCTCTGCTAGCTGATCCGTCGACTGACCAATTCTAAAGGGGAGAAAATGAGCTACCTTCGTGAGACGATCAACTATAACCCAGATAGCATCTCTTCCAGCTGGGGATTTAGGTAACCCAGTTACAAAATCCATGGTAATATGATCCTATTTCCATTCTGGGATCGGTAAAGGTTAGGAAGTCTAGCTGGTCTCCGATGTTCAGCCTTAACTTGTTGACAAACTAACAACGAGAGATAAACCAGGCTATCTTCCTCTTCATGCCATTCCACCAAAAATGCTGACGGATGTCTCTGTACATCTTCGTACCGCCGGGATGAATTGAATACTGCGAACTGTGAGCCTCTACCATGATCTCTTGCCTGATATCACCACTAGATACACAAAGATGCCTTCCATGTCGAAGTGTACCGTCCTCATGAATACATAACTCTGCTCTTCGTCCTTCTACATATTCTGCCCTAAGCCGCTGAAGCTTAGAATCTGCTGACTGAGCTAACTTAATCCTCTCAACTATACTGGACTGAACTTTCATACTGGCCATCAATGCCATTAGTAAGAAGAACAACTTTAATACCCATCTTCTGAAGATCGGCTAATAATTCTGGTTGTGCTGTTAGGAAATAAACTCCAGCTCTTTTGCTCAATGCATCTGCTACTGCGTTGGCCTTTCCCGGATGATACTGTAGGTTGATGTTGTAGTCCACGAGTAGCTCTAGCCATCTCCTCTGACGCATATTAAGATCCTTCTGGGTAACACATATTTAAGACTCTTGTGGTCGGTAAATCTCTACCCGGTCTCCATATAAATAATGCCTCCATAACTTAAGTGCAAAAACTACTGCTGCTAACTCCAAATCATGGGTAGGATAATTCCTCTCATGGTTACGAAGCTGACGTGATGCATAAGCGACTACCTTACCATGCTGCATCAAGACGCATCCCAATCCTCTGCAGGAAGCGTCACAATAAACTGAAAATCCTCCAGTCCCATCTGGAAGCATGAGAATGGGTATCGTCATCAATCCTTGCTTCAACTTCTCAAATGAACTCTGACACTCTACTGTCCAAGCAAACTCCACATCCTTACGGGTCAACTGCGTCAATGGTGCTGAAATCTGAGCGAAGTCTGTTACAAACCGCCGGCAATAGCCAGCCAATCCTATGAAACTCCGAACTTCTGCGACGGTACTGAAAACTGGCCATGTCTCTATAGCCACTATCTTCTGGGGGTCCACTTCTATTCCACCTCTGATGATGATGTGACCTAAGTACGAGATACGATCCAGCCAAAACTCGTACTTACTGAACTTCGCATACAACTGGTGCTCTCTGAGAATCTAAAGAACTACACGAAGATGCTGCTCATGCTCTGCCTCATTCTTGCTATAGACTAAGTCGTCTATAAACACTATCACAAACTGGTCCAAATAGGACACGAAGATACGATTCATGAGGTCTATGAATACGGCTGGCGAAATGGTTGCTCCAAATGGTACAACAAGGAACAACCAATGCCAATATCTAGATCTGAATGCTGTCTTCGGGACGTCTTGCTCTCTGACTCTGATCTGACGGTATCCTGACCGCAAGTCAATCTTCGAGAATACTACCACTCCTCTGAGTTGATCAAATAAATCATCTATCCTTGGTAGATGACATCTGTTCTTAACTGTTACAGAGTTCAAGGTACGATAATCAACACATAATCTTGACGTACCATCCTTCTTTTTCACAAGAAGTATCGGGGCTCCCAAGGTTCGACTTCGCCTCTGGAAAATGAAAACTCTGGTTCGCCTGGAATACCAAAAATAATCCTGCCAATATGGCAGTCTATTTTTGCGTATTGATCCTTCAACCAATCCATTCGTAGGACCACATCATAGTCGGCCATCGAAAATTCTATCAACCTAACAGGAAACTCTCTACCGCTAACTACGATTCGACACGAGGAATAGACTCTATCTACCCCTATAAGACCGTTACCAGTAAGTATATTGAGCCTTACTGATAATGACTCAGGCTCCAGTCCTATCCGTGTTGTGAATCGTGCAGACATAAATGAATGTGATGCACCCGAATCAAATAATACTGATGCTGAAAAAGAGTTGACGAAAATGGTACCTGCCACCACCTCACCTGATGCCAATTCTTCTTCTACCGTCAGAGCCATAGCCTGACCTTGTCCTCTTGGTGCTGGTCCCCTCTGCTGGTGACCTCTCTGCCTTTTCAGAATCTAAGCTTGGGAATACTGTTGAGCCTGAGGCGACAATGGCTTCAGAGGCTGGTACTGCTGCACTGGTGCTGGAACTCTAACCGATGGACTGGTTAGGTTTGATGATGATGAACTGGCTCTATTCGGACAGGACCCTATCTTGTGATCCAGTGCCCCACAAGCCAAGCACAATCCCTATGCTCTACGATATTCTGATACTACATGCCCATGCTTCCCACAATAAGTGCAGTCCATTACGGAAGACTGCTTCTGCTTTTGTTGCTGAGGATACGCCGGCGTCGAGTATTGAACTGAAAAAACTGTGGTCGCCCTCCTAGGAGCTCCAATAGTCAAAGCCCTAGCTGCCAGGGCTGGTGCTAAAGACTGGGACATCTGTCCATGAGACCTCTTTCGTCCTCCGCTATCTATAATCCTCTGCGAAGTATACTCATGCCTCTTTGCTGCTCGCAAGACGGCATCAAACGTCTGGTGCTCAAACTGCTCTACTGATATGGTAATCTCTAGGTGGAGCCCCTGCTGGAATCGCTGGGCTCGATCCAATTCGGTTGCAACCAAGGTAGGAGCAAACCGACTGAGTCTAGAAAACTTAGCCGTATATCCATCGACTGTTCTCCCCATCTGCTTAAGATTGGTGAATCTCGTCTGCAGATCATACCGAGCTACTGCGTCAAAGTACTTGGTCTAGAACTTGTTGCTGAATACCGTCCATGAGACAGGCGTCGGTAATCCAACTGCTAGCATCGCCCACCAGCTGCGGACTAAGTCTAATAACTGCAGGCGCACAATGGCCACCTTCTCATCCTCAGGAATCGTAACTGCTTTCAGGATAACCTCTGTGTCCTGAAGCCATGCATCAGCCGCAATAGCATCTTTAGTGCCGTCAAAGAAATGAGGGTTTAGACGCTTGAAGCTGTTGGCCGCGTTGTTCCCTTGGTAACCAACTCTGTCCATGGCATCTTATACTGTCTGGTGTAGGGCATCGCCCCAACGATCTTGAGATGAAAGCAATTCTCTAATGAGACCCACCAGGGTTCCATTATCAGGCTTTGTAGGCTGGACTAGCTGAACTGGGGCTCTGGATCCCCGGAATACATGAATCGGGAGGCCCCTCCAGAGTGTTGGGCTTGGTCTCCAGGTTGCTGCTGGTTCACTGGAGGTGCTCTGCCTTGCTGATCGGTAGGACCAGGAACAATGCCGCTGAAGAAACGACATGGGAAACAATAAGGAAGGACCATGATAGATCGAAGACATAAATATGTGACCAGGACAAGATTTTGGAAAGATTAGAAGACACGAGCAGAGATCAAGGACGAGTGCTGATTGAGACATCTATTCAGTGAAACCCTCACACATCTTGATTTACACGACCTGCATGGGCCACCACTTAAACCGTGTTATGCCCCAGAACCAGAATACTAGAGATCCGGGGACAGACACAGCCAGCTACGTACATTGAAGTGTAACCCACCTTGATGTACGGTCACGGTTGTCTAGATGCATGAGGGTTTTACTACAATCCAACAGTTACTTATGGTCAAGAACAAGCCTAGTGTCTTAATCTCAAGCAAGCAAGTAAAGTAACAAGATGGTAGATCATCAGACATACAAAGTAAGGCGTCCCATACATTACATATTAAGATGATCATGAAGCTAGTCATACAAAAAGAGAAGACTAGCAAGAGTTTAAGTCATACATGATCAACCATAGGATTTGTCAATCATGTTACTGCCCTTAGGTAAACAAGAATGTAAATTTAACAGGAGCTAACACTTGCTCGACGACTAAATGTCTCAAAAGAATAATTTACAATAGAGTGGAAGAGCAAAATAAAACTCACTCGTTGCTAGGATTACGTCAGGTGTTCACCATCTGGCTGAAAGGCAGGAAGATCCTCGGAAGCTACTCCAAAATCTGGCCATACAAAACCAGCTGGGTCAGACCCCAGAAAGAGAAAGTGCCACAAGGGAGGCTTCACTTAAGAACTAAAGCCAGCATATTAGCACATGATACATAAAGAACAACGAAAGACATGAGTTAGAGAAAACAAGGTGATAAACGATAAGATAACTAAAGGACCATTCTGGTAACCAAGTTACAACCCGTAAACTAAACATGGACCGGGGTTGTAACCCTTCACCTGAACAGAACTTAGTCTCTAACCAATTATCGATAAAATAAAGCATAAACAAGCATGTCCTGAGATAGCCATGTACTGGATCTAGGCAAGACTAGACAAGATAGGACTCCACCCATCATTCACGGCCAAGCAAAGAGTACGGCTTGATACTTTAACTGACTAGGGTTATCACAAGCCTAGTTACTAGCAAGATGCAATGAGATGTTCCGGCAGCCATAAGTCCTGCAGACTTAATCCAGGTTATGCGGCCACAAGTTGAGAGAGTTGGATTAGGTGACTTAGAGGTACAACACATGACAGTATGCTGGAAATGTTCCCTACTCGACGGCAGGCTACAAGTCCAATTAAAGCGCCCATATAACGGGACTACCTGTAGCTGGGAAATCTTTTCATGAACTACTTGATCAATCTAGTCATTAACCTATTCAGATTCAATATGAATCCCTGACCGTGGAAATCAGGAATTCATATCCTAGACATGATGCAAGAGGAGACATGCAGCTTATACAAGCACAAACATCCACGGTGTCAAGACAAGAGTTACTTAGCAAGTCAGGTAGCTGTTGCCACAGCATTCAAGACTATCATGTCAGGACAGGTTACTTGTTACTTGTCAAGATTACTTGTCAGGAGTGCGCCTCGACGGGCCACTATCAAGAGTTATCATATCAGGTTGCTTGTCAAGAGTGCACCACGACGGAGCACTATCGGGGAATTATCATGTCAGGTTGTCTTGTCGTATTCGTGTGGTCATGTCGTGATCATGTTTTAGATTAAGACAAGTCAAGCCCAAGAATTCATAATCATCAAATCGGGTAGTCGCAAGTTAGGTCAAGTACAAAGGATAAGCAATTAACATAAAATAATAATTAAATGACAGATCATGCAAGGGGCAAGGGGTACCATGGCCACCAGGTGGCATTATCCAAGTTGCGCCAGGGTAATAGGTCACGCCAGGCACTAGGGGTGCCAAGGCTACAGGTTGCGGCCAAACAATAGGTTGTGCCAAGGCGCTTGGGTGCCAAGCACTAGAATGCACAAGGTTGGGTCAAGTTGCGCCAGGGCAATGAGTTGCACCAAGGCAAGTCGGGTCAAGACAGGCTGGGTTGCGCCAGAACCAGTCAGGCCAAGTCAGGTTGTGCCAGGTTGAGTGAGGCTAGGTTGCGCCAGGCTAAAGAGCACTGGCTCCCCAGGTTGCACCAGTGCTAAAGAGCTTGCGCGGCACAGTGGTGCAAGCTAAAAAGCTTGCGCACACTGCTCACTGTCTTCTCTAAACAACAAGAAAATTTATGGTTTGAACCCATGGTTTCAAAAGTCCATAACTTGGTCAAAACAAGTCCAAATCTAACTTTTAAAGGTCAAAATTGGGTAGAATAAAATTTTCTACAATATAGAACAATTAGTTTTCAAAAATACTAAGTTTTCATAGATCAAAACCAAGAAAATCATGAAAAAGATCAAAACTTAGATCTACAAAAATCTATCTATCAAAACCAAAAATGATAAGTTCTAAAGAGGCTTAGAACTAGGAGAGGAAGACAATGGAACAATAAAGTCCAAGATCCATCATAAAGCAAGTTACACTTGCCTAGAGCTCTTGGGTGTAGGTGGAGAGTAAATGAAGAAGATGGAGAAGTTGTGAGAAATAATGGAGGAGAGAGAGTGGAATTGACTTATATATCAACCCCCCTTTCCTATGATGAACCAAAATAAACCAAACCAAGCCAAGCCAAAACGAACCAAGGTAAACCAAGTCAAGCCAAAATAGGTCAAGTCAGGCTAGACAAGTCAAAATATGGGTCGAGAATCCGTACACGTATACTGAAAATACGTATAACGGGAAACGGAAGTGACAACTCTACCCACCTTAAAAGAATTCCGTCCTCAGAATTTAATCAAGAGACTAGAGATGTCGGAACAAGCTATACTGATCATAAGCAATCTATGACTAGCAGTCAATCAAGCAATCATTCATGCAAGCAAGAAAGTAAAAGCATAAGGCATAAGGAAGACATTATACCTTATGAGTCAAACAGGTGTGGATATCGCGATCGGATATCATCCTCTCGTTCCTACGTTGACTCACCCAAGGAGTGATGGTCCCAAGCAACACGAACTAAACTAGTAGTCTTGTTCTTGAGTACCTTCTCTCTTCGGTCTAATATAGATACATGTCTTTCCTCATACGAAAGGTTGCTACCAACAACCAATTCCGAATGATCAAGGATATGGCTCGGATCCGGGATATACCGTCGTAATTGGGATACATGGAAAATGTTATGTACCTCATGAACGACAGCGAAAGAGCGAAACGATAGGACACATCACCGACTCGCTCTAGAATGTCGAACGACCCAATATACCTAGGACTAAGCTTTTCTGTACGCCAAAGTGAATGACGCCAGGTAGGCAAGATCCTAAGGAATATGTGGTCACCAACTGAAAACTCAAGGGGCGCCGATGAGAATCGGCCCAATGGCGCTGGCAATCTTGGGCAACTCAAAGATGATCTCTGAGTTGTCTGACCACCTCGATTGTCTGCATAATCATCTCTGGACCAAGCATCTGTCTCTCACCGACATTATCCCAAGCTAAATGTGATCTGCACTTTCTGCCATACAGGGCCTCAAAGGGTACAATCTGGATACTTGTCTGAAAACTATTATTATAGGAGGACTCCACGAGATGAAGGTGATCTTCCCACGAACCACCAAACTCCAGCATACAAGATCGTAACATATCTTCAAGAGTCTGAATCGTGCGTTCTGACTGACCATCTGTCTGTGGATGATATGCTGAACTGAACTTGAGACGAGACCCCAAGCTCTCTTGAAGACTTCGCCAAAAGTGCGATATAAATCTTGAATCTATGTCTGATATGATACTAACTGGCACTCCATACAATCTGACAATCTGCCTGAGGTACATCTGTTAGCTGATCCGTTGACTGGCCAATTCTGAAAGGGATAAAATGATCTACCTTGGTAAGTCTGTCAACTATAACCCAGATAGCATCTCTTCCAGCTGGGGATTTAGGTAACCCAGTTACAAAATCCATGGTAATGTGCTCCCATTTTCATTCTGGGATCGGTAAATGTTGAAGAAGTCCAGCTGGTCTATGATATTCAGCTTTAACTTGTTGGCAAAACAAACATCGGAAGACAAATCGGGCTATCTCCTTCTTTATGCCACTCCACCAGAAATGCTGACGGATGTCACGTTACATCTTCGTGCCACCGGGATGAATTAAATACTGAGAACTGTGAGCGTCTGCCATGATCTCCTGTCTGATATCACCACTGGGTACACAAAGATGCCTTCCATGTCGAAGTATACCATTCTCATGAAAACACAACTCTGCTCTCCGTCCTGCTACACATTCTGCCCTAAGCCGCTGAAGCTTAGAATCTGTTGACTGAGCTAACTTAATCCTCTCAACTATACTGGACTGAACTTGCATACTGGCTACAATGCCATATTGGTAGAAAGAATAACTTCAATACCCATCTTCTGAAGATCGGCTAACAATTCTGGTTGCGTTGTTAGGAAATAAACTCAAGCTTTTCTGCTCAACGCATCTGCAACTACGTTGGCCTTCCCAGGATGATACTGCAGGTTGATATCATAATCCACCAGTAACTCTAGCCATCTCCTCTAACTCCATACGTTAGGTCCTTCTGGATAAACATACTTAAGACTCTTGTGACGGCGAAAATCTCCATCCGCTCCATACAAATAATGCCTCCACAACTTGAGTGTAAAAACCACCGCTGCTAATTCAAGTCATGGGTTAGGTAATTTCTCTCATGATCACGAAGCTGACGTGACATATAAGCTACTACCTTATCAAACTGCATCAAGACACATTCCAATCCTCTGCCAGAAGCATCACAATAAACTAAAAATTCTCCAGTCCCATCTGGAAGTGTGAGAATGGGTGCAGTCATCAATCTCTACTTTAACTTCTCGAATGGACTCTGACACTCTGCTGTCCAAGTAAATAGCACATCCTTGCGGTCAACTGCGTCAATGGTGCTGAAATCCGAGCAAAGTCTGACATAAACCGCCGGTAATAGCCGGCCAATCCTAGGAAACTCCGAACTTCTGCGATGGTGCTAGGTACTGGCCATGTCTCTATGGCCACTATCTTCTGGGGGTCAACTTCCACTCCACCTCTGGTGATGATATGACCCAAGTACGATATACAGTCAAGCCAAAACTCGCACTTACTAAACTTTGCGTACAACTAGTGCTCTCTGAGAATCTGAAGAACTACACGAAGATGCTGCTTATGCTCTGCTTCACCTTGCTATAGACTAAGATGTCGTCTATGAACACTATCACGAACTACTCTAAATAGGGCATGCAGATACGATTCATGAGGTCCATGAATACTGCTGGCACATTGGTCGCTCCAAATGGCATAACGAGAAACTCCCAATGTCCATATCTAGATCTGAATGCTGTCTTCGAGATGTCTTGCTCTCTGGACTCTGATCTGATGGTACCCTGACCGCAAGTCAATCTTCTAGAATACTGCTGCCCTGAGTTGATCAAATAAATCATCTATCCTTGGTAGGGGATATCTGTTCTTTATGGTTACAGAATTCAAGGTACGATAATTAACACATAATCTTAACGTGCCATCCTTCTTTTTCATAAGAAGCATTGGGGCTCCCCAAGGTGATCTACTAGCACAAATGAATCCCATAATTCTGAGTTCTTCAATAATCTTACAGGATCTCCAACTCTGATGGTGCCATTCTGTAGAATCTCTCTGACACTGGTGCAGTCCCTGGAATCAAGTCGATAGTGAACTCTATCTCTCTCTCCGGTGGCATACCTGGAAGCTCTTCGGAAAACATCAGAAAACTCTTCTACTACTTTGAAAAATTGAACTGCTTCTGCTACTGCCATCCGCAATACTGGTGGAGAAGGTTCTACTTCCTCCGGAAAATGAATACTCTGGTTCGCCTGGAATAACAAAAATAATTCGACCAATATGGCAGTCTATTTTTGCGTATTAATCCTTCAACCAATCCATTCCTAGGATACATCATAGTCGGCCATCGGAAATTTTATCAACCTAGCGGGAAGCTCTCTACCAATAACTACGATTCGACACAAGATATACTCTATCTACCCTTACAAGACCGTTACCAGTAAGTATATTGAGCCTTACTGATAATGACTCAGGCTCCAGTCCTATCCGTATTGCGAATCGTACAAACATAAATGAATACGATGCACCCGAATCAAATAATACTGATGCTGGAAAAGAGTTGACGAGAATGGTACCTGCCACCACCTCACTGATGCCAATTCTTCTTCTACCGTCAGAGCCATAGCCTGACCTTGTCCTCTTGGTGTGGTTCCCTGCTGGTGACCTCTCTACCTGTTCTGAATCTGAGCTTGGGCATACTGCTGACCCTGAGGCGGCAATGGCCTCGAGGCTGGTATTGCTGCTACTACACTAGTGCTGGACCTCTAACTGATGGACTGGTTAGGTTTGACGATGATGAACTGGCTCCATTCGGGCAGGATCCCATCTTGTGATTCGGTGCCCCACAAGCAAGCATAATCCCTGTGCTCGCGATATTCTGATACTACATGCCCTGACTTCCCATAATGGGTGCAGCCCATTGCGAAGATTACTTCTGTCATACCCCAGAACCAGAATACTGGAGATTGGAGGCAAAACAAAGCCAGCTACGTATATCAGAGTACTCAAATACCCCGAGATACGGTCAAAGCTGTCTAGAAGACAAGTGGGTGGACTCTAGCATGCCACTAACGACTCCTAAGGTCGAACAATTCCTATCTCAATCCAATCAAATAAGAAGCAATAAAGTGTAAATCATATATGAGATGGGTAAGGCGTCCCAAACACAAGTACATACATAATCATGAGAGCTGACATAATAAAAGATATATCAACTGACTATACAACAGGTACGTAAATGTACAACTATCTGCTGTCCAGAATATACATCCATGCCGTACTAAGATGGGGGGAACAAGACCCAGAAACAAGGACTAACATATATCCTTGGCTAATACACCACAAAATGAAAGTAGAAAATAAAGGTAACCCACTCGCTAATCCATGTCGATCCTCTGAGTGCGAACCATCTGGAGGGAAGACGGTAGATCCTCGTGATCAACTATAGAACCTGGCCATGCAAAACCAGTAGGGTCAGGCCCCAAATAGCAAGTACCACAAGGAAGGCTCGAGGTGAACGACAAAGTCCAACAACAACACAACAACATAATGACAGAAATAAATAAATATGGGTCGAGACTAGTGCGGTACCAATGCACGTATCTCAAGAATATAAATGACTGAATGGAAATACTGAACAATATAGCTATGGAACATAATAAGCCGATGAGCAACAAGGGACTTAGGAACTACTAGAAATCGGAGCCACAACCCTTAAACCAAACAAGGACCATGGTTGCAGATCTTTTCCTAGCAGAACTTAACCTCTGGCCACTCATCAACATAAGAGCATATAAAGTAACGCACAACCAAAAGTGTACGGCCAATCATTACCTACGGCTTGCTATCATTAACTAGCTAGGGTTATCACAATCCTAATTACTAGTATGTAAGTTGAAGATTTTGCAACTTCCTGACAGCAGATACCCGGATGTCCAGGGGTACGAGTAGTACATCTATTGCCCAACAAGACTGCTGGCAGATGAAACGTGTCTTAACTTGTAACATGAACAACCATATCATATACTTGTAAAAGAAAACATATAACTGACTGTGCCGCAACCCGGCACGACATGTGACTCGTTCATGTATCATATACATATAACTGACTGTGCCACAACCCGATACACATGTGACTCGATCGTGTATCAATACGCACAAACTTGGTAGGTCATGAAGCCCTTGCCTAGCAGGGTTGAGCCACGCCTCATGGGGCCCTTGGAGCTCGGTAGTGCAATTTCCTCCTACAATGATCTACTTGAATTTACTAGTCATTTACCTTATCATATTCATGTCAAATTCTCAAGTCGTGGACACTCAAGAATTTCTAAGATGACGTGTTCCATGTACGAGTAAATCGTAAGCTATCACTTACGAACATTTCGTACTAATATCACGTGATACACGGAACAATACTGACATCGATTGTCCAGTACCAAAATGCAATAGATTAAACATTCAACAAGCTATATCCACGGTGTCAAGAAAGAACATGTACTCATATCTCGGGTCAAGAAATCAATAAGAAAATTAAGTCATGAGTGCGCTACTACGAGCCACTATAGAGAAATAAGGGTGCGCCATGACAGACCACTATCATGTAAGCAAGAAGGACATGTATCATGAGGGCGCCATGATGGGCCACTATCTAGTAAGCAAAGAAGACATGGCAACAAATATGGTAGCATATAAGAAAGAATCGAAAGAAAAAATATCATGGCATGAGAATGAATAATTAAAAAGTGAGTACTTGTCATAGAATAATAATTGAACATGAGAGGGTCAAGTGTATATAGTGTGTACAATCATTCTCTAACTATAAAAGGTCATCTAATCATGTTAAGTGTCCATTACAATCGAGAAAATATCAAGAACGGTCAAAAACGGGCAAAAACAGACAAAAACAGCCTAAAACGGCATACCGATGGTATACAGCGGTATACCGGCCTAAAAACAGAAAGTTTCTGGTGCAAAAATCGCATACGTCGGTATACACCGGCATACCGTCAGTATACCGATTTTTCAAACAGCAACAAAATCAGATTTTTGTCAAAACTTGTTTCGGCCATAAAAACTTTATTTTAAATCAAAATTCAGATTTTCAAAAGTCAAAATCGTATAAAATTGAATTTCCTACGACATGGAAGTATTAGTTTTCACAAATTAAAATATTGATTGATCAATACCTCAAAATACTCGAAAATCATATCTAGAAACTCAATCTACGCAATATTGTCGATCAAAACCAAAAGTGCTATATATTAAACATGTTAACAATTTAGAGGAGGATATTATAGAACATAAAACTTTAATTTCTATGGAAAACAAAAACATAATATGGTCATGTCACTTTTGAGCAAGATGTACTTGCTTAGGGTTAAGTTCCAAGCCTAATCTTCTACTCCTCCTCCTAGGGGGTTAGACCCCACCCCAAGGCCTCAAGGCCAAGCTCTTGGCAAGCTCCAAGGGGGAGAGAAGGGAAGAAGAAATGAAAAAAGAGTGTAGAGAATGAAAAGAGAGAGGAGAGAAAGTGAAATGGTATATATAGAAGGGGGAATTAATCTTAGCTGTTGGATCATGATCCATGTCAAAATCTAGATCAATCCTAGCCATTGAAAGAAAACCAATTATCCAATTGATAATAGGATGCATCTACACTATTCAAGAAAATATCTAAACTATTCATCAAAATATCCAAAATACTATTCACGAAAATATTGGAAACACTATTCATAAAAATCTGAAATCAAATATCTAAAATGTGAAAAATCTGTATGGATGGTATATCGTCGATATACACCGGTATACTGGCGGTATGCCGGCAAGGAGAAAATCTATAAGTTGGAATTTTTTTAAGCATTCCAAAAACCAAGAAAATACGAAATACACTACAAAATACGCATCGTATATAATATACGTGAGACGAGTCTCACAACTCTCCACAACTTAGAAAAATTCTGTCCTCGAATTTCTAAAGCCAGTCGAACAAAATTGCACATGCTAAAACAATGTAAAATCATAACACATCAAAAGAAAACATCCCGTGTACAAGTGATATTTGAGATACATAATTTAAATAAATACATAAAATAATAAATACATACATATATAATACAAGAAAAGGAGGCATATGGAATAATATCCCCTGAGTCAGTTGAGTAGGGATTCGTCCTCGCTTGCCTACGCTGACTCACAAAGTGGACAAGGGTCAAGTTTCGAAGTAAGTCGGTACCAACGACTCAGTCGAAGACATAACTCTAATCCAGGACGCACCTACGTAGTCGGGATACATGATAGATATCGTGTATCACGAGATATAGAGGCAGATGAGTGGTACGAGAAACTCGCATTCACTCGCCGAATATGTCAAGTCGACCTTCGTATTCTGGGTATGAATGGAATACAAGGCCGTCAACGGAACCCAAGAATAAGAATGACTGAAGGAAAGCCTCAGATGCTTACTAACAATCTGACTGCCCTCAACCAACATCTGTTCAATAATAACAAACTCTCTCTGTCTATGCATCGGGACTGCTGCTCTTACCTGCTGTTGATTTTATCTGACTTACTGAACCTGGGCAAACTGCGCCGGATGCTGACATTAAATCTGCTGAGACCGCATCGGAAGGAGGTGTTGAGCATGGGATCGGGCTGACTTTATTAGCTGAACTGACTGGAGTGAAGTGAACTGAGCTGCCACCAGATGCTGAGACGGTACTGGTAACTGACTCTGTGGAGACGGAATTTGATGCCGACATACTGCCTGAACCAAGGAAGAAGACAGAGCAATAAAATCCTCGAAAGAAATAGATAAGAAGGTTGGGTGTCCCCGAATGATAAGGACATCTGATATCAAAAGGGACAGGAATAGAGCAAAGACATGTCAAGCATGTTTACAGTTCAAGGAAAACGAGATGATGCGATAGCAAGAGGAGATCAAAAGAAGACAAATATAGGATTGAGATTCTAACAAGATGAATTCCCCACAAGTCTGAAGACAGACCTGCATGGGCCACCAAAAAACTCTGTCACGCCCCAGAACCAGAATACTGGATCGGAGGCAAAACAAAGCCAGCTACGTATATTAGAGTACTCCAATACCCCGAGTTACGATCAAAGCTGTCTAGAAGACAAGTGGGTGGACTCTAGCATGCCACTAACGACTCCTGGGTCGAACAATTCCTATCTTAATCCAATCAACATAAGAAACAATAAAGAGTAAATTATATATGAGATGGGTAAGGCGTCCCAAACACAAGTACATATATAATCATGAGAGCTGACATAATAAAAGATATGTCAACTGACTATACAAAAGGTACGTAAATGTACAACTAGCAGCTGTCCAGAATATACATCTACGCCGTACTAAGACGGAGGGAACAAAATCCAGAAACAAGGACTAACATATGTCCTTGGCTAATACACCACAAAATAAAAGTGTAAGATAAAATAGGAAATAAAGGTAATCCACTCGCTAATCCATGTCGGTCCTCTCAGTGCGAACCATCTGGAGGGGAAGATGGTAGATCCTCGTATCAACTATGGAACCTGGCCATGCAAAACTAGTGGGGTCAGGTCCCAAATAGCAAGTACCACAAGGAAGGCTCGAGGTGAACGATAAAGTCCAACAACACAACAACATATTGATAGAAATAAATAAATATGGGTCGAGACTAGTGCGGTACCAATGCACATCTCAAGAATATAAATGACTGAATGGAAATACTGAACAATATCGCGATGGAACATAATAAACCGATGAGCAACAAGAGACTTAGCAACTACTAGAAATCGGAGCCACAACCCTTAAACCAAACAAGGACCAGGGTTGCAGATCTTTTCCCTAGCAGAACTTAACCTCTGGCCACTCAGCAACATAAGAGCATATAAAGTAACGCACAACCAAAAGTGCACGGCCAATCATTACCTACGGCTTGCTATAATTAACTAGCTAGGGTTATCACAATCCTAATTACTAGTTGCAAGTTGAGGGTTTTCACAACTACCTGACTACAGATACCCGGATGTCTAGGGGTACAAGTAGTACATCTATTGCCCAACAAGACTGCTGGCAGATGAAACGTGTCTTGACTTGTAACATGAACAACCAAATCATATACTTGTAAAAGAAAACATATTACTGACTGTGCCGTAACCCGGCACGACATGTGACTCGATCATGTATCATATAAAATATATAACTGACTGTGCCGTAATCCGGTATGACATGTGACTCGATCGTGTATCAATACGCACAAACTTGGTAGGTCATGGAGCCCTTGCCTTGCAGGGTTGTGCCACGCCTCATGGGGCCTTTGGAGCTCGGGGTTGGTAGTACGAATTTCCTCATACAATGATCTACTTGAATTTACTAGTCATTTATCTTATCATATTCATGTCAAATTCTCAAGTCGTGGACACTCAAGAATTTTCTAAGACAACGTGTACCATGCACGAGTAAATCGTAAGTTATCACTTATGAACATTCCCGTACGAACATCACGTGATACACGAAACAATACTCACACTCGATTGTCCAGTGCCAAGATGTGATAGATTAAATATTCAACAAGCTATATCCACGGTGTCAAGAAATTACATGTACTCATATCTTGGGTCTAGAAATCAATAAGAAAATCAAGTCATGAGTGCGCTACTACGAGCTACTATAAAGAAATAAGGGAGTACGCCATGACAGGCCACTATCATGTAAGGAAGACATGTATCATGAGGGCGCTACGATGGGCCACTATCTAGTAAGCAAAGAAGGCATGGCAACAACTATGGTAGCATATAAGAAAGAATCGAAAGGAAAGACATATCATGGCATGTGAGAATGAATAATTAAAAAGTGAGTACTTGTCATAGAATAATAATTGAACATGAGAGGGTCAAGTGTATATAGGGTGTACAATCATTCTCTAACTATACAAGGTCATCTAATCATGTTAAGAGTCCATTACAATCGAGAAAATATCAAGAACAATAAAAAAAGGGGCAAAAATAGACAAAAATAGCCTAAAACGGCATAAAATGGCATACCAGCGGTATACGGCGGTATACCGACCTAAAGACAGAAAATTTCTAGTACAAAAATTGGCATACCGTCGGTATACACCGGCATACCGTCGGTTATACCGATTTTTCAAACAGCTACAAAATCCAGATTTTTGTTAAACTTGTTTCGGCCTTAAAAACTTCATTTTAAATCGAAATTCGAATTTTCAAAAGTCAAAATCGCATAAAATTGAATTTTCTACAACATGAAAGTATTATTTTTCACAAATTAAAATATTTGATAGATCAATACCTCAAAATACTCAAAACTCATATCTACGCAATATTGTCGATCAAAACCAAATGTGCTATATATTAAACATGTTAACAATTTAGAGGAGCATATTGTAGAACAATAAAACTTTAATTTTTATAGAAAAAAATATAACATGGTCATGTCACTTTTGAGCAAGATGTACTTGCCTAGGGTTAAGTTCTAAGCCTAATCTTCTACTCCTCTTCCTAGGGGGGTTAGACACCACACCCAAGGCCTCAAGGCCAAGCTCTTGGTAAGCTCCAAGGGGGAGAGAAGGAAAGAAGAAATGAAAAGAGAGTGTAGAGAATAAAAAGAGAGAGGAGAGAGAAAGTGAAATGGTATATATAGAAGGGGGAATTAATCTTAGCCGTTGGATCATAATCCATGTTAAAATCTAGATCAATCCTAGACATTGAAAGAAAACCAATTATCCAATGGATAATAGGATGCATCTATACTATTCAAGAAAATATCTAAATACTATTCATCAAAATATCCAAAATACTATTCACGAAAATATCGAAAAACACTATTCATGAAAATATCTGAAATCGAAAATATCTAAAATGTGAAAAATTTGTATGGACGGTATGTCGTCGGTATACACCGGTATACTGGCGGTATACTGGCGGTATACTGGCCAAGGAAAAAATCTATAAGTTGGAAATTTTTTAAAGCATTCCAAAAACCAAGAATATACGAAATATACTGCAAAATACGTATCCGTATATAAATACCGATACTGTGAGACGAGTCTCACAACTTCTGCTTCTGTTGCTGAGGATACGCCGGCATCGAGTGTTAAACTGACGAAACTGTGGTCGCCCTCCTAGGAGCTCCAATAGTCAAAGCCCTAGCTGCCGGGGTTGGTGCTGAAGACTGGGACATCTGTCCATGAGACCTCTTTCGTCCTCCGCTTCTATCTACAATCCTCTGCGAAGTATACTCATGCCCCTTCGCTGCTCGCCAGATGGCATCAAACGTCTGGTGCTCAAACTGCTCCACTGATATAATAATCTATAGGTGGAGCCCCTGCTGGAATCGTTGGGCTCGATCCAATTCGGTTGCCACCAAGGTAGGAGCAAATCGACTGAGTCTAGAAAACTCGACCGTATATCCATCGACTGTTCTCCCCATCTGCTTAAGATTGGTGAATCTCGTCTGCAGATCATATCGAGCTACTGTGTCGAAGTACTTGGTCTGGAACTTGTTGTTGAATACCGTCCATGAGACACGTAATGGTAATCCAACTGCTAGTATCGTCCACCAGCTGCGGGCTTAGTCTAATAACTGCAGGCACACAACGGCCACCTTCTCATCCTCAGGAATCCTAGCTGCTTCCAGGATAACCTCTGTGTCCTGAAGCCATGCATCAGCATCAATAGCATCTTTAGTGTCGTCAAAGAAAAGAGGGTTCAGACGTTTGAAGCTGTTGGCCGCGTTGTTCCTTTGGTAACCAACTCTGTCCATGGCATCTTATACTGTCTGGTGCAGGGCATCGCCCCAATGATCTTGAGATGCAAGCAATTCTCTGATGAGACCCACTAGGATTCCATTTTCAGGCTTTGTAGGCTGGACTGGCTGAACTGGGGGCTCTGGATTCCTGGAATGCATGACTCAAAAGGCTGCTCCAAAGTGCTGGGCATGGTCTCCAGTTGCTGCTGGTCCACTGGAGGTGCTCTTCCTTGTTGATCGGTAGTACCGAGAACAATGCCGCTGAAGAAATGACATGGGGAACAATAAGGAAGGACCATGATAGATCGAGGACATAAACATGTGATCAGGTCAAGATTTTGGAAAGATTAGAAAACACGAGTAGAGATCAAGGGCGAGTGCTGATTAAGACATCTATTCAGTGAAACCCTCACACACCTTGATTTACAAGACCTGTATGGACCACCACTTAAACCGTGTCACGCCCCATAACCAGAATACTGGAGAGCGGAGGACATACACAGCCAGCTACGTACAATAAAGTGTAATCCACCTCGATGTACGGTCACGGCTGTCTAGATGCATAAGGATTTTACTATAATCCAACAGTCACTTATGGTCAAGAACAAGCCTAGTGTCTCAATCTCAAGCAAGCAAGTAATGTAACAAGATGGTAGATCATCAGACATACAAAGTAAAGCATCCCATACATTACATATTCAGATGATCATGAAGCTAGTCATACAAAAAGAGAAGACTAGTAAGAGTTTAAGTCATATATGATCAGCCCTAGGATTTGTCAATTATGTTACAGCCCTTAGGCAGACAGGAATGTAAATTTAATACGAGCTAACACTTGTTCGACGGCTAAACGCCTCAAAAGAATAATTTACAATAGAGTGGAAGAGCAAAATAAAACCCACTCGTTCTCAGGATTACGTCTAGTGTTCACCATCTGGCTGGAAAGCAGGGAGATCGTCGAGAGCAACTCCAAAATATGGCCATACAAAACTAGCTGGGTCAGACCCCAGAAAGAGCAAGTCCCACAAGGGAGGCTTCACTTAAGAACTAAAACTAGCATATTAGCACATGATACATAAATGATAACGAAAGACATGAGTTAGAGAAAATAGGGTGATAGACGATAAGATAACTAAAGGACTATTCTGGTAACCAAGTTACAACCCGTAAACCAAACAAGGACCGGGATTGTAACCCTTCACATAAACAGAACTTAGTCTCTAACCAATTATCGATAAAGTAAAGCATAAATAAGCATGTCCTGAGATAGCCATGTACTGGATCTAGGCAAGACTAGACAAGATAGGACTCCATCCATCATTCATGGCCAAGCAAAGAGTACGGCTTGATACTTTAACTAACTAGGGTTATCACAAGCCTAGTTACTAGTAAGATGCAATGAGATGTTCCGGCAGCCACAAGCCCTGCAGACTTAATCCAAGTTATTTGGTCACAAGTTTAGAGAGTTGGATTAGGTGACTTAGAGGAGCAACACATGACAGTGTGTTGGAAATGTGCCCTACTCAACGGCAGGCTACAAGTCCAATTAAAGCACCCAAATAACGGGACTACCTGTAGCTGAAAAATCTCTTCATGAACTACTTGATCAATCTAGTCATTAACCTAGTCAGATTCAGTATAAATCCCTGACCGTCGAAATCAGGAATTCATATCCTAGACATGATGCAAGATGAGACATATAGCTTATACAAGCACAAACACCCACGGTGTCAAGATAAGAGTTACTTAGCAAGTCAGGTAGCTGTTGCCACAGCGTTCAAGACTGTCATGTCTGGCCAGGTTACTTGTTACTTGTCAAGATTACTTGTCAGGAGTGCGCCTCGATGGGCCACTATCAGGAGTTATCATATCATGTTGCTTGTCAAGAGTTCACCACTACGGGGCACTATCGGGGAATTATCATGTCAGGTTGTCTTGTCGTGTTCGTGTGGCCATGTCGTGATCATGTTTTAGATTACGACAAGTCTAGCCCAAGAATTCACAATCATGAAATCGGGTAGTCGCAAGTTAGGTCAAGTACAAAGGATAAGCAATTAACATAAAATAAATAATTAAATGACAGATCATACAAGGGAAAAGGGGTACCATGGCCAATAATTGGCATTAGCCAAGTTGTGCCTGGGTAATAGGTTACGCCAGGCACTAGGGGTGCCAAGGCTACAGGTTGCGCCCAAACATTAGGTTGTGCCAAGGTGTTGGGGTGCCAGGCACTAGAATACACAAGGTCGGGTCAAGTTGTGTCAGGGTAATGAGTTACGCCATGACAAGTCGGGTTAAGACATGCTGGGTTGCGCCAGAACCAGTCGAGCCAAGTCAGGTTACGCCAGGCTGGATTGTGCCAGGCTGAAGAGAACTGGCTTCCCGGGTTGTGCCAGAGCTAAAGAGCTCGCGCAACACAGTGGTGCAAGCTAAAAAGCTTGCGCACACTGCTCACTGTCTTCTCCAAACAGCAAGAAAATTCATGGTTTGAACCTATGGCTTCAAAAGTCCATAACTTGGTCAAAACAAGTCCAAATCCAACTTTTCAAAGGTCAAAATTGGGTAGAATGAAATTTCCTACAACATGAAACAATTAGTTTTCAAAAATACCAAGTTTTCATAGATCAAAATCAATAAAATCATGAGAAAGATCAAAATATAGATCTATAAAAATCTATCCAAAAATAATAAGTTCTAAAGAGGCTTAGAACTAGGAGAGGAAGACAACGGAACAATAAAATCCAAGATCCATCATAAAGCAAGTTGCACTTGCCTAGAGCTCTTGGATGTAGGTGGAGAGAGTAAATAAAGAAGACAGAGAAGTTATGAGAAATAAATGGAGGAGAAAGAGTGGAATTGACTTATATATCAACCCCGCTCTCTCATGATGAACCAAAACAAACCAAAACAAGCCAAGCCAAAACAAACCAAGGTAAACCAAGTCAAGCCAAGATAGGTCAAGTCAGGCTAGACAAGTTAAAATACGGGCCGAAAATTTGTACACATATACTGAAAGTATGTATAATGGAAAACAAGAGTGATACTTACTGATAATGACTCGCGCTTCAGTCCTATCCGTGTTGCGAATCGTGTAGACGTAAATGAATGCGATGCACCTGAATCAAATAATACTGATATTGGAAAAGAGTTGACGAGAATGGTACCTGCCACCACCTCACCTGAAGCTAACGCTTCTGCTACGGTCAGAGCCATAGCCTGACCTTGCCCTCTTGGTGCTGGTCCCCTCTTCTGGTGACCTCTCTGCCTATTCTAAACCTGAGCTTGGGCATATTACTGAGCCTGAGGCGGCAATGGCTTCGGAGGCTGGTACTGCTGCTACTGCACTGGTGCTAGACCTCTAACCGATGGAATAGTTAGGTTTGACGATGATGAACTGGATCTATTCGGGCAGGACCCTATCTTATGATCCGGTGTACCACAAGCCAAGCACAATCCCTGTGCTCTACGATATTCTGATACTACATGCCCTGGCTTCCCACAATGAGTGTGGCCTATTACGGAAGACTGCTTCTGCTTCTGCTTCTGTTGTTGAGGATACGCCGGCGTCGAGTGTTGATCCGACGAAACTGTGGTCGCCCTCCTAGGATCTCTAATAGTCAAAGCCCTAGCTGCCGGGGCTGGTGCTGAAGACTAGAACATCTGCCCAAGAGACCTCTTCCGTCCTCCGCTTCTATCTATAATCCTCTGCGAAGTATGCTCATGCATCTTCGCTGCTCGCAAGACGACATCAAATGTCTGGTGCTCAAACTGTTCCACTGATATGATAATCTTTAGGTGGAGCCCTTGCTGGAATATCCATCGACCGTCCTTCCCATCTGCTTAAGATTAGTGAATCTCGTCTGCAAATCATACCGAGCTACTGCTTTGAAGTACTTGGTCTGGAACTTGTTGCTGAATATCGCCCATAAGACAGGCGTCGGTAATCCAACTGCTAGTATCGCCCACCAGCTGCGGGCTAAGTCTAATAACTGCAGGTGCACAACGGCCACCTTCTCATCCCCAGGAATCCTAGCTACTTTCAGGATAACATCTGTGTCCTGAAGCCATGCATCAGCATCAATAGCATCTTCAGTGCCATCAAAGAAAGGAGGGTTCAGACGCTTGAAGCTGTTGGCCGTGTTGTTCCCTTGGTAACCAACTCTGCCCATGGCATCTTGTACTGTCTAGTGCTGGGCATCGCCCCGACGATCTTGAGATGCAAACAATTTCCTGATGAGACCCACCAGGGTTCCTTTGTCAGGCTCTGCAGGCTGGACTGGCTGAACTGGAAGCTCTCGATCCCTGGAATGCATGACTCGAGATGCCGCTCCAAAGTGCTGGGCTTGGTCTCCAGGTTGCTGCTGGTCCACTGGAGGTGCTCCATCTTTCTGATCGGTAGGACCAGGAACAATGCCGCTGAAGAAACGACATAGGGAACAATAAGGAAGGACCATGATAGATCGAGGATATAAACATATGATCAGGTCAAGATTTTGGAAAGATTAGAAGACATGAGTAGAGATCAAGGACGAGTATTGATTGAGACATCTATTCAGTAAAACTCTCACACATCTTGATTTACAAGACCTGCATAGGCCACCACTTAAACCGTGTCACGCCCCAGAACCAGAATACTGGAGTGCGAGGGACAGGCACAGCCAGCTACGTACATTGAAGTGTAACCTACCTCGATGTACGGTTACAACTATCTAGATGCATAAGGGTTTTACTACAAGCCAACAGTCACTTATGGTCAAGAACAAGCCTAGTGTCTCAATCTCAAGCAATCAAGTAATATAACAAGATGGTAGATCATCAGACATACAAAGTAAGGCATCCCATAGATTACATATTCAGATGATCATGAAGCTAGTCATACAAAAAGAGAAGACTAGCAAGAGTTTAAGTTATACATGATCAATCCTAAGATTTGTCAATCATGTTACAGCCCTTAGGCAGACAAGAATGTAAATTCAACACAAGCTAACACTTGCTCGGCGGCTAAACACCTCAAAAGAATAATTTTACGATTAGAGTGGGAGAGCAAAATAAAACCCACTCGTTGCCATGGTTGCACCTAGTGTTCACCATCTGGCTGAAAGATCCTCGGATGCTACTCCAAAATTTGGCCATATAAAACCAGCTGGATCAGACCCCAAAATGAGCAAGTGCCACAAGGGAGGCTTCACTTAAGAACTAAAATGAGCATATTAGCACATGAGACATAAAGGATAATAAAAAATATGAGTTAGAGAAAATAAAGTGATAAACGATAAGATAACTAAGGGACTATTTCGGTAACCAAGTTACAACCCGTAAACCAAACAAAGACCGGGGTTGTAACCCTTCACCTGAACAGAGCTTAGTCTCCAACCAATTATCGACAAAAGTAAAGCATAACAGTAATGTGCTGAAATAACTATGTACTGGTCTTGCCTAGGCAAGACTAGACGGGTCTCCAGCCATTAATCGCTGCCAAGCAATGAGTACGACTTGATACTTTAACTAACTAGGATTATCACAAGCTTAGTTACTAACAAGATGCATCGAGATATTCCAACAGCCACAAGCCCTGTAGTCTTAATCCAGGTTATCCGGTCACAAGTTGAGAGAGTTGGATTAGGTGACTTAGAGGTACAACACATGACAGTGTGCTAGAAATGTGTCCTACTCGACGGCAGGCTACAAGTCCAATTAGAGCGCCCAGATAACGGGACTGCCTGTAGCTGGAAAATCTTTTCATAAACTACTTGATCAATCTAGTCATTATCCTAGTCAGATTCAGTATGAATCCCTGACCGTGGTAACCAGGAATTTATGTCCCAGACATGATGTACGACGAGACATGTAGCTTATACAAGCACAAACATCTACGGTGTCAAGACAAGAGTTACTTAGCAAGTCAAGATAGCCGTCACAACAACATATCAAGATTATCATGTTAGGTTTACTTATCAAGAGTGTGCCATGACGGGCCACTATCATGTATTATCCTGCGAAGGTTGCTTGTCAAGAGTGCGTCACGATGGGCCACTATCACGTCATGTTACTTGTTACTTGTTAAGAGTGTGCCTTAATATGTCACTATCGTGTTCTATCCTTATATTATCATGAATGAGAGAAACTTGTATAAAATAGCTAGTAACATATTTTTGAAGCCAAGAAAAAGATCTACAACTTTTATGTTGGAAGTTGGAAGAAATTTTGGTCACAATTCAGCCAAATAGGACATAAAATAGGCAAAATAGGCACTATGCGGCACTATGCAAGCCATGCGGCACTATGCATTCATACGGTACTATGCAAGCCTACGACACTATTTATCCTGTGGTACTATTCATTCCTACGATACTATTCATTCCTGCGGCACTATGCAAGCTTGTGGCACTATTCAAGCTATACGACACTATGCATCCATACGATACTATGCAAGCCTGCAGCATTATTCATCACTATTCATTCCTACGGTACTATTCATCCTGCGGCACTATTTATCGTCCCTGTCAGATTCAGGACAGATGAACTAAAAAATATCTAAATCTTATTTTGGCCATAACTTCCTCAAAACAAGTCGAAATCTAATTTTTCAAAGATCTATTTTGGATAAAATTGAATTCTCTACAACATAGAATAATCAAAACTTGAAAATAATAAAGTTTGGTAGATCAAAACCCAAGAAAACTGAAAAGGCTACAAACTAAGATTTATAGAAATTCATCTATCCAAACCGAAAACTCCAAGTCCTAAAGATACTTAGAATCATGTAGAGAAGAAGAAAGAACAATAAAATGGAAGATCCATCATGAATCAAGTTGCACTTGCCTAGGACTTGGTAGGTGGGAGGAGTAAATGAAGAAGATGAAGAAGTAAATGAAGAAGTGAATGAGGAGAGAGAGAGAGAGAAGGAATTGGGTTATATATCAATCCTCTCCATCTCAAACCAAACCAAGCCAAGCCAAGACAAACCAAGTCAAATTGAACCAAAGCAAACAAATAAACCAAGTCAAGATTAGACCAAGACTAGGCTAAGCAAAACAAGCCTAACTACAGTCCACCAGATAAATGCCAAAAATTTTGTATACGCATACGAAAATATGTATAACGAAAAATGGGAGTGACAGACTTCTTATCAATATTGACGTACTCACCCCTGCACTGACGCAAGGTGAATACACCTACCATCATTCCCTATCATATTATAAGTGCTCTTCTGCTGGATCTCTGTGTGCCTACACTTCAGTCCACCGGTCCTTATCTATATGAAGGTCACTGGCATTGCAAGCCATAATGGACATTTCTTAATGGTACGACGGTGACTACTTCAGCCTTGATTGCTAACCCCATGCCCTGAAGTACTCCCGAACGATATCAGTATTTGTGGCGTCAATAGTAGGTTGCAAGGCTAATAGATTGAAATACTCCACACAATACCCATCTCAAATTCCTTTTATAGATCGAACGGTCCCGGCATCCGACCTACCACGTTCGAGGGATAAACATAGCTTGTGCACAAGTTGTCCGTGACCATACAAAGCATACAACCAAACATAGTCTGAGTCCGAGACTTGACTAACACATCATCTTAACATCCATTTCATCCATCTCTATTTCCATTGGCACAATGCCCCAACTCTATGTTCATCAACGAACGCCCTAAGGGCCAATGACATTCCGAGGCAGTATGCCGCATTCCATAGTTATTCGATATCTTTCGAGTCATGCATTCGATCCACGCCTCGATTCAGTATTTTCATGCTCTACGCCTTAGTGTTTATTGTTCATAGCTTGTGCACTAGGGCACTCGCCTCCCTAGTCTTTTAATGTGCTAGCCTTCTAATTCGTGCATGGGGGCACGAAATGGCTCATGCTCGTGTACTGAGGTACTTGTCGGTATAATTATCCTATGTTCATATGGCTTGCACACCAAGGCATTTGTTGTTGCGATATTTCGATGTTCATTGGCGACTCATACATTTGATGCACGTTTTATTTCAGTTGTTCTACCTAGTGTTTGATACGCACTATGTTTATCTCTATATCGAGCCACGCTCGTGGAATCGATAGGTTAACTTAGCATACACGGTAGATTTTACTTGGACATGACAGAATAAGAAAGAAGGGTCAAAGTCCTCCTACCTTAGCCGATACGCCTTGTCGTTTCGTCGAGCCGATGTGGCTCGATTTCATAACTTTGTTGTATGGCCAATTCTTATGACTTAGCCATTCGAGTACTTTGTACTTCGTTGAATTATTCGACCGATTCGACCTACCGTACCCTTGTCTCAGTCCGTTACGAGATGATGCTTTGGTTTCACGGACTCCGTTGTAAATGAGGCAAAATGTCGACCTCTTAAAATTTAGCGTAAAAATATAGCCTGTACAGAAAACCAACTAAAATCAATACTTGTTCGAATCGGACTTATGCTTTGCATCAACTTGATTTATTATGTCTTCGAACCTGTAGTGCCCCATCCTGCTCAGTCAATCGGAGGAATCGAAACGACGACGGCGTTCGGACTTAGCCATGCAACGGCTTGTTCGAAGACCCGCTCGGTCGAGGCGACTCCTCGCTCAGGTGGGTGGCTTCGGTGAACTTTCCTCATCTTGGCCTTCGTACTAATAAAATAAAAGTTTTTAATACACAAGTAGGCTTGATATTAAAATACATGAATCCACATAGCTAAGAGAATAATCTCAAGTTGGATCGATTGAGCTAGAACATGGAAAAAGGTCTCACAGTCGGCTTAGAAGTGTTGCACAATAGTTTTCAAAATGACACTCGGACCTTCGTCTTGTGGCTTGGGAGAAGTAAAGTTGGTCTTCGCCACAAAGCTGTGAATTGGCCTAAGTCATAGGCGTTGCCCTCATAAACGCTTGATAAGGCATATACGATCCCATCATCTAAGGCTTGGCATATCCTTGCTCACCCCATGAGTTAAGTTGCATTGCACGGCTTATGACATAAGTCTAGGCACCCAAATAGCTTGGTTGTTCAAAGTCGGACGTGTACATGGCACATTCCTATAACGCAAGGCTTGATGCAGCCTTTGTTCGTCAAGTCGATGCACGACCGAGTTAGGCTAAAGTGATGTCGGGCTGTTGAAGTCATCCTATGCACTGTCCCATGTTTTCTACAGTTGTCAAAATTACTTGGTTTCATGATCGTAAGGCCCATCGTATAAAGTATGACTTGGGCGTCATGGACCTAGTGTTTTAAGGCATGGGCCACGGTTGATTCAATTGAGTTAGAAAAAGGGCTTTCGAATAGTCGTCCCTGAGTTGAGTGAAATGATAGGGCAACATAGAAGAATACTCGCGACCATGGGTCGTCGAGGAGGTCTCAAATACGAGAAGTATTAAACTTGGCCCTGAGAGAGACGGTAACATTAGAAGAACAATGACTGTGTGAGACATTAGTTTGAGTCAAGTCTTGCATGGTCATTGGACAACTTGTCGACAAGGGAAATATTTTCTCGAACGGCAACCCGACGGCCAAGGGACCGATTCGAAGAAAATATGTAAATAGCTGTACTGGATGATAGCACGGGTTAGGCGGGGACTTACAGCAGAGCTCGCTACTTACGCTGAAAGGGGCGTTCATTTAACAAAAGCTATAAAGTCTAGGATAGCTTGTGGTGCTAGTGACTTTTCATATAGATAAGTCGGCATGGACGACAACCCGCGTGTGTACCTTTGGATTGAGTTGAGTTGAAGATGTACACGATCAGAAGATAATGTTTGGGCTAAAAATTTGGCTGCAACGTAGACACCGTGCTCCGACACAAGATGTGACATCAGGTCTTAAGTTGTTGGCATAGAGTTGCATAAGTTTGGGTTTGAGTCGTTCGAGTTTAAGTCAGGAAGCACCGTAAGGCAGAGTTGGTTGTGTGATACTAAGTTCACAAGTCTTGATTGAGTCGGTTGGTGATTAAAATGGCAAGGGCTGCAAGGCAGCAATATGGTAAGTCACACTGATTTGCGAGGCACGGCCTCAATATGGACTGTAGCACGGTCACCTGGAAATTGGATATATCGTGTAGTTACGTCTCTGAGTATGGGCCGTAAGGCAAACACGATCCGATAAGTTGACGTTATTGACATGAGAAAGGTTTAGAGACAAAGTATAAGTAAGTAAGTTGGTATAAGGCACGGGGATTGTGTAGAGACACAAAATAGGCCAAGAGTCTATGTCCTAAAACTGATCCTAAGGCAAGAGTAGAAAGATAATCAAAGGGTTATGCTGCAGAAAGTAAATGAACGTGTTGGTTTTGTATGGGTGGGTGAGGGGCTCACTCCACCAGTACAGTTGAGTACTGACCCTACATAGATTTCATGTGCATGCACAGGTAGAAGCTCGTGGCACGGAGCTCTCTTGGATGCGTCGAGGCATAGAATTCCTTGGCGTTTCAAGTCGTACGGCCGCATGGAGTCAGAACTTATACGTGATATAATGTATGGACATCGTCTGTCCAAAGCTCCCACTGGCCTACTAAAATTGTATTAAGAGATGAGAGAGAGTAGACATACTTGTAATTTGAGAATAGTGAACTTGAGAGATTGTAATCTTGGCCTTATGTCCCTATGTAATCTTTTTTCAATATCAATAAAAGAGTATTTTGCATGACTTGTGTTTTGCTTTAAATTTAAGCTACTGACTAATCAATGTCTCTACTTGGGACTTCTGTGCGACGACCCCATCACTTAGCCTATAATCAGACGTTATGGAACCCGCCTTGCGTGAGCATAATCTAGGCTCACACGGCATTATGCCTTAGCGAGGACGATCGCTCCTATGAGAGCAAGGCATGACATAATGGTATCAGAGCACGGCTTTACGTCCTTCGACTTTCGATTGAATTCTTTAACACTGGAGTGTTGCTTCTGCAAATCGATATCGTGAGTGCTCTCTCTCTAATGTCTCAAGGGATGTCTATACAATAAGTCTATATATATTTTGCAAAATCGTATGAAAGAAAATATGGTTGAACAAAAGTTAACTTCAAATAAGCACGGTTGGCTAAGTCGGGCTGGACATATACACCAAAATTGCGTCGAACAAGAATGAGTTAGACTTCATTCAAAGAGTGTTGGGTAGTTTCGATAGCGGTGCTATCGAATGACAATGTTATTGTCGATGTGATATAGGAGAGCGTGCTTGAAATTTGAGGAATGGTTGGAACGGAGATTCGAAGTAGTCGATTGCGAATCGAATGATAGTTGAGGATTTGTCGAATAACTTCATCCCTGAGTGGTGTGTGGGATAGCCTCGGAAATGTTGGTCGATTGAGGATGTGGGGTGCCGATGAGTCTATCAGCAAGCAATGAGTACACAAAGCCTTAGATTGAATATGATTGAGTAAGTTACAATCTTGAAGTTTATGACGAGTTTGTTCGAACAGACTAGAAATGATGCACACGAGATATGAATTATGCAATTACGAAAAGTAAAAATGATTAAGTAGATAGATCGAATCGAAGAAAAGTTAAGGTAACAAACTGATGACTCGATCGAGAAAATCGATATGTGAATCGTATACAAAACTTAGCACGATTGGATGATAGCGTGTATGGAAATGATTCAAATATTTCAGTTAACATAGATCGATATGACTTGAGAAAGTGTGTGGATCGATGACTTAAGATAGACGGATGAATATACGCGATTTTGGGTTTTGAACGAATTGAACATATAGCTAGTTCGAAGGGTAATGATCGACTTGATCCTGAATATCGAGAAAGTATGGTGTATCCAGTTCGGATGATAGCATCAGTTGCACGACTCGAAATTCGTTACAAAGAAAGATCGTCAGGTTATGCATATCATCTATGGTATTGAGGCGTATCAAAGATCGATATGCAATAACTCGGGGGCACTCTAATTCGAGGAATGACGATCGTGCAAGTGTTATTGTTCTGATGGATGCTATACTTGGAATTTTGATTGAAGTGAATGTTGGATAAAAACAATCGTGTTTTGATGGTTGCATTGATAACCACAACATCGACGATCTTGTCTTGCGTGAGCGTAACTCCAGTCTCGTATATGCGTCACATCGAATTTGGGTTGATCGTTGTGCGTGAGCGCTGACATGGTGATTCATGTAGCGGGAATGATCGAACTCGAAAAAATCAGGATGCGACAATTTGGATTGCTTCGACTTGTGGTTTGATGCGAATGTGAATTTGAGGATTGGTTGGACTTGTGATAGATGATTAAGTAAACTTGAGGATTGAGTAGATCCAATCTGCGTATCGAGAATGAATTAGTCTAGACTCAAGCAAGAGTTACGTCCCGATGATGATGGTTATCTCGCGGGAGTGTTGCATAGTGATTTCATGCCCACCGCGAATAATTGGACTCGCGTAAGATTGGGACGTACGTATTGTTAAGCAAGACGACCTTATGATCGACTACGTGAATTGTGATAAACGACTTAGGAATACGGAATGTGAATTATAGTTTAGCGATAAATTGTGTCATAGCGTGTTTGACTTGGAAAGAATGGATAGGTATATTATACCGAACGGTTTTAAGAAGATAGAATATGCGAATTGTAAATTTGGACATGCGATAGAGATGTGTAAGAGACTTGGTTGAGAAGAACTTGAAGTAGGATGGCTTTGCTGAATGACTCAGTCTCCTGGAATTGAACGCTGCGAGTGCGAATAGGTAAAATCTATGCTCGAAGTTTAGACATCAGAGTGATGCGAGCTTGGGTAGAAAACCCCGTACTATCAAATTTGGTTTGACCTTAGGATGGGGTCAGTGTTGTTATTATTGTTTGGGAACTATAATTCCAATACTGACGGATTGACATTAGCCTAGAGAGATGGCCTAGCGGTTAGACGAGACGTCCATGTTGTGAGAGTTAGCATCGGCGCAAGTATTCTTGAGAATTGGTTGGGTTGGATATTGGTATTAATGAATGGAATAATTCAAGAGTATGAAAATACCACTCATGAGTCTCGACTGACATGCATATATATCAGAGATTCCCGAATATGTGCACGATCTGACTCGAGTGGCAATAAAAAAATTCTCTATCACGAGACTTGGTTGAAATGTATGTATTTTGGGGACGCCCAAAATATGTACACGATCCAACTAAGTGATACGTTGCATTCAAGTGAGACTGTAGGGACAAAATGGTCGAGCATTTTGAGATTGTAAGTTTTAAAAAAAGATTGATAGTAGTGCGAGCGTGGCTCGGATTGAAGAAACATATAGAAAGAATGTGTATGAAAATCGTTGGATGTTGAATCAAGTTATAAGTCAATAAGTGAGTACTCAGTTAGTTTCGAGGACGAAATTTTTTCTGAGTGGTGTATGATGTAATGTCCCGTCCTGCTCAGTCAATTGGAGGAATCGGAACGCCGACGGCGTTCGGACTTAGCCATGCAATGGCTTGCTCGAAGACCCGTTCGGTCGAGGCGACTCCTCGCTCAGGTGGGTGGCTTCAGTGAACTTGCCTCATCTTGGCCTTCGCACTAATAAAATGAAAGTTTTCAATGCATAAGTAGGCTTGATAATAAAAGAGACAAATCCACATAGCTAAGGGAATAATGCCAAGTTGGGTCGAATGAGCTAGAACATGTAAAAATATCCCACGGTCGGCTTAGAAGTGTTGCACGATGGTTTTCAAAATGGCACTCGGACCTCCGTCCCATGGCTTGGGAGAAGAAAAGTTGGTCTTTGCCACAAAGCTATGAATTTGCCTAAGTTATAGGCGTTGTCCGTATAAACGCTTGATAAAGCATGCACGGTCCCATCGTCCAAGGCTTGGCATAGCCTTGCTCGCCCCATGAGTTAAGTTGCATTGCACGGCTTGTGGCATAAGTTAGGCACCAAAATAGCTTGGTTGTTCAAAGTCGGACGCGTGCACGGCACGTTCCCACAACGCAAGGCTTGATGCAGCCTTTGCTCGTCAAGTCGATGCACGATCGAGTTAGGCTAAAGTGATGTCGGGCTGTTGAAGTTATCCTAAGCACTGTCCCATATTTTTTACGGTTGTCAAAATTACTTGGTTTCACGATCGTAAGGCCCATCGTATAAAGTATGACTTGGGTGGTAGTATCGTACAAAACACAAATTGGCTTAAGACACGATGTCACAGACCTAGTGTTTTAAGGCACGGGCCATGGTTGATTTAATTGAATTGGAAAAAGGGCTTTCGAATATTCGTCGCTGAGTTGAGTGAAATAATAGGGCAACATGGAACAATACTCGCGACCATAGGTCGTCGAGGCGGTCTCGAATACGAGAAGTATTGAACTTGGACCTGAGAGAGATGTTAACATTAGAAGAACAATGATTGTGTGAGACGTCAGTTCGAGTCGAGTCTTGTATGGTCATTGGATAACTTGTCGACAAGGGAAAGGTTTCCTCGAACGGCAACCCGGCAGACAAGGGACCGATTAGAAGGAAACATGTAAATAGCTGTGCTGGATGATAGCACAGGTTAGGCGGGGACTTACAGCAGGGCTCGCTACTTACGCTGAAAGGAGCATCCGTCTAACAAAAGCTATAGAGTCTAGGATAGCTTGTGGTGCTAGTGACCTTTCATATAGATAAGTCGGCATGGGCGGCAATCCGCGTGTGTGCCTTTTGATTGAGTTGAGTTGAACATGTACACGACCAGAAGACAATGTTTGGGCCAAAGATTTGGCTGCAACGTAGACACAGTGCTTCGGCACGAGATGTGACGTTGGGTCTTAAGTTGTTGGCATAAAGTTACATAAGTTTGGGTTTGAGTCGTTCGATTTTAAATCAGGAAGCACCGCAAGGCAGAATTGGTTGTGTGATACTAAGTTCACAAGTCTTGATTGGGACGGTTGGTGAGTAAAACGGTAAGGGCCGTGAGGCGGCAATATGGTTAAGTCATACTGAGTTGTGAGGCACGGCCTCAATATGGACTTGTAGGACGGTCACCTGGAAATTGGGTAATATCATGTAGTTACGTCTCTGTGTATGGACCGATAGACAAACACGACTCGATAAGTTGATGTTATTGACACGAGAAAGGTTTAGAGACAAAGTATAAGTAAGTTGGTATATGGCACGGAGATTGTCTAGAGACACAAAATAGGCCGAGAGTCTATGTCCTAAAACTGATCCTAAGGCAAGAGTAGAAAGACAATCAAAGGGTTATGCTGCAAAAAGTAAATAAACGTGTTGGTTTTGTCTGGATGGCGAGGGGCTCACTCCACCAGTACAGTTGAGTACTGATACCACACATATTTCATGTACAGGCTCAGTGTCACGCCCCTGAACCAGAATACTGGAGAGTGGTGGACAGACACAGCCAGCTAGGTACATTGAAGTGCAATCCACCTTGCAATACGGTCACGGCTGTCTGGATGCATAAGGGTTTATCTACAAGCCAACAGTCTCTTATGGTGAAGAACAAGCCTAGTGTCTCAATATCAAGCAAGCAAATAATGTACAAGATGTTAGATCGTTAGACATACAAGGTAAGGCATCCCAAACATTACATATTCAGATGATCATGAAGCTAGTCATACAAAATACGGAGACTAGCAAGAGTTTAAGTCATATTTGATCAACCCTAGGATTTGCCAATCATGTTACAGCCCTTAGGCAGACAGAAATAAGTTTCAACACGAGCTAACACTTGCTCGGTGGCTAAACTCCTCAAAAGAATAATTTACAATTGTGTGAGAGAGCAAAATAAGAAACCCACTCGTTGCCAAGTTTACGCCTGGTGTTCACCATCTGGCTGGAAAGCGGGTAGATCCTTGGGGGCTAATCTGAAATCTAGCCATACAAAACCAGCTAGGTCAGAATCTAAAAGAGCAAGTGCCGCAAAGGAGGCTTCACTTAAGAACTAAACCCACCATATTAGAACATAGAGACATAAATAATAACAAAAAAAGAAGCAAGAATTAGAAATAGGGCAATAAATGACAAGATAACTAAGAAACTATCCCGGAAGCCAAGTTACAACCCGTAAACCAAACACGGACCGGGGTTGTAACCCTTCACCTGAATAGAACCTCTAATCATTTATCGCTAAGAGTAAAGCATGAATAATATTGCACTGAAGTAACCATGTACTGGTTCTAGACGAAGCTAGATTTGATTGGACTCCATCCAACAATCACGGCCAAGCAATGAGTACGGCTTGATATTTTAACTAACAAGGGTTATCACAGGCCTAGTTACTAAGAAGATGCAATGAGATGTTCCAGCAGCCACAAGCCCTGCAGACTTATCCCTGTTATCCATATGCATGTTGAGAGAGCTATTAGGTGACTTGGGGGTGCAATACATGACAGTGTGCTGGAAATGCGCCCTACTCGTCGGCAGGCTACAAGTCCAATTAAAGCGCCCAGATAACAAGATTGCCTGTGGGAAATCTATTTATGAGCTACTTGATCAATCTAGTCATTACCCTAGTCAGATTCAGTATAAATCCTTGACCGTGGTAATCAGGAATCCATGTTCTAGGCATGATGCAAGACGAGATATGTAGCTTGTATAGGTACAACCATCCTTGGTGTCAAGATAAGAGTTACTTAGCAAGTTGAGACAGCTGTCACAACAACATTCAAGATTATCATGTCATGTTAGGTTCACTTATCAAGAGTACGCCACAACGGGCCACCATCAAGAAATGTCATGTCAAGGTTGCTTGTCAAGAGTGTGCCTCGACGGGCCACTATCAAGAAATGCCATGTTAAGTCATATTATCATATCGTATTCATGTTATCATGTCGTACTCATGTTATGAGTTATCAAGTTATCACATGCCTATAAAAAAATACATAAACAGTTGTAAGAACAAGGAAGGTGCAGGGAGGTAGGCGCATCACAAGAGGCGCCTAGGCATGGATGGGCGCTCGGATACCAATGGGCGCCAGGGCTAAAATGGCGCCTAGGCATGCATGGACACCAGGGCCAGAATGGTGCCTAAGTAAGCTTGGGCGCCTAGGCCTGAATGGCGCATGGCCGAGCCTAGGCGCATGGTCAGAATGGGCGCATGGCCAGGGGGCGCTAGATCATCGTGGGCGCCAGGGCCAACTTGGGAGCCTGGGACTTGATAACCAGAGAGGAGGGGCACATCACACTGGGCGCCTAAGCACCCGTGAGCGCAAGGGGCAGGGGGCCAGAGCGTGCAGGTCGTCTGGGCCAGACTGGGCACATCACATTGGCGCCTAAGCCCCATGAGCGCAAGGAGTTGGGGCGCCAAAGCGCTTAAGGCGCCTGGGCCAGGGGAGGCGCCAAGGCCAAGCTTGGGCGCCTAGACCAACATGGCGCCTGACACTGTTCTTCTTCTTCAAACAGCAGCCAAGCTCCGTGGGAACCCGAAAACTTCAAATGAGCATAACTTGCTCAAAACAAGTCTGAATCTGAACTTCCAAGGGTCTAAATTGTACAGAACGAGATCAAAACGCTAAGTTATAAAGAGGCTTAGAATCTAGTAGAGAAGAGAATGGAACAATAAAGGGGAGATCCTTCATGATGCAAGATTGCACTCGCCTAGGGTTCTTGGTGGTTGGAGAGGAGTAATAAAGAAAAAGGAAAAAGAAAGAAGGAAATAAATGAGAAGAGTTATGAAGAGAGAGAAAGGGGAGTTGGTTTAAATAGGAAGTTCACCATGATGAACCGATTCAAACCAAACCAAGCCAACATGAACCAAAATAAACCAAGTCAAGCCAAGATTAAACCAAGACTAGGCTAAACGATACTAGTCCAAATACGGATCACCTGACAATGCCAGAAATCTGTATACGTATGCTAAAAATACGCTTAACGAAAAACAGGAGTAACACATAGGTAGAAGCTCGTGGCACGGATCTCGCTTGGATGCGTCGAGGCATGGAGTTCCTTGGCATTTTGAGGTGCATGGCCGTATGGAGTCAGAACTTATACGGGACATAATGTATGGACATCGCCTATCTAAAGCTTCCGCTGGCCTACTCAAATTTTATTGAGAGATGAGAGAGAGCAGAGTGACTTGTAATGTGAGAAGAGTGAGCTTGAGTGATTGTAATCTTGTCCTCGTGCCCATATGTAATCTTTGTTTCAATATCAATAAAAGAGTATTTTGCATGACTTGTGTTTTGCTTTAAATTTTTGCTGCTGACTAATCAATGTCTCTGTTTGGGACTTCTGTGCGACAACCCCATCGCTTAACCTGTAATCGGCCGTTATAGAACCCGTCTTGCGTGAGCGTAATCTAGGCTCACGCGGCATCACGCCTTAGTGAGGATGATCGCTCCTACGGGAGCGGGGCGTGACAGAAGCAACTTAATGCTTTTTCGTTTAGGCCAACGTAACTCTTTGCATCGATCTGACTCGCTGCATTCCTCGGGTCAACATAACTCTTGTATCAATTCGCATCGATATTTCTTTAGGTGAATGCAACTCTTCGAGTCAACGACTCAGCATAATGTACTGTGCGGAGCGGAGCATTACAGCTACAACTATATCCATAGTTGCTAGGACAATAAGTTGGGCATTCTCCAAGCCCTCTCTCAAAATTACAGTCTGCTTCCGTTGGACCTCGTCCTGAACCCTTTTAGCTTTGGCCTAGACTCTTTATGTGTCGATAAATCCTTGCAGCACCTCCATAAGCTGCGCACTATCCATGGGAGCTACCTCAGGAACTGTTGTAGGTGGGGCTCTTTCCTAAGTTGGAGGGGGGGTGGAGGTGGAAGTGTCTCCGTCGCCTCTGAATTACTATCCTAAGAGGATGATGATGCCTCGAAATCAATAAACTTTGATGTTGTGACCCCAATAATCCTTCTTGCATTTAACCATTCTGAAAATATAGGATAAATTTTAGAAAACATACAAGATTATGACGAGGAATTATCAATATGGCACATAATACGAAAAAAAAAATCAAGGAGGACCTAATTTGAACAAATGATAGGTAAGATAATCTGAAATCATTTTAAGCAAAAGATAACCAAGATTTTCAAACATCAGATTTTGGAATTCCTAATATATGATTGAACACTCACCTATTTCCTTATAATCCATCATTTATTTGCAGGCTCGTAGTACTCTAATCCCAAGTACCACTACGACATCACACTAAATGCGAAAAGTGACCGATATGGATCATAAAAATGTGTCACATTCCTCTCCCGAATATTCGGATACGGGTACGATAATACGTCCACTCTATGCCGTGGTAGTTTATGCATAGATTATAAAATAAAATAAAACTAATATATATTATATAATATATAATATATTATATATATATATATAACACATATATATATATATATATAACACAGTAAAAAATATAAAAATATATATCACAGTAATCTAGTAGGAATACAAGAGCAGAAAGAATAAATTCAGAATACAATCACCACAATTGTCTAAGTCTAAATCATTATTAAATGCCAAGTATAATTTTCAGGGGACAAACTCGATCAAATGATTATAATAGAAACTAAGCTAAGGAATAATGCTAAAAGAAGATCCCACCAGAGATCTCCTCATGGTCCATAACTACCTCTAGATCTACCTCACTTACCAAATCATAATGTGGTCCATGATATATAGGGAAAGATCATCATCGCCTAATATCAACATATCCAGTCAGGAAAGGGGCAAGTACTTCTACACATAAACTTCACAAAATGATATAAAAGGCTATAATAACAATGACTATAAGATAATAATGATAACAAATGGACAAGAATATAATCATGAATCAAAGATAAGACTAATAATGACTATTATGTCATGGATATAATATACAACTACATGGAACTATGATAACCAATAATACTAAATTAGTGTACAGAATGTATCTTTCAACTAGGGGTAAATCCGACACGTTGTATATGGATTGTACGACTTCTATTATTCATGATAAGACCATGGGATAGTTCTAGGTTGACCATATGTCTACTCGTATATTCTTCCACTAGACTATCACTAAAATGCATAACCAAGATAAGAAGTTGTCACGCTCCAGTCCCAAAATACGCGGGACTAAGATACGTGGCAATGGCCAGCTACGTATTCAACCAGATTCTAGTTTGACTCAAATACGTATAAGAAGTTCAGATCAGAACAAATATCCAAATATCCATAATATACATGCCGAAATGAAGTAAAATCTATAACATGTGAAGGAAGTAAACAAGTCATCCAGGAACATGTAAACAAGAAAATAATTGGGTGATCCAGTAACACTACTACTAGGTAGATTATCTAGTTTGTGTGAAATACACTTGAGGATAATGTTCGACGAATGGAGCTCTCTCTAAATGGCACATGTGTAGTGTTCTAAGTCACCAGCTGCAACAACTTCAAATCATAAAATAAAACAAGCTACAAGTAGCCCCTCCGCCTAGTGACTATCCCAATGATACTGCCTGTGTCGCATCCACGATACGTCCAATCCGACTCAAACAAATGATAAGTCCAAAATTCCAGTCAAATATATAGACATAAAAATATCACCAAGTAAATATCCAGAAATCATAAAAGAGTCACCTATATGCCATGTAATACGAGTCCGTGTATCATGTTTGTGTGTCAGTAAGTATAATCATAACAATATATTGGTAATGAACATGAAAAACATGTAATAGTATATCCAGAGTAAACGACGGATAAGGATACAAGCATATAAATACTATAAATCAAATATACTAGATATACTTGCCTGAGGTTTTGTCCGAGCTGTGATGAGACTGCGTTACCAGGGTCCGATAAGGTCTAACCCTGCTAGTGGTGCTATGGCCCATAGAAAATCTACCAAACCCAACAAACAACCAAGTGATATATATATATAATATATATATATATATATTAATATATAATAATATATATATATATATATTAATATATATATATATAAAACAAATATATATATATATATATATATATATATATATATATAGAGATATAATAAATATATAAAATACATATATATATATAAATATATATATATATAAATAATATATGTATAAAAAATATATATATTGTCACGACCCGGTCCCAATTTCTTGGGTCGAATCGGATCATGTCCAGCCTGCACCGTTGTTGAGACGACGGCAGTAAGCTGTATCAAGTAGTGAAACACATGCAGATAAAATTCTAACGAAATATAAAAACATTTTATTCAATCTGAAAAGCCTGAAATACAACAAACATTAATACAGCATTCAATTATTACACTTGTTTCCAAAAATAAATACTAATCCAGCTCTTAAGATTCTGAGGTTCCAAGTTCTGCGGGACCAGAGTTAGACATCAGATCCTCGACGACGTAATCACCTAAAAATGTTGGTCTCCAGTCAGGAGGGAGCAAAGTACAATTCATGATAATCCAACAATTGAAATAATAATAGAGTTATGCGCTTTTAAATAATTTGAAATAAATAGTTCTCCAGCAGCTAAAATATTGTGATGTGAATAGGCAATGAATATGACCGGATTGGGTTATACAGTTGTATCATATTGATACGATATGGCTTATCCCGTGTGTATGAGGGGTAAGCTAACACAGTCAGTATACTACTTTGGATGTGGTCATACTCAATACACTACTCCCCCAGTACCCAACAGTCAATCAGTTAATGCTCTCAGAGAGAGTTCCGTGTTGCATCGTGGTTTAAACTTGCAATAAAACGATTACTAAATAATTGGTAAACTAACACAAATTGTACTTGCCTTTGTTTTATTGACTGGATTGAGATGTCTGAACCGAAGAAGATGTCAAGTATGTTCTTAAAATCCTACAAGTTGAGAATTCTATCTTAGAACCAATGTTGAACCATATCTAGGTGTGCTAGTTGAAATCTCTAGAACAGAACCCTAGTCAAATTTTAGTTTTATTTATTTAATCTACTGAAACACGATTATCGATGTGAGTTAAAACTATTAATGAACGAAGTAAAAATCCAATTAACTTTTATGGGGAAAAATCGCATTTACAGGTTATTTTAGCAAAACTTTGTGAGTTTGTAATATCTATAAAAATAGATTTCCTTTTTAACAAGAAAACGTGAATTTGCTAAATAATACAAACTTGTATTTCATTATTAATTTAATGTGAGAAAACTATTAATTTTCTATATCCAAAATGTTTATTTAATACTTTACACGCTCTAACGATCAAATCATCCAATCAGAAAATAAAGAAAATATCTACACTATTACAGAACCACCAAAATAGAGACTGGGCTTATGCCCTTACAAAATTTTACATGAATTAAAATAAGAAAGAAAATATTAGTTAGTCCTGAACAATGTCCTGTACTTTTAAATACTAAAAATAAAACTAATAAAATAAATAAATTAAAATTAAGAGTCTCAGACTTGGTCCAATCGTCATAATTTAGCTAATACCTCAACGTCCGGAACAATGCCGGTTTCGTTTGCATTTCGCTAAGGGTCCATTGACCAATAAGGTCGAGTAATCGGAACTCAAATCAAAAAGCCAATTTAGAAATTTTTATAGAAAACTCTTTTAAAATATTTTCTGAAAATTCGGGCAGCATTCCCTCTGCATTTGGGACAACCCAATACTGGGAATTTATGCCAACAACACACAAATAATATCCCAACCAAGGAATTAACCCATGAAATTATTTCCACCATTTAATAAAACCCGAAAAATAATATTGAACCCAAAAATACACCCACGGCATGTTTCCGGTATTCGAAAAACCGAAATTTCTCAGAAATCCGAAAAATATCACAAACCAATCTCCAGAATATTTCCTAAACATAACTCAGAATTTTCCGAGAACCACAGGAACAAAACCACAGAAACATAATAGTTTCGAAAATTCCGAAACTAATCAACAGAACTTAAATTCTCCAACCACAGCACAACCAAAGAGGACTTCGGAAATTTTTCGAATTCGAACTCATCTAAACCGAATCCCGCAACGGGATCAGAGAACCAAAATCATCATCGACTCGGGAGGGACGAACTACTGAGATTAACACAAATTACCCACTATCCGTTGGTCAGGGAGCTGCGGGATAACTCGGAAACGGAAACAGACAGAGCTGGAACAGGGGAAACGGGCCACGGAAACCACGAACCACAGATCGAGCACGGGGCAGCCGGATAGGTGACCACAGGAGGTCGAGAACGGGCGCGGGGGTAGCCGGCGAAGGGGATCGCCGAGCGAGGTCGGCCGGTGGCCGCGGGTCGCCGGACAGAGGAGGCGGCGGCGGCGGCGACGGATTCGACCTGGGGATCGGCCTGGAGGGCGGATGCTGCGGTGTTGAGCGGGGTTGCTGGCCAACGGAGGTGCTGGCCAGGCGGGGCTCAGGGACAGCGGAGAGGGTCGCGGATCTCGCCGGAGAATGCCGGTCTCGGCTAGGGCTGGGTTTCTCCAGAAATTGGGGTTAGGTTTGAATTGAAAAGAAATGAGGAGAATGAAGTGTGGAGAAAGGGCTTTATAGGGAAGAACCTTGGGGGTTTCGGAAGAAAGAGAAGGAGTCGGGGCTCGGCAGTTTGGGAGCCGAAGAGAGTCAGCTGCAAACACACGTTTGGGAAAGGAAAGGAATGGCTTTCCTGAGAGTGAGAGAGAGTAAAGAATTTAATGAGAGTTTTTAATAAAAATTTTGTATTATAGAAAAAGTCAAATAAGTATTAATAATAAGTATTCCTTTCTTTTTACTAAGGAAAATATATTCATATGTATAATTATATATATATACTAACATATTTATTTTGGGAAAACTGAAATTTTGGGTTCGGTTTCCAAGATGGGTTTAGGACAGGTCAGAACAGGTCAGGCCCAATAATCAAATTCCAGGTTTAATAATATTTCTAAAAAAATATGTTTTTATGAAATATTAATTAATAATTTAGCAAATAAATTATACAATAAAAATTTTACGGGTTTGACCAACAATAAAATTCCAGAATAATAATAATTTTTAAAAAAACAATTTTTCTAAATTACAATTAATAATAATTTAGTAAATAAATTATTTAAATAAAACTAAAATTTACGGGTTTCACAACCTTCCCTCCTTAGAAAATTTTGTCCTCGAAATTAAAGGACAGGGTCAGGGTTTTAATCATGCAATCATGCCTGAAATCAGTTTGGACATCTTTCTTAACAGTCTTATGCCCAAGTATGTTAACAATTCCAAAACTCATCTAATGCTATATATTCATCAATTTTATCCACTATTTAATTTACATTCTTCCCTCCTTTAGAAATAATGTTATTCTCCATGATTACTAAATTCCCGATTTCATTTCTAAATTGCCAATCACCTTAAAATTTTGTCTTCTATATTTCAATCTTGAACACATCTCATATTCATGCAATATGTATTTCTCCCAGCTTGCTAATATATTCAATTTAATTCTATGATTTGATACTCCTAGTTTTTAATACTTCAATGTCAAGCCTTGGTGCCCAATATCATATCTAAAATCCTACACCACGTTTCAATATTTTGATTTGTCACAATCCATAAAATTTTATCATTTCTTTCTCATAGATGATCATTACTATCATGTATATATCTTCATTTTCCTATTTGATCTCGAACTCTCTATGAAATCATGATTAAGCTCAAATCCTTTTATGACTAAACTTTCTCAAAAATAAATCTTATTACATCTTTCCAACCAATCTTTCCATTTCTATTTTTTTCTGTAATATTGGCACCCTTCTATTCATACAATTCGTCATCCTCAATTATTTACATTTTAAGTCCAATATTTCTTGTTTCGATTATCCTTTATAGTTAATTCCCATGCACCTTCCTAGAGTGCATCTTTATGCCTAACATTGACAACCTTTAATCTTCAATGTCAAATTATTCATAAACTTTTCCTCGTTACTAATCACCATTGTACACTCATAATATCCTATATATCATGCACTCTAAAAATCGCTATAAAATGTTCTAGGTTCACTTCATAAGGCAAAATCAGATTCGAGGCATGATTGCTAGATATAAAGATAAAATGTAAACATGTTTAGAATCTTCTAGATAGAGTTTATAATTTTGTTGTGATGAAAATCATGAGCAAATATCGAGGTATAATTTAAATAATCATAACGAGTTTAAAGTTTTAAAATGAGATCAAATAAAATAGAAAGGTCATAAAATACGACATCAATTTATTTGAGAAACAAAAGATAACGTAATTTTCCGAAATGAGGGACAATTTTCAATTCAAACTGGTATGAGGTATAGGAGTTTGTGACTCAGAAAGAATCAACAAGTTGTACGATTTTAAGATGGTGAGGACGATTAAAAATAGCCATGACAAGAATATAATTCGATAGATCATTTCTGGAGGTGGGAGTAAGTGCTAGGATACAAATCCCCAAGATAACCATGATATGAATATAGCCTTATTAATATTTGAAAACTAATTATTTTTGAGGTCACTTTGTTTCAAATTCATGCCTCGCCAGTGTGCACCTGACTGCAATGAATTTTTTTGACTCCATAACTTGAATAATTTAGTTTACCGAGTAATCTTCCAACTTTATCCATTTCATGGCTAAGCAAACATAGAACAAAGTCTTAATATTTGGAAACCTAACGATTACCTGTCATTATTTCAACTTAGAGTTTATGCCTCGCCAGTGCACAACTAGCTGCAGTAAACTTGCAGTTTTTCATAATTCAGATAAATGACTATCACGAAAATGTGCGGAGTCATGTTTGGTTGCTAAATATTTCCTCAGCTTTGTCCATGTGAATTTCAGAGAAATTTCAAAAATTCAAACGAGTTAAAGTTCTAAACAGGATAGAAAATGTAGATGACTGTTCTTCTGAGATCAAGGGATTTATCAAAATATGTGTTTGAGATTCAAGAGACTGGGCTAAAATCAAGAGGAGTATCTGTTCTCCGATTTTCTTTTCCAAAGATAAAACGATCAACCTTGATTTGAATAATTGAATCAAACACTAGATAAGATAG